>OY735253.1:11202225-11532225 GCA_963457715.1 Argyresthia albistria | reverse complement strand
GTTCTGTACGGAGTACTATTATCTCTTCTGTGTCTATTATGTATTAAATAGAGTGAGTATTGCATAAACTAATAAAACAATCTTAATAGTAATATAGCGGTATAGATATAATAGTTTGTGTTCTGATTGGAAAACAAAGTGACAAAAGGGACTTCGGTACCATAGCGAATTCAATCCGAAGTATCACAAACACAATTCGCTATTCTCTAACTTACGTTCTATCTTTCGGGGCAAGGATGACCGGCCGGCCGACATCCTTTTTTTAGGTGGATGTTCAAAGAATAAAAAAATAATAGACGTGGTAGTAAAAGTACCTAAGTATAAGTACTAAAACAACACAGTACCTATTTAAAAATTGTTTTGCCATTCCATTACTGAACCTTCTAAGAATCCAATTTTCTTATCGCATTGTTGGTGACACAAATAACTTTAGAGGAATTTGTAAGATTTTTTCTCATCATAAAGTCACTGTATGATTGATTGCTTTCGGATGCCTTCGCCCTTTGCGAGCTCATTAAACAACCTTCATCAAAAGGGTTGAAATTTTTGATCGAGACTCGATAACAAGTACAGTCGCATGGTGATGTCATTGTGTCGTACAAATTCGCCAGAAAAAACATAGGTTTATTTAAGACTTTAGGTCATAATCATAGTATTAGCACTAGAAATAGAAATAAGATTGCTATGCCCGCGTTCAGACTCAGTAAGGTTGCTCACTCTTTTATGGGAGTATGTGTTAGTTTTTATAATAAAATACCTAATGAAGCAACGGACCTACCAGAAAGGAGGTTCAAAAACTATGTCAAAAACGGCCTATTGAAGAAGTCATATTACAGTGTAAAAGAATATTTAGATGACAAAACTGCATGGTCTTTACCATCTCAGCGCACAGAAATCCAAAGAGGGGCGATGGACTGAGTCAGTACGTCTCTCCTCGGTGTATTTCCTTAGACTTAAGTAGAAATACATAACATTGTATTTTTAAGGCTCTGATATTTTAAAAGAGGTACGGGGGAGGTTTCTTGCCCTTCTTTGCTCCATCCCTAAGCCCACAACTTCCGAACGGGCGGTAGTATACAAAAATATTAATATTATATTGACGTTGACTAAGTAATATGTATGATTTTATGGTCAATAAAAATTTTGAACTGAACTGAACTGATTACAAAAAAGTGGCCAAGTGCGAGTCGGACTCGCCTTGGCCACTTTTCGAATTCATAATAAACCTGATACACCTAGCCCAAATTTCACTATCATTCTTCACCAGAAAATAATTACTTTGTTTTTCATAGTTTTTGTATGTATAACAAAGTTATCTTTGCGGTTTTTAATAAATGTTTTAATATCTTAATAAAAACTGCTTATTTTATTTTGTTCCAACAAATTTTCGTTGAAAGTGTGTATTGAGATACACAGCATATTTTAGATTTTTACTCTTTTATTTTTTTAAAGTCAGAGGGGGGGGGGGGTGGACACAATTTTTTCCACTTTGGAAGGGTCTGTCTCTTAAACGATTTACTTTGAGGAGAAATGATTTCAGGAACCTCAACGTCATTTTTAATGATGACACATAAGTTTGATGAAAACTCGTCAAGCAGTTCACAAAATAAAGTAAAGAAAGTAAAAATACGTTTATTTCCAAACAAACAAGTCATTATCAGAAGGGTTTCCCTGTCTCCCAAATTATGGTAAACTGTGTCTTGGGAGAATACATAATTCATAATTAATACATCTACATACCAAGTTTTAACTGTGTAGTCCTAATAGTTTCGGAATAAAGTTGCTGTGGTTATTTTGCAAGGCAGGGCGTGCGACAAGTTTTGTCTGACGCGGGAGTTTGCCTTTCCTTCCAGAGTATTTTCTACGCGGCATTACCATGATAAGGTCACATCTTTAATTAAAATGTTTTCGTCTGATTCACAGACCGATATGGCACTCATAGGTAAAGGTGTTCATTAAAATCATACTCACAAAACACCCATTGCTGGCTTCAAATTAATTTATGGACGAAATCCAGTGTTGGAATTATTCAAATGTGCAGCTTTATTATAAAGGCTGCCTTTCTGAATAATTTAAACGCCCATTTAATAAAAGAATGAGCAATTCGTAACATTTTTTACGAAAAAATTAGGTAAATATTAAGTTTATTGGAGAGCGGAGGTTTAGTATTAGGGTCCCGTTGGGCATATTTCGGGTACGGAACCTAACCCTTTACACGGAAAATGAACCTTAGACACGATGTTGTCTACAGCACAATACCTTTACAAAGTTAGAAGGCCAGGAACGAGCTCAGCTAGTTATTTTAAATTGTCCGAATGTGAAATTGGCTTTACAAAGTAGAGTGTATTCATAACAGACAGTGAAGGTTTTTATCCCAGGCTGACCGATTACTAAACTAACTTAATTTATTTAAACAACGCGTTCGAAAATGGAACCTTTGGTAATCGAAAATGGAACCTTTGGTAATCGAAAATGGAACCTTTGGTAATCGGAAAAGAGCTTTCGGCTTTCAAGCTGTCGATTTAGTTATGTATGTTTTCTGTCATTTAGAATTTCACGGTGGCACGTGCCGAGAGTTGCCCGGTGCTGAACTATACATATTTAAGATTCTTTTGATATTTGAGAAAAAAAAAAGAAGCCAAGTGCAAGTCGGACTCGCCTATGAAGGGTTCCGTAGTAGCATCATAATACACCTAGCCCAAATATCAGTATCATTCTTCTCCAGCAGATAATTTGAAATTTGAAAAAAAAAATTGTCCAAGTGCGAGTCGGACTCGCCCATGAAGGGTTCCGTAGTAGCATCATAACATAATACACCTAATATACCTAGCCCAAATGGCACTATCATTCTTCACCAGCAAATAATTACTTTGTTATGACAAAGTTATCTTTGCGGTTTTTAATAAATGTTATAAATCTTAAAAACTGCTTATTTTATTTTGTTCAAACCAATTTTCGTTGAAAGTGTGTATTAAGATACACAGCATATGTTTTTTTTTGACTTTTCACTCTCTTACTTTAAAAGTTATTGGGAGGACACACATTTTTCCACTTGGGAATGGTCTGTCTCTTTAACGATTTACTTTGAGGAAAAATGGTAAAAACATGGTCATCGTCATTTTGAAAGTCATCTTTGGTTTCAGTTCTATGTATGGGGAGCCCCCCCATAATTTTTTACTTTTTCAATTCTTGTTTAAAAATCGTAAGGCAGTTCACAGAATACATCTACATACCAAGTTTCAACTGTATAGTCCTAACAGTTTCGGAATAAAGTTGCTGTGACATACGGACAGACGGACAGACCGACAGACAGACTTGACATAACTATAAGGGTTCCTTGTTTCTCAACGGAACCCTAACCTATGGGACATATTTGAAATATAAGTAGGTACGAGCTTCCGTTGTATGTGGACGTGGACAGTTTATTAGCGAGTGACATAACTTTTGACAGCTCTAAAACCTTTTTTTATCATATTTGATATCTGCAACGAAAAATACTTATTGCTTAATTATGAACGCAGAAAGGAACTGTCAAAAGTAAACCAAAGGAATCTACAGAGTTAACAAATATAAAGACCAACGTACACTCGGACTCCCATGCGACTTATCGTCTCCATAGCTGTCCGTGGAGTTGTGGCTCTGTCCGCTGCTAGCGCTGGACGTCCGTTCCCTGGCCGCACGCGCCCAGGACTCGAGCCGCTTGTGCGCGGCCCACACGCCAGGCGGGCCCAGACCGCTCATCTCGTGGCCACACGACACTTAGCTCATCACTACACTTGTTCAGTTGTTCACCACACCAAATAGTTCACAGGTTCACACTCCCGATTCCAGTTCCACAATTATTTTATTTTTGTTTTATAGTTGTATGTCTTTTTTAATTAGTAGATAAAATATGGGGTGTCAGGCTGAAATAAACGATTTTGTTTATTCATTCATTAATTTATGAAAATTATTTCAAATATGCAACTATTATGTAAATGTAGCCCATTAACGTCCCCAGCGAGGTGCACGGGCCTTTACCCGGATACGAGCAAGATTGACCCACTTTAATGGATCCTAAAAATTCAAAACATCACGACAAAATTGAAAATTTGCTGAATCGTGATACGTTGCACTGATCAGTTTAATAAATGTAATCCTGAAAGTTATATCAACTTGATAACTTATCTGGATTCTTATCTTTTTTTTCTATTCTTATCTTACTTAGGCTGGATTTTACGAACGAAAGAGTAACTTTCACTCGAGAGTATCTTCTACTTTTTCATAGACACCAGTGACACCTACCTCTAGATCAGGATCACCTCATTTTGAGCTGTCATTTGTCATACAAGTTATCCCTGGGATAGTAATTCTCGTATCTGGGGGCGCGGTAGCGCCCCCAAGCCAAGTCGAGCAAAAAGCAAAACATACGGGCGCAGCAGTAACATCCTTTACAGGAAGCCATTCAGAGCATATTTGACCTACCTGTTACTCCGTTGTGGATAAAGATAGAAACCTGAATTCCCGGCGGCTAAAAGGCACCATGTCATAAGACATATTCTCAAAATTTCAATAAATTTGAACCAGTAGAGTTGAAGGTACAGCAATTCAAAGTTCCTCAATTTTGACACTCACTGACTCACTGATTCACGATCATGAAAACTCTAAAGGTTACTTCTAGCGAACCCACAAGCTTAAAATTTTGAGCATGGTTAGAGTTTAGCCTGCAAAGCCAAGGAAAACTCAAACATTGCGCAATTTTAGCCCCAATTTCATAATATATTAATTATCAATAAGCTCAGTACACGACTACTTCGATTCATCGCTATTCCCCATTAGATGTCGCTAGTCGCTATGTGTATCTTGAATCGCGGTATGGTTTGGTTCCAGCTATGATTTAAATAACCGGCCAAGTGCGAGTCGGACTCGCGCACGAAGGGTTCCGTGCCATTATCTATAAAAAACCGCAAAAAAAATGTATGGGAGCCCCCCTAAATATTAGATAATTTAATTTTAATTTAATTATTTATTTTTTAAATAAATAATATACTCAATATATTGTGAACACTTTAAGCGTCTACCTGCTACCATTATCAATATCGAGCAAAAATGAGCAAAAAAATCATGTTTGTTGTATGGGAGCCCCCCTTAATACTAAATTTCTTTTGATTTTTAGTATTTGTTGTTATAGCGGCAACAGAAATACATCGTCTGTGAAAATTTCAACTGTCTAGCTACCACGGTTCATGAGATACAGCCTGGTGACAGACGGACGGACGGACGGACAGACGGACAGCGAAGTCTCAGTAATAGGGTCCCGTTTGGCACCCTTCGGGTACGGAACCCTAATAAAGCGGTTACAATATTGTCTAATATCGCTATTCCCCATTAGATGTCGCTACACTCTCAAAAAAATATTGCCATTGCTACAAAAAAGCTTTGATGCTGGACAGTCGTCAAAGGTGCATAGTAATGAAGACAACGTTTTTATTGTTACTCTTCAATTGCTAATGCAACAAATTTACCAACATTGATGTAACAGCAATAAAACAACTGTTGAAATTACAATGCTAAAATTGTTTGTCACAATAGGATTTCATGTCCTTTTGTTCCATGACAAATTCCTTTAACTATCATATCAAAGTATATTGTCCCTACGTCTAATTTCCCTTAGCTACAGTATCAAATCTGCTTTGTTCCGATGACAAAGTATTTTGCTACTCTAGCAAAGTAACATTGTTGATCTGGATACCTGCACTTTGTTAATGGTACACCATGAACAAAAATTATATACTCCACGAAGCTACTGCCTATTATTCCAGGAGCATGCGTACCCTGAAATATGCTTATTTTGTACACCAAACACCATACATGCGTATGGTGCATACATAGAGAACTCCGGTCAAAGTACGCATACCTCTAATAATAAAGGCACAGAAGCTTCGGGGAATATATAATTTTTTCAGTGTACCATTTACAAAGTGAAGGGATCAAAACCTACAATGTTACATTACTCGGGTAGCACAAGATATGATAAAGAGGATAGCGGTATTTGAGAATCCTAAAAGAAAAAACGAAGACATTTCTATCAAAAGTATGGTATATTAATCTCTACTCGAGTCACACTAGGATTACAACAAAGAACAAAATATTTAATACCGAGTGTTTGGTGTATCAAGTGAAAACACTTTTTGGGGAGTAGGAGACATTATCCTGACAACTTTTACTGTGAAACCGATTTGATCGGAGCATCTTTATTTTCCACTTCTCCATACAAATTAGCTGATGACTGCTTGGTGCTTAAATTTTCTGCAAATCCATATTTCTTCACGCACGACGACGGCACGAGCACAAACACAGGTGTTCTTTGCACGAAATTCACGTTGAAACTGGCAGAGTCAGAGAAAAGGTTTGCGCTTGCGACGAACAAGTACTTTGAGCTACTGCCGCATCAAAAACACACTTAGCCGTATCAATAACACAACTAGCCATAGTAACAACGCCTATTTTGATAGATTAAACTTTGCTACAACATCACTTCATAATAGGTGATAAGTTGGCAACGTGCCGTAGTTATCCCGTTTAAATATTTTTAACATAGTTACCGTATCTACGTGTCTTTAGCTGAAATAAAAAAACAATTTCAACAATAAAAAAGATGTCACAGGCACTATGGGCCTATAGCTGCAGCGACGATGCACTTACGTGTGGTAACAATAAATTTCTAACAAAGCATTTATTGTCGCTTTGTCAGCCGATTTTTCTCTGAGTGTAGGTGTGCATTTCCTGAATCGCGGTATGGTTTGGTTTGAGGTATGATTTATATTTATATAATTCACCGCCCAGACTTGTCACAAATCGTAACATCAAAGCCACAGAGAAGAGCCCATAGAGATAGGGAGTGGGCTTTGAGAAAGTCGGTAGCTAACGCACAAGAAATAGTACCCGAAAAGAAAAAAAGGAAAGTTACTTACAAAAAGAAATGAGATCCCAACAAAACATGCATATGCATATACAAAAACGCCAGTCTCGCAGCCTGCGCAGTTTATTCTACCGTAAAAAGTTGTGAGATCTAATTTTAAACCAAGTCGGTTAATTTAACCAGTATCTGTGTATGGTAGAATCTTTCCAACAACTTTATTATCGTATACTGTTAAGTACCTACCTAATTAGTTAACTAATAACATTTATAGTGATCGGATCGTGATAAGACATCTTTATTTCTTCAATAATAATTAGAATAACTTGGCAATCGCACGTAGAAAAGTTGTCGACTATAGAACCGTGTTTGCAACGTAATGTACCTATTGCTCTCGCTCCGAAATAATTCGTTGTTTTCTTATTAGTTAAGTTAAGAAATTAACCGACTTGGTTTAAAATTAGATCTCACAACTTTTTACGGTAGAATAAACTGCGCAGGCTGCGAGACTGGCGTTTTTGTATATGCATATGCATGTTTTGTTGGGATAACTTTTTCTTGGTGAAATCCACCCTTAGAAGTTTAGTAAGTATTTGAAGCGCTATGTTCAAATGGGATTCATGGTTCATTAATTGACTCTGATGCAGCGGTTACTGTTTTGTGACCACCACTCACATGGATAACTAGGGGCATTTAGGCCGTATTAATAATTTGGGCCGACATCAGGCCCCCGATTCTTGCGCTATCGAGATCATCTCCCCAGTCGAGATATCGGTTTTGATACCGCCTAAATACGTCGAAAACTATCTCGATTTATATTTATTCCGATCGAAAACGGGTCGAGATATCTCAGTTGGTCGAAAGGCTAGTCGTAAGAATAGCCTTTTCTTGTTTTTGATAGAGATTTCGGTATATCAATATCGATTTTTCGACCATGGAAATGATCTCGCTATGGCGCCGCTGTGGATATTGGGATTCATTTGTTATAGGTAGGCTACAGGAATTATTGATTTACCTACCTATTTGATTAAATACGCCCAGGAATTTATGAACGGAGTTTGGGCTGTGGGTTTTGGTCCTCTGTCTAGTATGTGATTATTATTTCTTAGGTTATCGTCGACACGTCTTATCTATCTATTGTTCTCCATTATTCGGTTGGTCGACCGGTGTGCATCTCTGACTCTCAGAGTGAACCAGTTAACCGTTGTCGCTAATTTTGAAAAATATTGAACGGTGATTGCGTTCATATCACACCCAAACATTATAATAATAAAGCCTCTTTTATTAACTATTTTTTTATTGTTTTTTTTTTTTATGTTTCTGTGCAATAAAGAATATGAATATATCTTGTTGATATATCCTGGTTCAGTTGCTCTGATTTAGTCGCCCATTTTTTACGACGACGCGACTATTTCGTAATCCTTGTACGTAATCAGGGCCCGAATTCGACAAGCATACGACAAGTCTGGCACAATCTGGAAAAAAAAACAGCCTGGAAAATAATAAATCTTTCGTATACTCTTTCGTTCTCCACTACCGCATAAATTAAAAAGATTATATTGGGATATCCTGTAATTGGCATTAATACTAAGTAAAATATTAACTCTGCGATAGATTAAGTAAATATATGCTGTTGGATACTAATAAACAAATACAAATACAAACTTCAATACGAGGTATTTGGTATTCTACTAAAACCGGAACAAAATTCACTAGCGACAGCTTGAATGAAGCCAGCGTACTTCGTATTCTACTGTCCAAAACGTACCCAGGCTTGTCGTTTAGTTGTGAACTTAGTAGAATTCGGCCCCTGGTGCATTTATAAGTTTGTGTGTGGTATTGACAGAAAATTCAGTCTGATTAGGTTTTTTTTTCTTATTTAATTATTGATAGATGACTTGTTTAGTTGTGAGGTTATCTTTACATGTTGTGATGTGATTTTTGCAACATTAAGTTCAATATGACCTCGGGTTGGAGTAAATATTGACCTCGATTTACCAGTAAGTAGACAGTTTAACCATGTAGGCTTTTAATAGGTCACAGGTCGCTGCAAAGTGGTCCTGTCAGCCATGTATAGCGCACACCAAAACCGCATTAAACCGAACCGACGTGTTCGACTATAAAAGTTCATATTTATGTACTATTAAGGTAAGGTTACGCGTTAAAGGAGAACAATAAATATGTCTTGATTTTCTTATTATTATTTTGAGACTATCAAGTACCAAGCTTGGTATTAATTAGGCCTCTCGCCGCTCAGAAAATACATGCGATTTGACACTTTCGGAAGAAATTTATCACACGACCATTCACGGCACGATGTTAATTAACCCTCTAGGTCCAATTCTGTCCGAAAAGGAAACATATTTGACATTAAAATTAGGGGAAAATAAGTTTTCATCCCCTTGCAGTAATTGACGTCTTGGTACCCACCTGTCAAAGTTTGTTTGCAGAGTGAAGTGATAAGTGACGGATGATAAGATAAGTTAGCGAATGCAAATGGCTGTTTCCTTTTTCTACTCCTATCGATCCTGAGCGATCGGTTACTATTTACGTAGCTTAGCTCTCGTCTCCTAGGTCAACCACGCATTATCTCTGCAAGTTAGTGCACACCATGCTCTTGATTTTCTTAAAATTATATTATTCAACGGTTTCATTATTTAGATAGGTTTTTGATCTCAAAAGACCGCTATAAATACGAACTATCTAATCTGTGTACAATGGAACAATACTTACTTTTATTTTTTTGTTAAATACAAATTTCTATATGGATACTATTGGAATGATACTAAAGATGCGTGTGTTTTTTTACATTATAACAATTTCGTAGAGTTGTTACGCCCCAGCTGCCGTCAATAGCATAGTTGCTGTAAGTCGGATTTTTGCCAAAACTGAGTTAGATATACAGCCGTGATCACGATAACGAGATCTACGTTCCTAACCGAGTTAGATATACAGCCGTGATCACGTGATCATGTAATAGATAGGTGATGAGGTTCTCTTTCGTTTAAGGTATCAAACATCATGATGTGATAATAAACAATGGATTTATGGAAGAATTTCACCCCATAACTTTAACCGCGTTTTTCTCGAAACCGTCTAGAGCATACTTACTGTAACTATGCTGTTGACGGCAGCCAGGTGCTCTCATTTACAAACATACAAATGTTCGCTACTACGCATCGGGTACCGTAGACAGCGAGCCTCCAAAGAGGTCACAGACAGCATTCGACCTGCGTGGGAGACTGGAGAGGAGAGTACTACAAACCCTGCCTTCCCCCTACCTGCCCCTCCGCTGTCGTGGGCGTCCGCTTACACACCTGTATCAACTTAACTGCGAATGGTTATTTTGTTACGGACTTGCAGTCTGACTTTGAAAGTTGGGAGATAGTTGCAAAAGTCGATAAACTTTGTATTATAAAGGCGAACAGGTGACCCATAAGCTGGGCATCGTCGTGTAGACTTAGCGTTAAATCTTTTACGTTGAAATGAAAAATAATGGAGTAGAACTTTTCTCGGTATACTCGTTAGTTACAGAGCGTTTAATATATTGAAATTGTCATCATCATTACCCACAATACAGAAAAACAGGCAGAATAAAATACAAAAAATCTGAAATCCACACAAAGCTTAGTTAGTTATACAGACAGGGTGGAACAAACGAATGGGCCCTGAATGGAAAGTAGGAAATCCGTAAGATAGCTAATTTTACTCACAGGGAACAATATTCTGTTAAAACAAATATACGCGTGTAGCACCGTACACGTGTTAGAAGTAAAACTTCTGTAGCTAGATCATTAAGTGGTACCTATACTATACACCTATACCTACCTATACTAAAAGAGATTTAAATTTCCAATTTTGAGATCCAATCTCTGCTTCAAGTTACTTTTAAGTTTCAGACGTCCGATTATTTGAAATTATTTTATACTTGTACTTACTTTTAATACGTCATGTCATTTATTTCCCACCATTCCTTATCTACAATTTGTCGCGCTCGTGGTGATATACTTAACTCATTCAATAGTGTCACTACTATTTGCATCTCGCTCAGATTATATACCATCTGACGTCACGTCTTTAAGCCGTCTCGCTCAAATGTATGCATTGCTTTGCTTGTTTTAGAAATCCATATCGACCCGTGTGACATTGATGAAACTCTTTTCTTACAAACTGTATGGATCGCATCGCACAGCTGTCAAACATAAGTTCCGGTTCCAACAAAGAGGTTTTTTGTTTGTCCCAGCCAGCGGCGGCGGCGGCGGCGGCGGCGCCATCTTGGCCATACCGGAAATCAAGAACTCGTGGAAGAATGCTTAAAATAATTTTTATTTGTTAACGTTTCATCAGGTTTTTCTCTCACTAATTAACATTCTTTATTGTACGAATGTATTATTATCTTATCTGATTAGTTAAAAACCGTATTGAAAATAGTTGCGGTTTTAAAAGTCTTCAGCCGACCCTGACGTCACCGATTCCAATTTCCGTTACATTTCTTAGCCACTCGTGATAGCACCCGGCTAGTAACAATTGAAAAGCAAATATATGAATAACCCACAGTTGAGAGGTTAAATAAATTTTACCCCCGTGCCCCAAGAAGTTTTACTTCAAAAAAACTTCGTTTTTTTAAATCTGGTTTGTATCACTCGGGAAGCTAACCAGCTAAAAATTAAAAAAATAAACACTAAATTTCTATTTTTTTTGCACTAGTCGATGTAGTCAATGTTACAGATAAAATTTCTCCAAGAAACATTAGGTCTTACACTCGTCTCTAGTACAAGATACCATAAAATCGAATATTTAGGACAATTTAGTATCTAAGAGACTCCTGATGAACAATTTAATAACCGACCAAGTGCGAGTCGGACTCGCGCACGAAGGGTTCCGTACTATTATCTACCTATAAAAAACCTCGAAAAAAATCACATTAGTTGTATGGGAGCCCCCCTAAATATTAAATTTATTTTGTTTTTTAGTATTCGTTGTTATAGCGGCAACAGAAATACATCATCTGTGAAAATTTCAACTGTCTAGCTACCAAGGTTCATGAGATGACAGCCTGCTGACAGAAAGACAGACGGACGGACAGACAGCGAAGTCTCAGTAATAGGGTCCCGTTTGGAACCCTAAAAATGGAACGTTTTATTCGGTTCTAGGTAATGTATGGATAATATCTTGTACTACAGATACAGATGTTTCTTGGAGAAATTTTGTCTGTATCATTGACTGCATCCATAGTGCAAAAAAATAGCGAGATTTTTTATTTTTTATTTTTAGCTGGTTCAATTCCAGGGTGATACAAGCGAGATATGAAAAAATCTTAAAATGCACTACTGTTTCTTTTAAAAAAAAAAATACCTTTGAAAAAAAGAGCTATCTTATGGATTTAAGGTCCTTTCCCTCCAGGGAGTACTATTATCTCTTCTGTGCTCCAGGGCCCATTCGTATGTTCCACACTCTATAGTGAAAAGAAACAATGCAATCAGCGGTGTTAGTTACTTTAACCCTATGTCTCACAGAAGCACTAACAAGTGCTTGACTTTGACAGTGACTACCAAGACGTCAATTAATGTCTATTGCAAGGGGATGAGAACTTAATTTCCCCTAATTTTAATGTTTATTTTGTTTCCTTTTCGGCCAAGAGAATGACAATCTCACGACTGAAAGGGGTGAAGTGGATATTGAGTTAATTGCATGTTGTTACAACTTTGGCGCCCAACTAGTCATTTGGCGCCCAACGTGTGACTTATTATTTGGCGCCCAACGTGTGACTTATTATTTGGCACCCAACGTGGGAATTATGATTTGGCGCCCAACGAATCATTAATGATTTGGCGCCCAAAGTGTGACTTATTTTAGGTGCCCAACGTGTCGCTTATTATTTAGCGCCCAACGTGTGTCTAAAAGTGTAAGACAGAATTATCAGTAATTACCTGTGTTTGATATGAAAAGAAACGCTCTACTTCGTTTATACATCATTATTCTTTAATGAGAGACTGAAATCTAATCCTTAAATATGAAGTTATAATTTGCATTCTGAAAAGAAGAAAAAAAACAATGCTGCAAATCCTACGGATGCTAAACGAAGAAGGAAATTCCAGTCCTGCGTTCTAGTACCGGATATACAAATAATGTACAATTCCCCCCATAATAGTTCCCCCTCATTTTCATTTTTCTGCAGCCTCTACACGTATGCTACGTGCATGTCAGGACGGCAGTATAACCTAAAATAAGCACGTAGACGGTATACGATGACGGCTCTCCACCATCGCCGACATTTAATAAGATCGCTGGAAGCATTTCTTACCCCTCCCTCGCGCGTTTATCACAATGGGGAGGGAGGCGCGGTAGGTCCTAATAATCTGGTGTGCCTTGTAAGTATACAAGTAAACGCGGACGAGGGAGGGCCTCGAAAGCTTATCGGCTAACTGTTGCGTCTCGAGCGTTCTTCTCCGTAACGAAATAACTCACCGTGAGTACCCGCTGAGTTCAATCACCGGTTAATGTGGACGAAAATCTGTGTCTACTACACCGGGTGGAATGGAAAAGAACGAAATTTTAGACGAGTAATTAGGGTATTTCAGGCCCGTGCCCACGTTGGCACAGAATGTTCTACCCAATCGGGATTGAAGGATTGCATACCTTGCAGGACATGGCGTGTAAACGTGGCTTTTTGTCAGATGCATGAAGCACGTCACTTAGGTGGTCAAGGCTCTTTTAGATTTTTTAACACACACTTAGGTAAGAACTCTTATTTTTCCTGAATTCCACGTCAATATGGCTAATTCCAAAAGCTTCAATTATACATACCGAGAGATACGTTTAGGTAGGTAGGTACGACTATGATGAATAGTGATTTATACAACTGTTTATATGTCCCATATGAGAACCTAGTTGTGCGATTTTACCAATAAGTTTAGCTAAGGTTTAAGCGAGTTTGTTATCCATAATCCGAATAATTAACTAGGTGGGACTAAACTAAGAGATAAAATTTTCATCAAGAGCCTTTGATATTATTCTAAAATACCCACGATTTTTTATTGTGTTCCAAAAAGGCGTCCGACTGTATAATAATTTTAAATACTCGTATTTTTAACTCTTAGTTAGGCTTCTCTTCTTAGCGTTACGATGAAAAAACTATAATTAGAACTAAAATTTCAAGAACTTTATTCCAAACATCTTCCCTTTTGGTTGATTTTAAACATTAGCTATCAAATAGGTACCTTTTGGTAAAAAAAAAACTATAGAACCACGCGTGCGATACGATAGCTGACAAAGTTTAACCACGCTGTCAACGGGAGGGAAACCAATTAAATATCTGTTAACCTTCCTGTGCAAATTTCCCGAATTTATCGCTCGAGAGTGTCACAAAACCACTCAATCGAAAAGGTGTCACTTAAATTTAATTTTTTAAACTCGCAGCGTGATTGAAATAAAATATCTTCACCATCGAACACAACCGACGCGTGGAAAGTGCGCCCAGTTTTAATAACTAAGCAGAGTAACGTGTACAATTTTGAGTGCTTATTATTTATTAAGCTTGGTTGTGTTTTAATTAGTAATATAGGCCTCGTGCGGTGACGTCCGCCGCGGTGGCCATCTCGCGCACAACTGAACCGCCCGGGCGTGTGGTGTTGCCACTCTGTTGCGACCTTACCCTATATAGCAGGATCTACGCATGTTGCCCTGATAATACGTATTAAAGTACCCATACGTGCAGGGACCCTCACTCAGGTCAATGATGACACGTTTGGAGCAAGGAAGCGATTGTGCATGTGATGGGTATAACGTTATGGCTTAATCTGTTGTTGAGACGAGGGAGGGAAATGCCGCCGATTTCCAATTTGAGTAAATTATTTTTACAGAAGGAACCATGTTGGGCGCCAATATTGATATTTAGAGCGTGCACTAACTTTCGGACCTCCACCGCGGAGAAGCTATGGCAACAATAAAGTGACATAATCAATCAAGGAACAGCTCCTGTTACGCTTTGCGCTCCGCTGTATAGGGGGGGATGATATTACAGAGGTAAAAAATAATTATATTATAGAAAATTTTGTAAAGATTCGACAAAGTATTTTTGCGCAAAGATAATAATGAAAACTACAAGGTACATTCAATCATGAGATCAAGTGTTTAGTTATATTCGGAAATCAAATCAGAGATCAATTTTATCCACGACTATGAAATAGATAAAATAAAATTAGGAAATCTTAAAACTTACTTAAAGCTCATAGGTACAAGCTTTACAAGCCTTGTTATTTAGAAAAAGCCTGTATTTTGTCAGGAATGCAATAAAAACCTGCCGTTGCCAATACAGGTAAACAAAACCACGCACCTATAATCGCATGAATGCCCATCGGACTCCCAAAAAGGTCACAGCTCCTTTCTGGTCCTTCGAGAGAACCCGCGAGGGGTGGACAGGAATGTCATTGAAGGCTGGCAACCCTTAAAGGGCGGCGGCGGCGGCGCATTCTCCTCAGTCACACTAAGTGTGAGCAACAGGTAAGAAGGTCAGGCGGAAGCAAGGTCTTGCTAAGCGATTCGCGATCATTTCGATTTTCCGTTTCGAGTAAGCAATACGGAAATTCTACTGGTGATAGGGGTTTCGTGAGGAAATCTTTCTCATCGTATTGAATTAAATCGCATTTTTATTGTCATTTGGAACTTCATTTGTGCAGTTGTCTAACACACACAACGCATGCGTAAATTTTATAATTTCAAGAAAGTAAGCGTGGTAGATAAGAGAAACTAAACTGTATACTGGTTTCTATGAGACCTAAACTTTTCGCGCATTGCATTCATTTTCGGAGCTCGATTTTTTTAATTGCTCGTGTGATATAATTATATCGCATGCGAAGTATACACGGTGACATTTAATTAGCTGACCATATTTTGGGGAATGATAGAACCCATCATTATGAAGGTTCCGACTTCGCGCCATAAAACTCTGGAACAAACTCCCCAACGCTATTAGAGACAGTCCGTCACTCAACATATTTAAAAGTCGGTTGAAAGAACACTATCTTTCTCTACACTAAATTTAAGTACTTTTATTTAGGTATATTTGCTTAACTTATTTATATCTATAAGTCTGGTATTTATGTACGTATTGTTAAGTAGTTTATTGTTTTAACTTATTTAATGTTGTGCACATGGGTCTACCTGTTGTTAAATTATTTCCTGTCCATCCTAGGTTTGCTGGAAGAAATATCTTAATAGAGATAAGCTCGCCTTTGTCATGTGTTGTCCACTTTCAATTGTAAAATGTGTTATTTTGTGCAATAAAGTATAAAGTAAGAATTTTCCCCAAGGAACATATGGCCGGAAAAGAAAACAAATTTTGGGTCTCCCATAGTCTCCCATAGAAAAGAGCGCTCGTTCCAAAAGAGTTCATCAAAAATCGAGCTCCTGAAGGTCGTCGAGTCGAGTGACAAGTTAGCGAATGCAACCGACTAAGCATTTTACTTCTGCATAAGAGCCGTTTGGCCGCCCAACTCAAACTTCTTTCAGACAATCATGCAAAGAGCATGAAATACATTATACATGATGATATCACTTTCGTATGAACAACGAATGACACACTCGGAAAAATACCAAAGGAAAATGGGTCGCAAAAAGTTATATTTTCTTTAGTTCGTGGCAAATGCACATACAGATAGAAAAGGAGATACCTACATCCCAAGCGGCAATTCAAAACATTATATCGGCCGACTAACAGCATTTCTGTATCGTTTTGGCATTTTGAGAAAGTTGTATAGTAGCATTAGAAACGTTTTTAAGGCTGCTAAAGTGCTGATTTGGGCACAAATTATAAGGCTTTAGATCCTAAATGGGTTCACAAATGGTTGTTTAATAGCATTACAGGCGCATTATATTAGCATTATTGTGGTCAAGGAAGGTACCAATCGCATTATATAAGCATTATTATGGTCAATGAAGTTGCCAACCGCACTATTACGGCCAATGAAGATGCCAAAGGCATTAGAGAAGCATTATACTGGCCATAGTATTAATAATGAGTTTCACGAAACAAAACTGAAACAAATGACTATCCTATGAGATTCTCGCGATAAAACTAGTTAACTAGTTAACTGACAACTTAAATTTCAAAATAGTTTCGTAAAACTCAGGGTTAGTTGGAAGTCCTTTCCTTACTCGTCACAATTAGCACAAAACTTTCTAATGCACAATGAAAAAGCAGTTTATTTCCTAAGTACTCATACATCCAGTGTCCACAAAAGACCATGATTTTTCGTTGTTTTTTCATAATAAGTCGTTAAGATTGTAAACATTATTTGAGTCTTAACCCCTTTTCTCGCAGAAGCACACCGCTCGCTCGAACGACCGAACAATGGTGAACTATTGTTATATAAGATTTGTCGGCAAACCAGTTAAATAAATAAATTAAAAAAAAACATCTCGATGTGGGTAGGTTTGAAAATCGCGGGTCGTGGACTTTGGACGAGCGAGCTAATAGAATTAATTGCATATAGACAGGTTTTCTTCCTAGAATTCTTAGAAACAGGGAGCACTTATCCAGTGGAGAGCGCATAGATACATTTTCCTTTGAAACACAACTCATCAATTTACGGGCGGTGGCGGGGGACGAGGTAAGAGAGCTGTGATTGGTCAGCCGCTGCGAAACTGTCTGGCGGCCCGTCATCGTACATAGCTTGAGTATGCGAACGTTTGTTGAATGCATTCCCCCGCAGGCGCAGTCAATTGGATATATAGTCTCTGGTTAGCACTGTGCTTTGAGTTAGAGTTTCCTCCATCCGCGGGAAGTACATGTACTTAGTAGACATATTGAAATAGTTTTTCATACCATCCGGGATGGTAGTCAAGTCAATTTTTTTCCCTCTAATTGTAATCTAGATGAAAATCTATGTCAATAATATTTTATTTAATAAATAGATACCTATTATAAATAATCCTGTAACCCTTCAGCAGGGGAGTTTAGGGCTCTATCGTAGCTAAATCGTCAAATTAGTTTGAATTATTATAATTCCACGTAACGTATCCAAGTTAATCTAGGGTATGTTTACTTAATGGGCTTTAGATTTTACCTAATTAAAGTTACAGGTAAGTTTTAAGGTTGGTTCGTCCTGATTGCTAGTTAATAAGTAATTTAGCTGTAAGTGGCTGGGGGCAGTTGGAAAATGAGTTTTCCAACTTCGGCGTTACTCATTTGTACTGTGGGTACAAATTACACCGGGGTCGGTACAAGTTGGCTTTGAGTAGGTAAGTCGCACGAGGTCAAAAACAAACACAGGGAGTCAAATAAGAAAAGGCGTGTTGTTATTAGCTACACACGTTGCAGGGGCATAGATGTCAGATGGTCCTACCATTTTAAATATTTCATGATTGTTTTTTTTTTTAGGAACAGCCATTAATTTTAAGCCGTTTAGCTCAATTATCATCGATCGCACGAATTATGGTCGTACGACGGACATGTGGACAGAGAACGGATGAGCCGTAAGTGACTTGGCATGGCAGCGAAAGCGCAAAATCCGGTTGTAGCCCGCGCGTCTCGCCACCGGTTGTAGCCCGCGCGTCTCGCCACCGGTTGTAGCCCGCGCGTCTCGCCACCGTCGACGGTTGTAGCCCGCGCGTCTCGCCACCGGTTGTAGCCCGCGCGTCTCGCCACCGGTTGTAGCCCACGCGTCTCGCCACCGGTTGTAGCCCGCGCGTCTCGCCACCGGTTGTAGCCCGCGCGTCTCGCCACCGTCGACGGTTGTAGCCCGCGCGTCTCGCCACCGGTTGTAGCCCGCGCGTCTCGCCACCGGTTGTAGCCCGCGCGTCTCGCCACCGTCGACGGTTGTAGCCCGCGCGTCTCGCCACCGGTTGTAGCCCGCGCGTCTCGCCACCGTCGACGGTTGTAGCCCGCGCGTCTCGCCACCGGTTGTAGCCCGCGCGTCTCGCCACCGGTTGTAGCCCGCGCGTCTCGCCACCGTCGACGGTTGTAGCCCGCGCGTCTCGCCACCGGTTGTAGCCCGCGCGTCTCGCCACCGGTTGTAGCCCGCGCGTCTCACCACCGGTTGTAGCCCGCGCGTCTCGCCACCGGTTGTAGCCCGCGCGTCTCGCCACCGGTTGTAGCCCGCGCGTCTCGCCACCGGTTGTAGCCCGCGCTTCTCGCCACCGGTTGTAGCCCGCGCGTCTCGCCACCGTCGACGGTTGTAGCCCGCGCGTCTCGCCACCGTCGGTTGTAGCCCGCGCGTCTCACCACGCACCGTCGACAAGACAAAACTTCTTGCACCCTCGCTCGCTTTAGCTACTGGCAGGCAATTCTGTACGCGACTACCGGCCGAGTAGTGTTCGTAACTATCTGTGTTCCTAGGGCAGGCGAAAACACGGACATTGACTTTTGTGCCTACCACAGTGATCACCAACCATTTTTGGTGAGGTTCAATTATCAGTCGTATGAATGTAGGGAATAAATAAAATTATAATTAAAAAAAAAATATATTATATTTATGTATGTTATTTATAATAAAATTGTTTGCTGATATCTGAAAGATGTTTAATTACATATATACATGGTTTTGGACCTGAGCAACTAAAAGCTCGCACTCGAAAACTAGAACCAATTTTGACACACGGATTGAAGATTTGAGTTCACAAATAACATAAGAAATCGTTTTCATCTGCTGTAGTCCAAAAGTTGATCCGAATTTAACTAGTCGAAACATGTTTATTATCTCTGACTGTTAGCGTCGCTCACCCCACCCCGTACCACGAAACGCAGCACAACGCGGAAACGATACAGAAGTGCATAGAGGGCGATACGTATCGTTTTCTTTCGACGCTAACATAATACTTAATCATTGTACGTTTTTTCGCCTGCCCTAGAAACACAGATAGGGGAAACGAAATATAAAATCTTGGAACCCAGCGGCAGCGTTCAGAACGGAGGCGGATTTTCCGGAGCTATTACCGGAGAAACCGAACATGAGGAGGGGATGGAGAGAGTGGTAATGTAGGGGGAAGGTCGAGTAACTAACACCTTTTGCACTAATGGCTAGTTTCATGTGTTAGCCGATTGACCTGACGATTTTAGTTTCTAGAACTATGGTGAGTAGAGAGGCTATGTGAAAGCTCGAAAAAGTAAGTTTAAATTGAGGGGTGTTATTATAAGGAAACAATGCACAAAACAGACAATTATATTTTTTATTAACTATAACAGATAATTTCAGAACCTATGGCTAGAGACAAAATAATTAAAAGAATTCAAATTAAGGAGTCCAGATGAAGCTACGTTTATTGACAAATCAAGAGTAGCCTTATTCTTTTTACTCAATCATTTGTATACGAGAATGAGAAAAAATACCTACTTATGATCATAAGATTTCTACGTGTTTGTACCTGCATTACGTACTACGTACTGAAAGACTTCGCAAACCCATCCCTAACCTGCGTATAGGGGATCACAAATAACACGCGTAATCAGTTTGTGATTGCTCACCTTGAAAGGATTCTATATCTCCCTAACCACCGGTATTTAATCATAATCACACATCGCATTCAGGGAAAGCTACACAAAAGCGTATGATTTCAGCCGCTATTGCGGTTTAAATAAGAATGGAAGAGCAATGGTAGTAGAAGCTTACTTGGTTCTTGTGTAATACTTGGTTCAATACTTGAGAAATTGTTTCCGTGCCCTCATTCTTTCGAGTTACGAATGTAAGGAGCGCCAGTCAGCGGTAATTGGTTTCAGTAGGTTACATACTTGTAGATGAAATGAACGATGAATCGCTCTGCACTGATTTGTAATTTCTTTACTTGTACTCACACGAGACAGCTTAATATATAAATAAACGGTCAAGTGCGAGTAGGTCAAAGTCAAAGTCATTTTTTTATTGACCATAAAATCATACAGATTGCTTAGTCAACGTCAATATAATATTAATATTTTTGTATACTACCGCCCGTTCGGAAGTTGTGGGCTTAGGGATGGAGCTAAGAAGGGCAAGAAACTCCCCCGTACCTCTTTTCAATTTTATGTATTTCTACTTGTCTAAGGAAATACACCGAAGAGAGACGTACCGACTCAGTCCATCGCCCCTCTTTGGATTTCTGTGCGCCGGGATGGTAAAGACCACGCAGTTTTGTCATCTAAATATTCTTTTACCACTGTAATAAGACTTCTTTAATCTTTAAATCTTATAGGCTACACATACATTCCACAAAACCAAATGGTAATGGTAATGGTATGGTTTGTCTGTGGGTCGGGAGTCGCACTTCGTAACTTAAATATATGGATGGTATTGTATATGTATTGGATAGGGTATAATCTACACATATTAACAAAGCATTCTTGTCAAACGGGTGGTAAGTTCCTAACTAATTATTCCATTACAAAAAACACAGTCAAAGAATTATAACTAGAAGGACGAAATCAAAAAGTATCCACACTCTAAATCAGTTTTTATTTTTTGGGCAGAGTAACGACCTGCTATTTGAATTTTATAAATCGGAATGAATCAAGTTTCTGTCTGTAGTGGCTTATATAGGCTGGCGTTGGCGCGCTTGTGACTCCCGCCCAAATCGCACCGGCCGGCGCTGGCATCGTGGCGCGGGCAGGTCACGTGGCTGTGACGTGGCTACGTCTATGGCTGCTGGCTTTCAGGCTGTTGTTACATTCGGCCGTCCTGTAACAATTGCTCCCGCAATGGGAACAGAGAAATGCAACATTAGCTCTCAAGCAAATCGATCAGATCTTCGGTTTCTAGCTGCTCGTCGGAACTACTGGCACTGTCTGATGCAGGCGCTATGCTCCTATAAGGCCGAATCGAATCGGATGCTACCAGACCCGTGAAACTTTTATATCCACGGATCCCCTTAATACTTCTTATCTGATACCTGTCATTACCTACAACTTTCGTGATAACGTATGGTCCTGAATACAGGTCGTCTAATTTTGTGTTAACTTTACCAGCAGTACTAGTGGGGGCTTGTCTCCATAGAATTAAATCTCCTTTCTTATAGATCGTACTATTTTTGCGTCTCTTATCAAAATTTCGCTTCATCCTCCCTCTGGCTTTATCAATTCTTACGTTCGCCTTGGCACGTTTTTGCTGAACCGGTTCTTCGATACGTCCGGGAATAGTTACATCGCATACTGATCGACCAGCGTGACCGAACATGAGATCGTATGGTTTAAAGGTAGTCGTCTCATTGAGGGTATTATTAATACCCCATATTACATCCGGTAATACATTGTCCCAGTTATTCGCCGTGTCACTGGAATCTGTAGCACGCATGGCATCGAGTATGGTACGATTAGTACGTTCTACCTGTCCATTGGCCCTCGGGCATGCTATGGCATTGAGCGTGTGCCTAAACTGTTTTTGCGTAGCAAACCGTTTAAAGTACCTACTTGTAAAAGCTTTTCCGTGATCGGAAACGACGCGCTCTGGATATCCGAAAAGGCTGAATATTTTCTTTAGTACCCGGATAGTTTCTACAGAGTTAACAGTACGTGTTGGTTCGGCTATAACAAATTTTGAGAAGGAGTCAGTCATGACCAGTATATATTGGTACCCCTTCTTCGTTCGGCAGAATGGTCCTAAATGATCAATGTGTATCATTTTCATCGGCAGAGACGGCTTTTCTATGGGATGTAATTTACCTTCTTTTCGACCATATTCCCCTTTCCCGTAGGCGCAATGTAAGCAAGAAGATACATACTTCTGTATAAACCTAGTCATCTTGGGAAACCAATAGTCATTCTTGATAAGTTCTAAGCATCGCTTTAAACCTACGTGCCCTATATCATCGTGATGCATTTGCAGTATTTTCCATCTAGCTAGTCCGGGAACAACTAAGCGATTTCCATTGAACGTTTTTCTATACAGCCGGTCATTTATGAGCACATAGTTATTTACAATATCCGCGTCCGCACAACCTTTCTTTAATAAATCCATTATTCGCTTCAGTTTTTCATCTTGGCATTGAATCGTATAGAACCAGTCTACTACCTCTAATCGATGAATATTGGCGACGTCAACGGGGTTCCTACTCAAAGCGTCAACGTGTTTCATCCGGTCTCCCGGCCTATATTCAATGCTGATATCGAAATCCTGTATCGACAACCACCACCTAGCTATTCGGGGTATCAGATCGCGTTTAGTTAAGGTCGCGCGCACAGCTGTACAATCCGTGACTATCTTCACATGCATACCTACAATATATACCCGAAATCGACGCAACGACTCGACGACAGCGAGCGTCTCGAGCTCATAACTATGGTATACACTTTCTTCACGACTCGTGACTCGGCTAAAGTACATAACAGGCTTCAATGTACCCTCAGTTTGTTTTTGTAATAGAATTCCTGCGATTCCTAGTTTGCATGCATCCGTGTGAATCTCAGTGGCCAAAGCAGGATCATATAAGGCTAAGAGTGGTTTTTTGCATAGCTCTTTCTTTAAGTATTCAAAACTATCATTTTGAGTATCGCCCCAAACCCAATCAACATTTTTCTTTGTCAGTTCTGTGAGCGGGCGAGCAATCACAGCGAAATTGAAAATAAATTTTCGAAAATAGCTACACAATCCAATAAACTGTCTCACTTCATGGACATTTTTAGGCACAGGAAACATAGAAACCGCTGCTAACTTTGATTCACCCGGCTGTATACCGTCAGAAGAAATGTCATGTCCTAAGTATGTGATCTTTTCCTGAAGGAATGAGCATTTTTGCATGTTTAGTTTTAAGTTTTCTGATTCAAATTTATTTAACACGGCCTGTAATAGATTTAGACCAGACGATACATCGTGTGACGGTAGAAGTAGATCGTCGAGGAATGCCAATATCTCTGAGTTGCACGATTTAACCGGCTGAGTATTGTTCAAAGAATCAACAATTTTGTTTATCAGACGCATGAAAACGGACGGCGCGTTCGCAAGGCCGAAGGGAACACGCAAATATTCATACTGTCCTTGGGTAGTTATGAAGGCAGTTTTGTGTGTATCCTCGGGATTTAAAGGGACCTGATGATAACCCTGGGCCATGTCTAGGGACGAGAAACGACTTTTCCCAGCCAGTTTAGAAACTTGGTCATCAATATTGGGCAAAGGGAATCTATCACGGACGGTGATGGCATTCAGTGAACGATAATCTACGCAAAGTCTACTACCGCCTGTCTTTTTCTTAACGAGAATAACCGGCGATGCATAATTCGACTCCGATTCTTTTATTATACCCGCATCTAACAACTCTGATACTTTAGATTTTACGACTGCTTGTTCACTGTGTGCTAAGCGGTAAGGTCGATGATGCACAGGCTGTTCGGTAGTTAGGGTTATATTCATTTGTACTAAATTGGAACAACCTAACTCATTAGTACTGCTTGCAAAACAATGCCGATATTCCGTCAACATCTCAATTAGTGATTTATGTTCACTTTCGCTCAATGGTCCCACACAAATGTCATTTATTTTTACTCCCCCAATATCGATACTTGCTTCAGAGCAGGTTAACAGAACGTTCTTGGCTATGGCGTTTTGGCTATTAATGGCTTTGTGGCTAACCTGATTGTAAAGCGGAGAGTCGTCGCAGCTCTCGGCTCGCAGCAGTAGCTCGCCAGGGGTCCACACGATGTCCTTTGTCCCGGTGTTGATAACCTTGAGGTATCCTTCGCCACCTCGTAGAACAGTGGCAGGGATTGAGTAGGCGATATCTTGCATCTCGTAGTGGCGCACAGGGGTTATTACATCATTGTCTTCCTTGTTGCCGAGTATCTGCACCTTGATTATGGATGTGCCATGGGGTAGACGTTCATCGCTACACGTAACAACCTGGAATCGGTGGCATTCTTCTGTCACTTCCATTTGTCGTAAGTGATCACCTTCATCCTTCTTGAGAGTAGCTGCTCCATTATGTACAACCAGGGATATACCCTCATGGTTTATTACAGGCTGACCAATCAACATATTTATGCCGTTCATGTTGATATCGGTGAGATATGCTTGGCATGGCATCTCTATGCCATCGATTATCAAATTAAACTCGACTTGACCTCGGCTCGTGATAAATCCGCCGGAAAATCCTTTAAGTACAGTGCTGGTGTCCTTCACTTTCAATGATAGAAGCCGTGAGACTTGCGTTGCTAGGACATTGACTTGGCTACCCGTATCAATATAGGCCTTCACGTATACGCCGTTAATTTTTGCTGTCTTTTTGTAGATATCATTGTAATTTTGTATCACATTTATTCGTTTTACTTCTCCAGCCGGCTTCGAAGTAGATTGTTTATCAATCGACGGGCATCGTGGCGCAATGTGACCTTGGAGTCCACACTTGAAGCAGGTGCGTTGGTCGGGTAGTGGACAGGAGCGTACTAAGTGGCCAGTTTTCTTACATCGTGGACAGGGATCAGTTTCTAGGTTGACAGGCTGTTGTTTCTTGTCTGGCATTTGGCGGGAAAGATCTTTGTATGTCGAGCGTGGCTCAAATGTAGGAGCTTTGTAATCGTCGAACGAAGAAAGGAATCCTTCATACAGTTCGTCTGGACGGTCGCACTGGAACGCTTTGGCATTTGACTGGAGGGATTGTGGTAGTCCTCGGATGACGCAAGAAACAGTTGCATTGTCCGACAATTTGCACCGGAAACAAAGTGCCACTTTTTCTTGGTGGTATTTTGTCATGCTTTCTGAGGGCAGTTTTTTTCTGTTGGTCATTTCTTCGAGCATGTTTGCGTAATCGCGATGTTTCGGGAACGCCCGTAGTAACAATTGTTTCCACTCATTCCATTCGTAATCGTAATCGTCCAATCTGTTGTACCATTTTCTTGCCTGACCTTTTAATTTGTCCTGAAGATGGAATGATTTTGTTTTGTCATCCCAGCCGTGAATTTCACCGAGTTGTTCGATTTTTTTGAGCCATGCTTTGACTGTGCAATCTTCACTGTCTGGATCAAACTCTGGGATTAGGGATGCAGCACGGTGTTTAGGTCGCTGGAGTAATGGAGTGTCGTAGTGCAATTCTTGAAAAGCGCGGTCTACCTCTTGAAGCAGAAGATTTTTGAGCATTTTCTTCGCCGGTGGAGGGTCGTCATCGTCGTCATGCTGGTTTTGACGGTCTTGTCTCGCAGAATCAAGTGAACGATGTCTTTTCTTTCTTGCTGCACTTTTTTCCATCGTAGGTGCCACTTCTGATTATAACTAGAAGGACGAAATCAAAAAGTATCCACACTCTAAATCAGTTTTTATTTTTTGGGCAGAGTAACGACCTGCTATTTGAATTTTATAAATCGGAATGAATCAAGTTTCTGTCTGTAGTGGCTTATATAGGCTGGCGTTGGCGCGCTTGTGACTCCCGCCCAAATCGCACCGGCCGGCGCTGGCATCGTGGCGCGGGCAGGTCACGTGGCTGTGACGTGGCTACGTCTATGGCTGCTGGCTTTCAGGCTGTTGTTACAGAATAAAAAATTCAATGTCATGAATCCAGAAATCCAGAACTCCACGGTCTAGTGTGTTTCAGGCTTACACGCTAAAGGTCCCGGCTCTATCGCTACTAGTAGTATGTAGTAGTCGTAAAACCCTTCCACCCCCGCACTGAGTCAGCGTATTGGAGTATGGCTCAATCTTACTCGTGTTAGGGTAAAGGTCTGTGCCCCTCGGTGGAGACAATGAATCCACTAAAGTCTCCGTCAACCTTACTTCAGTGGCATTCACGTTTACACTATGTCTCTTTGCCCGACTACAACAGAAGAAGGGTAATGTAACTCGGAGGATTTAGCTCAGACATCTTTACTCTGAGCACGAGGATTTCTTATGCAGTATGGTTTGCAATTTACCGCAGAGCCATGTAATCATAGCGAGATTGTTACAAGCGTAATGGCTTTGCAATCGGGTTTTCCGACCAGGAGGCCAATTCTCGTCTTTATAGCAAAGTCGAATTCGACAAGTGGGAGGTCCTTCGCCTATTTGAATGCAAAGCTCCTCTCCTTTGTCGAATATGTATTAAATGTCTAATGGGTGAAAATCGGCCTCCAGGAAATTGGTTCAGTCAATTGATTCATTGGCAGTGGCAGATCAATATATATATTATGATGTATATACTTACCCTTATTATTATAAAAACGAAGTAAAATGACCGTTCCGATGTTACCGCTTTTTGGTAGAAAACAAAATGATTCATTCTAAAATGTCTCAATATAGAATGATATTGATAGAAATGATAAAAGGGAGCTAGAGATGAAGTGCATATAGCTTGTTTAAACTGAAATGACGCGGCCCACTGCTTTATTTGTGAATAATAAGTAAGAAAAATTAGAAAGAAAGAACGAGCGAGAGAGCGAGAGAGAGAGAGAGAGAGAGAGAGAGAGAGAGAGAGAGAGACACAAGCCTATTGTAACAAAAATGTATTACAATCCTGATTATAAAGAATTACTCTATTCATTTTCATTCTATTTAGAATTAATGAGAACATCACTATCAAACTGAACATGGCAACATTATTTCAAGAAGTGACGTTGATTTTTTGATGTTGTCAGTTTACTTCGTGAAAGAAAAAGAAGTCAAGTGCGGGTCTGACTGGTACATACGAAACTTCGTAAAAAAACTTTACATACTTACTTATATTGAATTGATATTTATACGCACAATTCTAAATATTGTAAATGATACAAAACCTTTAAGATCTTTTTTTCTTAGTAAATGTTAAGGGTGATAGTTATGCATGTATCCATATTCAGATCAGAATAATTTTGATTAATGAACCGATACATAAAATTTTAACTAACGGTTGAGCGGGTCCTTTGGACAACAAAAAAAAATACAAAGACAATTAAAAATGAAGTCAGTTGGTAAAAAAGTTGATATGAAGAAACCAAATAAAAGTTTGAAACAAAAAGTTTTGTTTCTCGAATAATATACAACATTCAAATGTAGGTACTATGGAAGAGCCTGTTGTTGAGAAAATTAACCAAGACATTTGAAAGGGAAAGTCGAAACAACAATATTCTGCGAGCGCCGGAATTTTTCGTTTCAAAAGCGTAAAAAAATCGTGGGGAAAACATATAAAAAGGAAATTAACAACAAACATTTGCCGACCTGCTTTTAAGGCTGCAGGAGTAAGTATGTCGTATTTATGTAATTGTATATCTACTTATATGCAGTCTATTTTTTAGCAATAGGGTTTTAACAGGGTTAGAGAGTACGCTCTTAAGTAACTATGTGTAATTTGTATTATTTGAGAATTTAGTTTTATTGTACGCGCAGTTCTTCCCCTTATCTCCTACGCGGTTTGCTGGAAGAAATCTGACCGATTGACGCCATTAAAGTACAGATGTTGTTTTTTGAATTCTACCCGGTTCGATTCCAGGTTGTGGCAAGCGTATTTAAAAAAATCTTTGAATGCAGTTTTGTTTCTTTTAAAAATAAAGGAATGTTTCCTTTGAGTGTTCCAGCTTGTAGAATAGAACGTCGTATTCCAATTCCAACAGCGAACTAAACTAGCTAAGGCCAGCCGCATATACGTACTGTCGGAATTCCGTTTCGGGATTTCGATTCGTAATTCCGAAACGGGATTTAATTCCATACAAATCCGCGGAAATTCCAAACGGAAAACTTCCGCATGTATGTGGTAGATCCATAGATTTGTTCGGATTTACTGCGTTTGGGATAAAAAATGAAATAATGAAAATTTATTGCATAACTGACATCGGTACATTTTATTCAGTGCAAGCAAGTAAGTATGTGTTTTATTGTGGGTACATTGACAAATATCTCTCGGTACAGCGTTGTTAACCAAGCTAGGTATAAAACCTGTGTGATGATTAACAGCGCCCTCCTGGGATAATTCCGTTACGGAATTCCGAACCGGAATTCCGACTGTATGTGGCCGGCCTGGTCGCCCCTCTCTCATTCTCGCATTACCGTTCTGCGGAGCTTCTGTATTCACCTCTCTACTAGGTATTACGATTAACGAAAAGGCGGCCTCCCCGACAAAGGCCCATCTCATACACGTTTCTTCCGAAAATCGTCTGCTTCTGGCTCGCCTGTTGAGCGCCGCAACAAGTGCTGCATCGATCACCCACGTACCCCCCCCCTCCTGCTATAACCCCCCCTCCTCCCCCCCTCCCTCTCCACTCCCCTCTCTATCCCCGCTCTCGCCCTGTGAGATCGCCCGACGAACTTAGAGCACATTCACAATTATCTGTGCATTTCGCCGGAATTTGATAACACAGAAACCCGTTTGACGTCACGAATTTAGGTGTACACATATTATAATGGTGACCGTCCAGTCGCTGTACGATAGGAGTCTTTATTGTGATTGTAATAAGAGTCCGAAAAGAATTGCTTTATTAAGCTATCATTGAGGTGTGAATTTGGTTGTTATGGCGAATGAAATAAAGTACGAATCCCAAAGGCTGAGAGCAACGGAGTAGCTTATGTAGAGCGCAGCTAGACGTATAGAGATGATACAGTTATGAGCATTCCAAATAATTAGCACGACCCGAAATTATGTAGTTAAAACAATGCAAAGTCCGGAACAAAAAAATTATTAAATACCTACACACCCAGATGAATTTACCATGGAATTTGATTCCCACGACATAGGCTTGCCTAGTGTGGGAGTCACCGGCAACTCATTGTATGTTTTTCCTATTGATAAATAAATATTTTTCATTTTTCATTTTCATTTTCAAACAATTAGGACTAAGTAGTGATATTCGTGTATTTTTACATATAACCGATGACGTAAATCTAACCATGGATGCTGCTATTATAGCAGCTTAAACCAAAAATAACTTGGGTAGGTGTAGTCTTCGATATGACCTTGAAATATCCATATTCCGAAACACATTATAGGGCTAAGACCTCATTCAACGTTTTCCAACTGTAGCCTCTTAAAACTGGTCCTGCACGCCTGGACAAAGTTAATAACGCTACGGAAACGAATAGAAACGAAAACTCAAAATGTATGCGATTTGACATTTGGTGACGCTAGCGTAGCGTGACTAATTGTCAAATCGCATACATATTATTAGCGTTTCGTGCGAACGATAATAGCGTTTTGCACCTTGTCTAAGGGGGCAGAAACGTCGTTGTCCGCTCAACGAACCCGAAAATCGGCTGACCCGAAGTTTTACTTATACTGAATATGAATTTCCATCATTTTACAGATAGAACAGAATACCTGACTGCCTGTAAATATATTAGAGATAATCACATTTATTTATGTGTGGTAAAGAATGGCAAAGCCACATCGCCATATTACAATAAAGTAAGTAAATTTAATATTTTTTTACGTTCAAAGATTTAATTTAATTTGCAAAAAATGTGCCTCTGTCATGCCACCCCGTACGGGAAAAGGCCTGGCCCTCTATATGCTATAGAATCATTCCCTATTGCTCGCAGAAGCACTAAATAGTGCTCAACTTTGACAGTGGAAGTGGATGAGAACTTAATTTCCCCTAATTTTAATGTGTTAGGTATATAATGGGAGTAGGGTTGAAATCTCGCGCCTATGCCAATTTACCCTCCACTTTCCATTCCTTTTTTCCACTCACGCGTGGGTAGAAGAAAGAAGAGGATGACGGCTGTCATAGAAAGCACATTTTTCATTGACTTTCGAGTGCGCCACGGATCGGTTCGGTCGACATTATCGTTTTGTCCCGTCAATCGCTTTTCTATGGGCTCGAGTCCTCGCGTCGCCTTACAACCGTCGCGATAAGGAATATCAGCAACCTCACCCGATGAAAGGAGATAGATTGAAGCCCGCTCAAATAAGGCAAGAACACCAGAAGCCTCAGACTCAACATTGAACCAGCGAAGAGGAGCACGCGTGAGTTTGATCCCTTCAATCTTTTCCCAACATCCTTCGTGGTCCTTCGAGCCGGATATCCTTCTTTTTGGCATTCTAATCCAATCTAAATCATAAATTTCTAATCAAAAATCATTATTTTCCATAATTTCAAGGCATTTAGACTTTTATTAATACTTTGAGGGTAACTTCATTATTGTGCTGGTTACACACTCTCGTTGTAGGGGATCCGATCTAGTAAAGGTTAGGCAAATCGGAACCAACTTGAACTCAGCCATAATATTTTTGCTGGCAACACTGATAGTTGTCAATTTGTCATTCATTCACTCACTCATTTCAAAACGTCAAATTAAAGTAAACAAACAAAATAGTTCGTATTTTCTGTGCTGTGATAACTTTCCGTAGTTTACATAATGAATTCGGACGATATACCGGTTTCAGATATTGAAATGAATCCCATCAAGATCATTGCATTGGATCCAGTGTTCCGGGCGAAAGCTGTAGCTTTGGGTACTTATGAGAAGTTCATGTCTAACTTGTATAACATAGCCTACAAACTAAGCGTTCAGAAGCCAATAGATTCAGGGCTCGTTTCTCAATTTAAAGCACGATACAAGGATTTAGATACGTTTCGCGAACGTTATCAAGAGGCTTACACTGACATCATGAGTATGTGTAATGATGAGGCTTTGCAGAACGAAACAGAAGCAAGGTTTTGCAAATTCAATGACATGTATTACTCTATACAAGTACTACAACAAACTCTGATAGACGAGACACAGACACACACAGAAACATCAAATCAAGGGGTCATAAAGACAAAACAGTTTTGTTTACCGAAGATTAAATTGACACATTTTTCTGGGAATTACACAGAATGGCAAAACTTCATTGCACTCTTTGACAGTTTGATACACCGAAACTCTGAGTTGGGTAGTGTCCAGAAAATGCACTACTTAATTAGCGTTTTGGATAAGGAGCCGCTAAATCTTATCAAACACTTAGAGCTTTCTGATGCAAACTACACAGTGGCATATCAAATTCTTGTTGACCGGTATCAAAATAAAAGGCTTATTGCTGACAAACATTTGGAGAGCATTCTCACAATGTCTGCTCTTAACGACAAATCAAATTACAATGTTGGTTTGCGCAAATTAGTGAATACTCTTAAGGAAGGACTACAAGCGTTATCCGCACTAGGATTCAACGTGCAATCATGGAGTTTTGTATTGCTACATACAACACTAAGGAAGCTTCCTGTCGATCTACGCAGGCGGTTCGAACTTGCTCATGGCAGTTCACCGAACGACATTCCAGAATTTGACACTTTACTTAACTTCTTGGAAACTCAGCTCAGAGTTTTGGAATCTGTCACTGCTACTGGATCTAAGGGAACACATACTAGCGGTTCTAGTGTCACACACACTAACCCACCAAAATCTTCATTCACTGTTAGCGCACCTGCTTGTATCATTTGTAAACTTGAACATGGTCTGTATGCGTGTGAGAAATTCAACTCTATGACACCAACTCAACGTAGGGAGTTTGTCATAGAAAACAGGCTTTGTTTTAATTGTCTACGGAATCATAAGGTAACATCATGCATGTCTAAGAGCAGCTGCTCTACATGCCAAGGTCGCCATCATTCAAAGCTCCACATTGGAAGCAACCATTCTAAGGTGGAACCCACTCCAGAGTCATCGTCAAAGGAGGCTGCTGTGTCGACTTTAAGCTCCACAGTCCAACCTCAAGGTATTCATGGTATTCAAAGTGAATCTACCGTGCTACTGGGTACAGCTCTGGTGGGTGTCCAAGACATCAGCGGTAACCTTCACACTGCAAGGGCCCTTATTGACAGTGGTTCTCAAGTTTCCATTGTGACAGAATGTTTGGCACAGAAGTTGCGACTACCTCGCTCAACTTCTGGTATATTATTCGGTTTAGGCGGTAAGGAACAACAACGTACCGGTGGAAGTATTGAATGTTCGATCCATTCTCTACAAGGTGAAAGGTCCCCACTGGTTACGTCAGCGGTTGTTATTAAACGAATTACGGGGTCACTCCCCACTGTCAAGGTGTCTGCTGAGGTGATAGAGACATGCAAGGATGTCTCTCTCGCAGACAAATTCTTTTCGGTTCCTAGTTCCATAGATTTATTGATAGGAATGGATCTATTTAATCAAATATTTGATGGAAGGAGACTGCAGCTGGGTGAGGGAATGCCAGTCGCCCATGGCTCTATATTTGGTTGGGTTTTGATGGGTAGAGCTCCCGTGGAGAGTTCGTCGTGTCATCAAGTAGTGTCTTTGTCCTGCACTGTCGACTTGGACTCAGTGTTAACCAAGTTCTGGGAGGTCGAGGAGGTTCCTTCCAAGGTTATACAGGATCCAGAGAATCTGCTGTGTGAAACACATTTTGTAGAGAATCACACACGAGATGACACAGGAAGGTTTATGGTTCGTCTACCGTTCAAGCCAATTCGGAAACCTTTAGGGGAGACTCATAATAACGCTCTGAGGCGTTTCCACAATTTGGAGCGGAAGCTTCTCAGAGACGTCAAGCTCAAGGAAATGTATACAGCTTTCATGGCCGATTATCTAGAGACAGGTCACATGCGCCCAATATACGATGTCTCTAACAAGGATAGGTACTTCATTCCCCACCATGGAGTCTTGAAGGAGAACAGCAGTACAACAAAACTGAGGGCTGTGTTCGACGCATCAGCGGCTAGTAGCTCAGGCGTGTCGCTCAATCAGGTTTTGATGCCGGGTCCCAAATTGCAACAAAATATAGAGGATATAATCTTACGCTTCAGGACGCATGCCATCGTGTTCACTTGCGACATAAAACAAATGTATCGGCAGATCCGCATGCACGATGACGACTGCAGGTTCCAGAGTATATTTTGGCGCGAATCACCGCATCATCCTCTACAGCAGTTTGAGCTTACGACTGTGACTTACGGGGTTTCCAGCGCCGCCTTCTTAGCGATTCGGGTCATACACGAGCTCGCCACACTCAACGAAGCCACGCATCCTGAGGCTGCTAGAGCTCTGCAGGAAGACACCTTCGTCGATGACGTCATCACAGGTAGTCAGGATGTAGAGTCAGCCAGAGTCTTGCAGCAGCAGGTGGTCGATGTTTTGGCTCAAGGCGGCTTTTCAGTGAGGAAGTGGTCGAGCAACAGCGCCGAGGTGTTGGATGGCTATCCGTCGGATCATTTGGAAACGCCCCTTCGATTCGAGGAATCAGGGGACAACATTTTCAAAATTCTCGGGATCGAATGGAACTCTAGGACCGATAGTTTCGTTTATCATGTCGGACATTTGGGTCCGTGCAATACTAAAAGGCAAATACTTTCAAATATCGCTAGGATTTACGACCCTTGCGGATATTTAGCACCGGTTACATTTCACGCAAAGGCGATCATGCAGCGTTTGTGGGCTCATGATCTATCATGGGATGATCAACTGCCCGAAGAATTCGCCAACGTCTGGGATTCTTTCTTGCGTGGTTTCAGCTCCCTGAAAATTCCTCAAATACCAAGGTTCATCCTAAGTAGACAACCCGTGAGTTGTGTGCTTCTAGGATTCTGCGACGCGTCGGAAAAGGGGTTCGCCGCCGTCGTGTATTTAAGGGTACTCGACTCTACCGGTGAGGTAGGGGTACATTTACTTCTAGCAAAATCTAGAGTCGCTCCAATCAAACAAAAGCTTACCATACCACGCCTCGAGCTTTCAGGAGCCGTGCTCCTCGCTCGGCTGATATGTCACGTCAAAGGAGTTTTAGGTAGTAGGATTGACATCTCTGACACCGTCGCCTGGTGCGATTCCAGCATTGTTCTGGCTTGGCTTCGAACTCCTCCTCACAAGCTCCAGACTTATGAGGGGAATAGAGTTACTCAAATCCAAGGTCTCGTCCCGTTCGTGAAGTGGCGCCACGTGCCCTCCGCACTCAATCCAGCGGATTGTGCGAGCAGGGGATTGCTGCCACAGGAGGTCGTCTCCCACGAGCTGTGGTGGTCTCCACCGTGGCTGAAGCAAGATCCAGAATCATGGCCTGCTGACATCCAGCCAGTCGACGAGGTTCCAGAGATGCCCGTCTCTACATTTAACGTAAAGGAAGACAAAGGTGAAGGAACTGTTTCCTTTCCACTGATTAATCGTTTCAGTTCTCTGACTGGACTGCAACGCGCGCTTGCATGGGTGTTGCGTTTCGTCCACAACACTCGCAATCCCAAAACTAAGGTGTCAGGTTCTCTTACAGCTCAAGAGTTGCGAGATGCCTTGCATAAGGCCATCAAGTTGGTGCAAGGGGAAGTCTTTGCTGTTCAGCTCAAAGCACTTCAAGGAAACGGGTCGTTGAAGGGTCCAATCGCTCGTCTTCACCCGTTCCTAGATTCAGAAGGTCTCTTACGCGTCGGCGGGAGACTTAAGCACTCCAACTTACCTTATGCAGTCAAGCATCCGCTTTTGCTGCCTAAGGCACATCACCTGACAAACATCATCATAGAGCATTATCACCAGGTCAATTTGCATGCGGGACCTGCGTGCTTGATAAACATTCTTCACCAGAGGTTCTGGATATTATCTGCTCGACGTGTGGTTCGACATGTAATTTTTAAATGTCATCGCTGTCATCGGCTCAAGGCCAAACCTCTGGAGCCCTTCATGGGCGATTTACCCCCAAGTAGAGTCCGTGAAGCACGCCCGTTCATCAAGGTCGGCATTGATCTCGGAGGACCTTTCCTTGTGAAAGCCTCTACATTGCGCAATGCTAAGACAACGAAAGCGTATCTCTGCTTATTCGTCTGTCTCGCTGTCAAGGCAGTCCACCTTGAAGTTGTGTCAGAGCTTTCGACGAACGCCTTTCTGGCTTGCTTCCATCGCTTCGTGTCAAGAAGGGGAATGGTGACGGACTGCTTCACTGACTGCGGAAAGAATTTCCAAGGCGCCAAACGCTACCTAAGCGAGGTAGAGTCTTTCTGGGATCGAAATCAGAAAGACATTAATAGCGAATTTGTCAAGGTTAGCGTCAACTGGCATATGAATCCTCCGTATAGTCCTCATATGGGCGGACTTTGGGAGTCAGCCATCAAATCTGCAAAAATGTTATTGAAACGTACAATAGGAGAGCGTATTCTCACATTCGAGGAGTTGAGTACCGTCTTCGCCAAGATCGAGGCTGTACTCAATTCTAGACCTCTATGTCCATTGTCAAATGATCCAAACACTCTTGATGCGCTCACACCCGGACATTTCATCATAGGTCAACCGCTAAATGCTCTACCAGAGTATGATTTCAATGACACATCCATCTCTCGCCTCAATCGTTGGCGACTCATACAACAAATAACACAACACTTCTGGCGTAGGTGGCAGGTAGAGTATTTACACAATTTACAACAACGCATGAAGTGGTGTAAGCCTATCCCCAATCTTCAATTGGGAGATCTCGTTCTTATAAAATCGGACAATTTACCGCCCCTTCAGTGGCGTAAAGGGAGAGTCACCGCTCTACATCCCGGCTCAGACGGTGTCATACGTGTGGTCGAACTGAAAACGAGCTCTGGGTCTTGTCTCAGATCTTTGTCAAAGGTTTGTCCACTACCGAAGTGTGACAATTAGGTTAGTTACATGAGCTTCTTATGTTAGTACTTAGGTTTTTTTATAAGTTACATAAAGGAAAATCAACTAGTGTTATTTTAGGTTAGGATTTTATAAGGAAACTCATCTCAAGGAAACTCATCTTTAGGAATATTATCTGAAAGAGCTCAATAGCTCTTTCGGGAGGCGGTTTATGTTAGGTATATAATGGGAGTAGGGTTGAAATCTCGCGCCTATGCCAATTTACCCTCCACTTTCCATTCCTTTTTTCCACTCACGCGTGGGTAGAAGAAAGAAGAGGATGACGGCTGTCATAGAAAGCACATTTTTCATTGACTTTCGAGTGCGCCACGGATCGGTTCGGTCGACATTATCGTTTTGTCCCGTCAATCGCTTTTCTATGGGCTCGAGTCCTCGCGTCGCCTTACAACCGTCGCGATAAGGAATATCAGCAACCTCACCCGATGAAAGGAGATAGATTGAAGCCCGCTCAAATAAGGCAAGAACACCAGAAGCCTCAGACTCAACATTGAACCAGCGAAGAGGAGCACGCGTGAGTTTGATCCCTTCAATCTTTTCCCAACATAATGTATTTTTTTTTCCTTTTCGGCCAGGAGAGTGACAATCTCTCGACTGAAAGGGAGATTCTCCCAGTGTAGGTAATCGTAGGTAAGTAATAATTTATTTTGCATTGAAATTCCACTCCATCTTTTGTAAACCTGAATCAGTAATGTGATAATAAACTTGAATTAATAACTCCGTAGCAAAAAGTTAATGGCCATTCATTACACAGTCAAAGGTTTTACACTGCCTATTGTTTACCGTTTTGCTACGAGACTTGCGAAAACAACTGATTTTCCGGTGGATGTATCTTACGCCATCTGTGGGACTTTTCCTGAACCAAATACAACGTTTGTTGTGAAAAGGTAAGAAAATCTGCACCGCCTTTTGTTGTGCAGATTTTTTCAGAGTTCTTGTAAGTACTGAAAAAATGCGATAGATGGCGCTTGTATGTAAGTGAAGGGTACCGAACCTATCTACCTACATATCTGGGGGCACAGAAGTGCCCCCGCCAAGACGACCCACTACCTAATTTTTCTCGCTTCGTCGTATTTTTGACCCTCATAACATGGGTTTGGATGTGTTAGGTAGGCTAGATAAACGAAATTCTCGGCATGATTTCCTTTTTCAGATATGAGTAAAATTGTAAAAAGTGTCAAAGAAAGTGTGTGTGTATGTGTGTGTGTGTGTGTCTGTCAATCTCTCTCGCGCGGTCAAACTTATGATAAATGGGCCTATTAGACTACCCTGTCGGCAGGGCCCTGTCTGACTCACTGTCTCTTTCTAGTCGTTCCATCAGAGTGAGACGTCTATACAAATCGTGCCCTGCCGACAGCGTAATGTAATAAGCTCTTATGGACTATCTTGGTTTTGCTACTGCTTATAAATATGGTACCTACCTAGTGTTTTCAACCGACTCCAAAATAATTGAAACAAAAAGTAAACTTTAGAAAAAACCGACTTCCACAAACCCTATTTGATTAGATTGAGTTTAATAAATAATGTAACCCCTTATCCCCCCCCCCCTTGGGGAATTAATTTTGTCAAATCCCGTACAAAGTTTCATGGCTCTAGGTCCACCGGTTTAGGCTATGCGTTGCCTGCCCGTCAGCCACGCATTGTATTTGTACCTAGTATTGAGCAGATTGGTGGCCATATGTGGTCTTCATCAACAGTTCCGCATCACAATATTATGCTTACCATGTGCATTTGCACGAGTTATTATGAAAAACACAAAAATCACTATAGGTCTGCCTATAATATTTGAAGAGTTCTCTCGATTTCTCCAGGATCCCATCATCAGATCCTGACCTGGTATCAATGGGACCACCCTTGAGGTATTATCTATACGCCGAAAAAAGATTTGTTCAAATCGGTTCATAATTGGCGGAGCAATCGCGTAACAAACATAGAAAAAAAAAAAAAAAAAAAAAAAAAAAAAAAAAAAAAAAAAAAAAAAAAAAAAACATACGGGTCGAATTGAGAACCTCCTCCTTTTTTTGAAGTCGGTTGAAAAGGAGGAGGTTCTCAATTCGACCCGTATGTTTTTTTTTTTTTTCTATGTTTGTTACGCGATAACTCCGCCAATTATGAACCGATTTGAACAAATCTTTTTTCGGCGTATAGGTAATACCTCAAGGGTGGTCCCATTGACACCAGGTCAGGATCTGATGATGGGATCCTGGAGAAATCGAGAGAACTCTTCAAATATTATAGGCAGACCTATAGTGATTTTTGTGTTTTTCATAATAACTCGTGCAAATGCACATAGCATAATATTGTGATGCGGAACTGCTGATGAAGACCACATATGGCCACCAGATTTGCTCAATACTAGGTACAAATACAATGCGTGGCTGACGGGCAGGCAACGCATAGCCTAAACCAGTGGACCTAGAGCCATGAAACTTTGTACAGGGGTTCCTTAGTCGCGTGGGGTAGCACTGATATAGGATTTGACAAAATTAATTCCCCAAGGGGGGGGGGATAAGGGGTTACAGTTAGTATTAAACTCAATCTAATCAAATAGGGTTTGTGGAAGTCGGTTTTTTCTAATGTTTACTTTTTGTTTCAATTATTTTAGATTCGTGTGTGTGACGTATCTATCGAAGCGCGTAATTTTGATTTACCTTTTTACCTAGTTCGATTTTTAAACATACTGTAAGACCTACTGTTATTATTACTTTAGTGTGAATACTGCGAACGTGTCAGCTCTAAATAACTTAGAGCTCGTCTAAGCTGAAATGACGCGCCCCACTCCTTGGTTTTGTATGACAAGTAAATACAAAACCAAGGAGTGGGGCGCGTCATTTCAGCTTAGACGAGCTCTACCTGTACACTACACTACGCTATTTCTACAACACGCCTGGATAACAGTTACAGCTCGGAGGAAGGTTTAATTAATACGGCACCTATTTTCATCGTATGGTATTTATGGCCCTACGACAATTAACCACTAACCTTCATATACTCGCCCAGTATAGTTTATAGGTGATTATAATTAACCACCATTATTGAACCGTGCTAACGGTTGATGGAAAAGTCTAGAGGATACCTTCAATCAGCTGCGGCGTTGCACAGTGAGTCGCCTAGAACTAGCTAGCTGGACAATATTATTTATCGATGTTTTGATGTTGAAAAGTGTTAGTCATGGTGTTTTATAAACATTTTAACTAATTTGGGCCTCAGCGAAATAAAAATGGACAAGTTCCCAGAAAATATATATATCATAAACACACAATAAAGAATAAAAAAATATTTTAATCATGTTTAGCATCAGACTTAGGTCTAATGGGACTATTACTGCGTAGCACTGCATACAAAGATGTTTGCTAATGCAAAAAACAATAAAACTTGAGCTAGGTTAAATTATTCTACTAGATTATTAGGCTAATTAATACAATATGTTCATCAATATCTAATTGGGACTAAAATCTAAAATCACATATTTACATAATACATGTATATTGTACAATAAATAATATTAACTAATCCTATTCATTATCAATCACTTAACTCATCTTCTGAAGAATCCTCTTCAACATAATCATTAGATCAAACATCACTTAACCTATTCATTTACAAGTAGGTTCTAAACAGTAAGTCTAAAACCTCAGAAGGAAGAGTGCCTGTCTTTTTTTTAGAACCTCCCTGAGACTGTTGATTAGAGGATCAGACGTGATGAGTAGCATGTTGAGCAAGTCTCTATTCGTGGCAGTAAGTGAATGCTTACGGGTGTTATACTCTCGGAATCTTCTACAATCTTTATTGCGAGCTTCCTGAGCTTCCTCAGAAAGCTGCCCTATTGGTAGAAGAGAATCTTTAACTTTTTCCGGACTCTCACTGACCTCTCTTATTAGATTGGCCACAGTTCTGTGCCCTGAAATGAAAATAAATTGAATGATTAAACCATTTCTTAGGACACCAGACAAAATATATATATGAAGTTATTATTTTTATGAAAAAAATATATTTACCAGGTAGTCGCGAAGTTATCTCGGCAGCAACAAGCAGTTCTTCAGAACTTCTGGATTGAACTAGATCATCAATGCGTCAAAGTTTGGTCTTATAACTGGTATCTGCCAATTTTTCCATCTTCGGTCTTTCAGGGCCAGCCTGTGGCCCCTGAGATGACACTGATGGCTCCGCAGGATCGTAGACCATGCTGAATGATATATCACCCTCCAGCCATGCTTTATTCGATGCCAGTAAGCGAGCTCGAATTCTACAGGATTTCTTTCTCCAACATTTTTGAAGAAAATCTTGAAATTACTGCTTTGACTTCCTTCAAGGATTGGTCCGTTACTCCGCTTAGGTCTTGTTTTGAGGCGACAAACTTAAAAATCACAGCATTGGCCTCACTTTTGGATGTTTTGGACCATTCTTCAAAAAACTCCATTTTTGAGACAGTAAAAGCCACATGTACAAAAAAAATAAAATAAAAAATAGGAGCAAATTCCAGCAAAATTTGTTTAGTTATTTATATACTTGAATGATGTATCTTTAACCTGACAATGAAATTTTCCCGGGGAAACCGGGGGATTTTTACTTTTCATCTTTTGAATTTGAACTTCAAGGTTTTTTTTATAGATTTCTTATAAATGACAATGTCTAGCTGACTCAGGTTCAACAAAACTGAGCATATTAGTACTAAAAAATAACACTCACCCTTGGTTATCGAATCCATTACTAGTTCACTTCTTAACTTGAAACAATAACACATGAGACGTATTCGTAATAGAAGCCAAAATGCAACTAAATTAGTGCATTTCACCCGACCATCTCTGATACTTACCCTCATTGCAAATGTTGTAATTAGTTTATATCAAAACAATACCCGTTACTGTGACTCTCAACTACTTACCTAACTACCCTCATTAACGATTTTCAAGTTAGTTAATGTTGTTTTTGTCCAGCTAGCATATTCTAGACGACTCACCGTGCGTTGGGTCAACTGGCTAAATGTACGGTCGCCTGCGCCTAAAAGTATACAAGCAGTATATGCGGGATTCACTCGTTAATATGACCGCCCGTATACTTTTAGACGCAGGCGACCGTACATGTGCCCCTGGCACCCCGCATGGGATCTATAGGCAGAGCATTTATACAGCGGAGAGCGGGTTCTATAGTGCTGAGCTATACAGGGTGTAACAGAAAGGTGTAGTCATATTTTAGGGGGTTGTTATAGGCATCATTCTAAGCAACTTTCACTATGAAATTGATTTGATCAGAGCAACTTTAATTATCACTTCTCTATACAAATCAGCTGACCGCCCGCCCGGACCAAAACACGGAGCAATGGCAATGGTCTCCCTAACAACCCCCTAAAATGTGACTACACGCTTCAGTTACATCCTGTATGTATTCTGGGCCATTGTTTACGTTTTCGCTACGAGATTTGATTCGAGTCTAAACTCGAATTGCGACTTTGATTGTGCAATGGTAAACGCAATGGTATGCAATGGTAAACGCAATGGTATGCCAATATCGGGGATGGGATATGACCAGGGCCCGAATTCTACTGTTCACAAGCACACCACAAGCCTGGCACAAACTTGAATACGAGGCATTTGGTATTCTACTAAAACCGGAATCGCAATTCACAAGCGCCAGCGTGACGCCAGCCTACTTCGTATTCTACTATCCAAAACGTACTCACGCTGGCGCCAGTTTGAAGCCAGCGTACTTTGTTCTACTGTCCAAAGCGTTCTTACGCTGGCGCCTGGAGAAATCCAGGGAACTCTTCAAATATTATAGGCAGACCTATAGAGATTTTTGTGTTTTTCATAATAACTCGTGCAAATGCACATGGTAAGCATAATATTGTGATGCGGAACTGCTGATGAAGACCACATATGGCCACCAGATCTGCTCAATACTAGGTACAAATACAATGCGTGGCTGACGGGCAGGCAACGCATAGCCTAAACCGGTGCACCTAGAGCCATGAAACTTTGTACAGGGGTTCCTTAGAAGCGTGGGGTAGCACTGATATGGGATTTGACATATTAATTCCCCAGGGGGGGGGGGGGGATAAGGGGTTACAGTTTGTATTAAACTCAATCTAATCAAATAGGGTTTGTGGAAGTCGGTTTTTTCTAAAGTTCACTTTTTGTTTCAATTATTTGTAGCGAGCTCTCATCTACCCACTGACGAAAGGTTAAGTCATATCATAAAGAATAAGAATCACTGACATTTGGCCTTTTGATAGTTTTCTATCTAATCTTTGTTCGTGATTGGGCTACTAAACCTAATAGACATACATATTAATTATTTTTTATTAAAAAATTATGACTCAGCAAGCTCGTTACTTTGTTGCTACACGACCCCGCAGTCACCCTGTAATTATAAGTGAAATAGTAGATATTCATATTTAATGCGATTTAGGTTTGTTTCTCAGTATAATCAGTAGGAGTAGGTCTTTGACAAAGGATCCGAGACAGCTGGGCCGGAGGGAAAGAAGCTTTCAGCACATAATAACATAATAGTACTACCGTATACATTCTCTACTTGCAAAATGTTTAATAACATTTGCTTGGTGTGTGTGTGTAGGTACCTAGATTATTGTTTTTGAAGTAAAACTTCTTAGGGCACGGGGGTAAAATTTATTTAACCTCTCAACTGTGGGTTATTCCTATATTTGCTTTTCAATTGCTACTAGCCGGGTGCTATCACGAGTGGCTAAGAAATGTAACGGAAATTGGAATCGGTGACGTCAGGGTCGGCTGAAGACTTTTAAAACCGCAACTATTTTCAATACGGTTTTTAACTAATCAGATAAGATAATAATACATTCGTACAATAAAGAATGTTAATTAGTGAGAGAAAAACCTGATGAAACGTTAACAAATAAAAATTATTTTAAGCATTCTTCCACGAGTTCTTGATTTCCGGTATGGCCAAGATGGCGCCGCCGCCGCCGCCGCCCCGCTGGCTGGGACAAACAACAAAACCAACTAGCATGACTCAAACTACTTCATTCAACCTCTTTGTTGGAACCGGAACTTATGTTTGACAGCTGTGCGATGCGATCCATACAGTTTGTAAGAAAAGAGTTTCATCAATGTCACACGGGTCGATATGGATTTCTAAAACAAGCAAAGCAATGCATACATTTGAGCGAGACGGCTTAAAGACGTGACGTCAGATGGTATATAATCTGAGCGAGATGCAAATAGTAGTGACACATTGAATGAGTTAAGTATATCACCACGAGCGCGACAAATTGTAGATAAGGAATGGTGGGAAATAAATGACATGACGTATTAAAAGTAAGTACAAGTATAAAATAATTTCAAATAATCGGACGTCTGAAACTTAAAAGTAACTTGAAGCAGAGATTGGATCTCAAAATTGGAAATTTAAATCTCTTTTAGTATAGGTAGGTATAGGTGTATAGTATAGGTACCACTTAATGATCTAGCTACAGAAGTTTTACTTCTAACACGTGTACGGTGCTACACGCGTATTTTTTTTCTATCATAGGCATCTGTATACAATAATGATTACAATAAAGAAATTACGAATCACACGGGTATTGACAAGTTGTACTCACATTCCGTCCAACATCCATCGGCGCTAGCTGCGGGCCATCGCTCTTCCTCGGCCGTCGCCACAACAGCAACGCAGCCACCACCACCAGCACCGACCCAGCTCCAAACACAGCGCCCCAAGCCGCGCTCCACGCCTGGCTGGTCTCCCAACCCAGCCTGGCTTGCGGCAAGCCCTCCCGAACCATATACTCGGACCCCGAACGCCAGATGAACCCATCTTTCTCGGCCTTCATTTTCGCTTGAGAATCCTCCCAAGGAACGTTCGAAGCCCGCTCTGCCCACAGCTTATCTGTTGATAACAACATTAGGTAAGCATCGATCGGGTTGATATACGGTGGCGTGTGTATGGGATACAATGGGTTATTGATAACGTGTTTGTTATGTGACATTTGATGGGTGAACTTTCGTGAGCGAGCGAACACAATGGCGGTATTTTTTATGAGATGTGGTCTTCTAGAAGTCTAGTTCATGTTGTGTTGTCTACATAGAACTTAGGTTATACGATACCTAAGCTATAAAGTTTAATTTTGACATATTCTAATTTCAATATCAGGGTTGGATATATATCTCCGGTTAGTTTTAGAATGTAATCGCGCAAGCATACACCATGGCTGCCTTCCGGTAAATTTGAACGAAGCAGATTGAAATCAGCCATCAAATTATGCAGATTGAAGGGAGTCAGTTCACGCGCGCTGAATGACGTCAGCTCTATAGCTTGTACTAGAATAAGCTTTACATCGTTTCACCTTATTATACCTACTTCATCCTTTTAATTGCACTCGTCTTTAACTACGCGTAATTAACGACACTTTTAATCGAAGTATAAAACCACCATTAAAAATTCGCGTGATTAACAAAGTAAAATTAGTTTAAAACTAGTTTCATGAAAACTCACCCATGTGGCATGTACTCCTGAAATTTTAATGCAGTTTTGTATTGAGTCAGGGGTGCGCAACAAGCGGGTGCGTCGGTCGAGTGAGGGCGGGCGACTGGCGACGTGTTGTCGTCTTATCATTAGATTGTTTACTCCCTGATCTGCGAGCCTTACTATGGACCTGGTTTACGCGTTTTACTCGTAGATTGAGCTCACAAGATGGACCAATCTCCAACAAGAGGTAACACAAAACATGCATGTTTAGTATAAGTAATTATACCTACAACAATACTAAAGCCGCCAGGCCATCTGAAGCTTTAGCTTAGAGCCCATTAGACCCTTAGACCATTTTGTTATTCTTAGCACTACCCAGGAGAAAGTCACGTCATAGCGTGAGGATTTCTAACTATTTCCAATGAACTTGAGACTTTATTTCACATTCTATTTTTACTTTCAACACGATGTTTCATAAAGCATATTTAAATGGTTGGAATGCCCTGAACCTTGTCAAGGTGTAAATAAAGATATGCAAATACAAGAATATTTTCATTCGAAACCAATAAATAAAAAGATACCAAATCAACATGAAAAGAACTGATGGTAATCTGTAGGTTGGCGCTTGGAATAGGTACTAAGTCAGTATGTTGGGTCGAGACATGGAATTACATCTGTAAGTAAGTAGGTTTCCTCTTGACGACGAATTTGTTGGGTATAATAGCTATATTAGAATGTACAAGCAGAGTGAGAGATAAAAATTTAGTTTAGTTCATTAGTAAAGTTATAGGATATGTTTTAATTAAGAAATATGATGTTTAATTAAAGTTATTTTTAAATCGTTCAAACTACTGTTAAGCTGTCTGTCTATTCGCTATACGCTTTTAAGAACTGCACATCGAATCATAATTTAATCGCTTGCATCAGCTAGTATGTTACCTTTTCTAGGACTTGATAAATATAATTTATCATTTGGAATGAAACGAAACGAATGATAAATAAATTCACATGAAAGCTACGCTTCGTAGTACCTGCTCCAACAATGCCCTACGAGCTACGAGCTACGCCACTCGAAAACATAGTTTGTTTGACTACGAAATAGTTACGCTTCGTAACGCAGATAGGTCACGCGCGCTACGGAATCCGAGAGCTTTTCCCAAAAGTTGTCTGTCATCCATCATCATTGTATATTGTTATAGGGTATAGTGTAAATAATGATGTTATTAAAATACGCAAAGCCAATATGGCTTCAAAACTATATATTTACAAGATAATATCTTGCAAAAAAGCAATGGATTTCTAAAAATAATAGTACCTACTTACTTATTTTCTTTGGTTAACTTAGAAGGTCTACCTGGAGCCCGATGCTGCTCTGAGAAACGCACTTATATTGGATCGCTATCGCATCTAAAACACCCAAAATGGCGTCATTTGGTATGCTCCTAAAGAATGACGACCAAATGACGCCATTTTGGGTGTTTTAGATGCGATAGCGATCCAATATAAGTGCGTTTCTCAGAGCAGCATCGGGCCTCTGTCTGAATTTTTCCTTTCAATCCTAGGTTTGCTGGAAGAAATCTCTTGCCCGTGTTCGTACATGTATTCTCCATTTTCCATTGTATTGTTTGCAATAAAGTATATTGATAAGTTAGAAGACGACCCAGAGAGAAGACCCTTTTAGATCTTAGTGTTCGATGACCTTATCATGATTATTTCCTCCCTTGGATAAGTCCCTAAAGGTTGAACCAAATTAGAATTGGGGACTAGTACGTGACTTTACAGATCAGCTAAAACCCGTGTGAACTACCGGATTACCGAATCTAATCACATTACGTAGTTATAGGTTATAGGCAGTAGTTATCCAATTGACTGCGCCTGCGGAGGAATGCGGCTCGCCAAACGTTTGTTGTATTCAACAAACGTTCGCATACGCAACCTATGTACGATGACGGGCCGCCAGACAGTTCCGCGGCGGCTGACCAATCACAGCTCTCTTACCTCGTCCCCCGCCGCCCGTAAATTGGCGAGTTGTGTTTCAAAGGAAAATGTATCTATGCGCTCTCCACTGGAGTGCTCCCTGGCAGCATCAGTTAGATATACTTATATAGGTATATTATTATGTTATGCATAAGGAATAAGAATCACTGACATTTGGCTTTTCGATAGTTTTATATCGAATCTTTGTTCGTGATTGGGCTACTGAACCTAATAGACATACATTTTAATTATTTTTTGTGCCCAAAAAAGATAACTTAGCGAGCTCTCATCTACAGCATAACATTCCTAACCAATAAGTAAATCTAAGGTTAAGTATACTTTGTTGCTACACGATCCCACAGTCACCCTGTATTACGCCAATTCACGCCATGGTCTCGAATCTGTGTCTAGGGAATGCTAAGGAATGCTAAAGCTGAAACTCGTATTATTGTTGATAGAGCTGTCTGGGAAATTCTACTTACTAGGATTAGCATTTCTGCTGCCGTGGTGTATTGTATAGTAAAGTAACTCGTTAGACATAGTAACTTTGGGTAGAGATAAACAATCACGAAATAATACACAGTTTTATCGTTTCTTTTTTTTTTCGTTTGATTTTTTATAACTTTGTAAGTACTTACTCTGTCTGAGACATTATACGGATTAAGGAACCTCGATTTTTGTCGCTTGCCATAGGTTACCTTTTAAAGCTCTTTTTTATTAGGTTAGCCAAGAATCAGCTGGTTTTCAGAGTAAAAACTGCCTTTAGTCCCTGATGAGAAGACATGAAGTACCTACCACACGAGCTTCAGACCCTCTAACAAGATACCTGACTGTATGACTCAACAAACACTACTCTCAAAATAGACCAACAAGGTCCATTATGTAGTCCAATTAGGTAGTAATAGCTCCAATTTTCCATTTTCCACGTATATACCATAGACTAAATTATATATCTATGTATAGGGTTCTATGCCGGGTGTTTGGAGTATGGAGCGAAAAAACTTTGGGGAGTTAGGGACATCATTCTGAACAATTTTCACTAGCAAACCGATTTGATCAGAGCAACTTTATTTTTCACTTCTCTATAAAAATCATCTGATATCAGCTCGGCCCAAAATGTATTGAGATGTCAAAAAAAAGTTGCTCTGATCAATCCCAAAACATAATAATGTGTCGCGTGGGAACTAGAAACAGCAGCGTCAGCGTCACGTGTGACACATAAACATCCAAGACCTGGGGTTTTCTTTCCTTTCTCCCCAGCCTGGATTCGTACCCGGGACCTCCCGCTCGGGAGTGCTAAGTACAAATCAAACGTAAGTCTGTCTCACGACTTTTTCCAAAAGCGCTGCAGAGAGATCTTCTTCGCAGATTCGCAAGCAATTCTATTATAAAGTAAGTTTTAATTCTAACTAAACTTCCTGTTCTTGGAAATGTCAAGGGGACTTTCCTCAACGGTGGGCACTCCGTAGACATCTAAGAAAACGACGTAATTTTAAATTTACAGGACAAATTAAACTCTGACCGTATTCCCATTGAAGTTTCGCTAGACAAATTAAAAAAACTAATTAGGTCAGGTAAATAATTGGCACTGGTTAATAACTGGCTTTTGTCTGGGGAGCTTCAGCTGAATCATTAGGAAACGAAACGAGGTCATCAGATAATTGAATGTAAGATGTGTGTGAGATAAGCGATCTTTAGGTATATAGGGTGTTTGGAGAATGGTGCGCAAAATGTTTAGGGAGTGGAGAGGGGCTTGTACTGAACACATTTCTGCTTGAAATTCTGTTCTAAGTTGCGTAACTAGTGGTATGAGATATGTTTTTTCAAGATTTCTAGAATATTTATGGAGTTATCTATAATTAGTTGTTAATAAATAAGGCAAGATTCAGGGACGCAGAAGACCTGGAGCCCTATTTTTGAAATCGCTCGTGTGATATAATTTTAAAAAACGAATGATTTTCGTTCGTTATATTCAATTCGCTCTGCAACGATTGGTCAGAACCACTCGTTGCGCAAGTCATACGAGCGATTATATCACACGAGCGATTTCAAAAATAGGGCTCCTGGTCGACCACTTACAGCTTAGCAAGAAAGTCTAGAAATTAAATGATGGCAACATTCACAGACTACTGCGTGTTTTCTTTAATGTAATATTTGGATTGTCTATCAAAACACGCAATAGTGCTCTAATATGTCACTTATGTTGCAATTATTTATTTTCTAGACTTTCTTGCCATCCTGTACATCCTGGCTCCTAGAGAATGGTTCGGGATGAGCACAACATTCCTATTCCGGGCCGCAGTATCCCCTGAGCAGACTGCCGTCATGGTCGCGAACCTCCGACAGCAGATGGCACCCGAAGAAGAAAAATGGAGTTAACAAAACTCAAGTTTAATATTATCTCATGTTCGTGCTAGTGACACTTATTTTTTAGACTACGAAACTGATTGATATAATTTGTAGAGCTACACAAACAAAAATCCCTGCCCAGTGCCGACTGCTGCATCTCCATAAAGTTAAGGTACCATGGCTTAGGTACCATGTATCTACTGTGTATGAGTTGTCAGCTTATTTAATTGGGTTGTGTCCAACCAAGGTAATTAGATAAATCTAGGAAAAACTCAGGAACAAAAGTACCGCTACGACATGACAGTTCCTAACAATCTATTTGACTAGCATGACACAAGCCTATTGTTGCTTCCGGGAGACATACCCGTGTATAAAATTAGCGTCACTTCTTTTCCCATACGGGGTGTCAGAGGAAAAGTTTAGCCAGAGCGGCGATAATTGACCGAGTGAGCGAAGCGAGCGAAGCGTCTCCGTTTCAGGTTTGGGCAAAAATGCTTTCGTATGTCCGGTTGTTCTCCTCTACAGGTCGCATTTATGAACCGATTCTCGTGAAATTTTGTGAGCAGGTTGGAAAAATAAATAGAATTTTTTACTCGAGCCAGTTTTTTGATTTTTTTCAAAATGGCGGAGATAAAATCGCTACAACCCAAACGGCTCGATGGATATTAACAAATGAGGTGTCGTTGGATTCGTAAAGACCATGAGAGTGAAACAGATGAGCGAGCGAAGCGTCTCCGTTTCAGGTTTGGGCAAAAATGCTTTTGTATGTCCGGTTGTTCTCCTCTACAGGTCGCATTTATGAACCGATTCTCGTGAAATTTTGTGAGCAGGTTGAAAAAATAAATAGAATTTTTTACTCGAGCCAGTTTTTTGATTTTTTTCAAAATGGCGGAGATATGGGGTTTTAAAATGTAAAAAAATCGCTACAACCCAAACGGCTCGATGGATATTAACAAATGAGGTGTCGTTGGATTTGTAAAGACTATGAGAGTGAAACAGATTATATAATTTTAGTAAAAAGTCAATAGGTTGTATAAAAGATCGCGAAATGTAGTTTACAAAGTTATTGGTGCGGCTACTTTCATACTGCATGTACGTAACCAGGTACATTCATAAGTTTGTATGTGTTATTGAAAGAAAATTATTTGGGTTATTTTTTTTTATGTGTTTTAGCAGTTCAGCTTTCCCACCGACATACTCGCGAGGTCTACAGCTCACAGAGCCACTAGTAGGTATTTGTAATATGTATACTTACCTCTTGTTCTTTCCCTTAGTTAGCGTGTGTAAGGAAACTCTTTTAGTTATGCTAGTTAGATGAACTATAGTTATGCTGCTAGTTAGATGAACTATAGTTATGCTGCTAGTTAGATGAACTATAGTTTTGCTGCTAGTTAGATGAACTATAGTTTTGCTGCTAGTTAGATGAACTATAGTTATGCTGCTAGTTAGATGAACTATAGTTATGCTGCTAGTTAGATGAACTATAGTTATGCTGCTAGTTAGATGAACTATAGTTATGCTGCTAGTTAGATGAACTATAGTTTTGCTGCTAGTTAGATGAACTATAGTTATGCTGCTAGTTAGATGAACTATAGTTATGCTGCTAGTTAGATGAACTATAGTTGGAACGAATCCATCTATCACTCCAAGTAGGTACCTATACTTATTTCATAGTCAATCCAAGTAGGCAAGACTTTTCCTGTTATCGGGCGACGTAAACATTTACATACAGGCACATACATTTCTTCTGGCCCCACATTAGGATACCCTGTGTCGTGGGAACCAGAAACAGCGACATCACAAAAAAAAGAGCCTTATTTATAAAAAAAAAACTTTTATTGGTACTTCCATTACACTTACTACTACTACTACTAAGTTACTAAAGTACTCACATGGCTAGCAAATCGAACAATTCATATGGGCGAAAAATTCCCATTGATAGCAAGTCGAGTAACGAGCCTCTCGGAAGAACCCATGAGCGGCGCGAGCCGCCCCTGAAATTTCACATAGCTAGCAAGTCGAGTAACGAGTCTGACAAGAACTTCGCTTGAAATTACATATAGCTGGCAAATCGAGTAATGGGCCCCTCGGATTCACTCATGGGCGGCGTTAGCCGCCCCGGAAATTTCACACATACTTAGCTAGCAAACTGAGTAACGAATGTCTGACAAGAACTCAACTTGGGACAAATTCAGTTTATCAAATTACGTCACATCAGGGTGTCACAATTTTTTTCGTAGTGCATAATAATGAATTTTATAATCAGTGACGTGCAAAAAAAAAAATTCTGTCACGTGCCATTGGTTCGCCATCCCTGATCTAGTCTGTAATTTTATTATTATTGTGATACGACTTTGGACGGACGCACGATACGCCCCCGCGAACACTAGGAATGGATAACATTAGGGAAGATTACCTAGCAAACTTCAAACTCAGCGACATACGGGTGCGACATACTTACTAAAAGTTTTGTATGTCTGTTTTGGGAAGTACAAGAATTTACGAAAATTACGCCGACATTATCTCCTTTCAATACAGTTGATTATTCACTGTCGCGTCGCAAGTCGCCAACTATGTCACACAACTGCGGTGGCAGAAGCAACTCTAATAATTATTGATGGGCGAGCCCAGCTTCTTTATTGGACATGCCGACGGAATCCTAAAAGTGTTCAGAGCTCTATTTGCATTATACACTATGTAAATTGTATACGATGTGGTAAATATTCATGAAAACTGTCACAGAATTTTCTTATACACTCGTAAGTACTTGTAGCTTATATAAGTCCTTCAGATTTTGCGAGCAGACTGGAATAATGATTGGAGGCAGATGGAATTCGCGTTTGATAGTTGAATTAAGGGGGAAAATAATCTAGTTACTTACTTACGGGGGAGTTTCTTGCCCTTCTTTGCTCTATCCCTAAGCCCACAACTTCCGAACGGGCGGTAGTATACAAAAATATTAATATTATATTGACGTTGACTAAGTAGGTAATATGTATGATTTTATGGTCAATAAAAATTTTGAACTGAACTGAACTGAACTTAAGTATATACAGTGGTGGTCATATAATTACAGACACTGAAAGCGTATTAAATTACCTTAGCTATTCCTCTTTATATTTTTTATCAGACTATTAATGGAACTTTATACACAACTTAAAAATGTTTGTGTATGTATCGTGTAATGTTAAAACGAAATAGCAGCAACAAAACTTGTCTATTCCTTATCTTTATTCGGTTTATCCTAATTGCAAGCTGAAATAACTTACAAAGATATGGCCATATAATTAAAGACACTACATTTGCTTGGAGGAAATAAAATAAAAAAGTTCGTTATTATAAAATTATCTTTATTCAGCAAAATTCCTAACACATTTACGAAACATTCCGGTAGGTATCAATATTTTGTCGCATGTCCTTTGGCAGAAATGACAGCATGACATCTTCTGGGCATGGAAGCGATCAATTTTGTACAAGTTTCTACCGGAATTCGCTCCCATGCTTCTGTAAAAGCTGTGTAAAGTTGATCCACGTTTGATGTCCGCTTTGTCGCCACTGTCTTCTTCACCTGGTACCACAAATTTTCTATTGGATTTAAATCCGGACTGTACGGGGGCCAATCCAAAACCGTCACAGACTGGTTCCTTAAGAAGTCTTTTACTACGTTTGCAGTGTGTTTCGGATCATTATCCTGTTGGAAAGTCCAAATGACCGGTAAATATTGCTCAGCATAGGGCAACATGGCTTGTTCTAATATATTCTTGTACTGGAACTTATCCATGTTGCCTTCTATTTTCCTTACAGGTCCAACAGCAACTGCTGAAAAACAGCCCCACACTTTGATATTTCCACCCCCATGTTTGACTACTTTCTTGGTATACTTTGGATCCATTTCTTTGTTCGGAGGGCGTCTAACATATTGTTTTCCGTCAGAATTGATCATATTTATTTTTGTTTCATCAGAAAAAAGCACATATTTCCACTCTCGTTCTGTCCAGTGTTCATATTTTTTTTGCAAACGCTAATCTTGCCTTAACATTTTGCTTTTTCAAAAGTGGCACCTTCCGAGACACTCTTCCGTGCAAGTTTGCCTCACATAGTCTCCGTCTAATTGTTCTTGCAGACACACCCTTCGACCTTCCTGCACCAAACATCTCCGAACGTATCAGTTCTGATCCCTTGAACGGATCTTTTTTTGCCAACAATACCATCTTAGAGTCTTCCCGCCGAGTAGTTTTTCTTGGTCTCGGTTTTCTAGGTACGTTTTCGGTTGTGTTGAACTTCTTGAGATGTTGTACAGCATTCATAACCATGTCCTTAGAACAGTTCAAGTGGTTTGCTATGTTTCTGTATGACCAACCTCTCCTATGAAAGTTCAAAATAATCTTCCTAGTGGACGAATCACAACTTTTGTTTTTTCCCATATTTATTGGTTTTAAACGTATTAATTTTAATGTCAAATGTTAGGGGTTTTAGGCAATATCGACTATTTAGGAACGATTTAGGAAAATACGCGACAAAACAAAGAAAAACAGAATGTCGTTTTATTTTATTTTTTCAAATATAGAACACAAATTTTATTGTCTTTAATTAGCTAGCCAGCTGCAAGTTTGTTAAAAAAGTTTGTCTTACGTTCCCACAGTGAACAGTGTCTAAACTACTAATGAACATAACAATTTTTTGTCCCACATTTATGGAATACAATGTCGTGTATTGTTTGATAACAAATAAACAAGATTAAATTACCGATTTCCGCTAATGGTACTACCATAACTAAGTTTTTTGTGGTCAATGAGGGGGTGTCTTTATTTATGTGACCACCACTGTATATAAATATAAAATCACGAAATTTCCTCGAAGGGGGAGTAGGTAGAGACTTCTTCCACTTGCTGATATGGTGGCGTATAAATATGACTTCCTAGTCCTTTCATAAAATCTGGCTCAGTTTTGGGCATTTTAAATTCGCTCCGTCGCGTCGTCGGTCGCGTTGTCCGTCGTCTCGTCGCGTCGCCAATGGGTAGTAGTAAAATGCAAGTGTAGGCACAGATACTATAATATTATACTATTACAGATAGAACAAAATATGACACCGGCGTAAACTGAGATGCTACGGAAGCTTCTTTAGTTCGAGGCCATTAACGTCTGGTGCAGCACCATCGAAAAATTGCAAATGCCACGAGATGACGCTAAGATGTATAGGATTTATTAGAAGTATGTTAACTGAAACCATGGCGTTTAAAGTACAAATCTTAATCCCCCCCGACATCTCTTTTTTTACTAAGGGTTATTAATTCTAATTTGTATGGGATGAGCGAGCGAGCACCCTTTGGTGTAGGTACCTAATATACGTGTCCTGCCCTTCCTGTAGTAATTAGGCACGTCATAGTTATGACTAATAGTTATGAGGTCGAGTCGCCTTTACCACTTGCATGTTTTATATTTAGTAAATAGATAGTTTTGATTACCTCAACGGCCTCAGGCCTGTGCCCCACTGTGAGGACATTAATGGCCTACATTTACTTACTAACTACCTCTATGGTTTAGCATAACATCCATCTCAACCTCCATTTTATCTTTGTGTCACCACATGGCTTACTAGTTTCGTATCCTAACGCCATCTTTCAAGGAGCCATGTAACTATTTTGTGCTAGAGTTGAAGTTGAAATCTGTTAATGTGATAAATGGTGATACTAAAGATTCCAGAACATCGCACTAGATGACACTACTATATGTACTTTCATAGTTAACGCAGGCACCGTGAAATGGTAAAAGGTGATTCGGGATAGCTCCTACACAAGATTAAACACTTCACCAAGTAAAAAGCTTTCTGATTACTGGACTGATTCAATAACATAATCATAAAGCAGCGTCGCGTCTTTTCCCATACGAGGTGGCAGAGGCACAATTTTGTGCCCACTTTTAGCCATAGTTAGTCAATACTTAATTTTGCTAGGCCAAGGCCGCAACTGTGGAGTTATTTCGATAGCACGAGATTTGCCCCCCTGAATCCTGATTAAAGAGAAATGACCGCTATTGCCATGTTAAAAAAATCTCACTATAACAAAAGAAATACAAATAAAATAATCCTATTTGTAGCCCAATATTATTTAGAATAGAAAAGCTTGTGAGCGTAGGCGCCATTAATTTCTATTTGATCAGGATTCAGGCGGCAAATCTCGCGCTATCAGGATCATCTCCATGGTCGAAATATCGATCCGATATAGGTACCGAATATCTCAAACGAAAACAAAAAAGCTATTCTCACGTCCCTCCTTACGACCAACCGAGATATCGCGACCCCTTTTCGATCGAAATATGAATCGAGATCGTTTTTGACGGAGATATGCGGTATCGAAACCGATATCTCGACTATGGGTTCTCGATAGGGCGTGAATAGGCTTGTGGCCTGTCAAGTCAAAATAGATACTTTTTATGAACTCTCAAAACTGAACTTTTGTTCCTGAGTTCTATGAAATAACAACAGAATGACGTCATGTAAAAGTGCCATCAATCAAATGCTGTCTTTTTTTGCACAAAATTGACTTTATAAAATACATCTGCTGGAAATATACAATTCTGAGAATGTCAAGCCAATTTGTACATAACTTCAGACTTGTTCCTAGATTTATTGGATTACCTTGGCCACAAGCCTATTGGATATGTTGGAGACTTAGAATGTGGCCGCAGCTACACACACCTCCTTCTTCCTAGCCACCAAAGACAGTGGCAGGCCGCCCAATATGTTCTGTGTGATCGTACAGGTTGGGTCAGTGATGGGGTGCCGTTTTGTGCTTTTTGAAGGCGCAACTGAGAACTTGTGCAGTAAGGCCGCCAACCCAGCTAGAGACTGCATGACGCCAAGACGCTCGCCTGAAATAATTGAAACAAAAAGTAAACTTTAGAAAAAACCGACTTCCACAAACCCTATTTGATTAGATTGAGTTTAATACAAACTGTAACCCCTTATCCCCCCCCCTTGGGGAATTAATTTTGTCAAATCCCACATCAGTGCTACCCCACGCTACTAAGGAACCCCTGTACAAAGTTTCATGGCTCTAGGTCCACCGGTTTAGGCTATGCGTTGCCTGCCCGTCAGCCACGCATTGTATTTGTACCTAGTATTGAGCAGATCTGGTGGCCATATTATGTGATCTTCATCAGCAGTTCCACATCACAATATTATGCTTACCATGTGCATTTGCACGAGTTATTATGAAAAACACAAAAATCACTATATGTCTGCCTATAATATTTGAAGAGTTCCCTTGATTTCTCCAGGATCCCATCATCAGATCCAGACCTGGTATCAATGGGACCAATGGGAAGGTAAACCCTTTCAAACAAAAAAATAATTTTCTAAATCGGTCCATCCGTTTAGGCGCTATCAGGGGATAGACATAAAAAAAAAAAAAAAAAAAAAAACAAACATCCGGACGAATTGTAAACCTCCTCCTTTGGGAAGTCGGTTAAAAAATATAAAGATCCTGAGAGGCCAATCAGAGTCACATTGTGACCACGTTATTCAAAACTTATTTTGGCTAGCCCGTCGTCGCTAAGCCTATTGATTGAAGATTTCCTCACGTTGTTTTCCTTCACCGTTAAAACATCCGTTTAATGTACGAAATTCCGTAAAATGACATTGGTCAGCATATGCACATTATCTAATCGATTAATAACTTCTGGTATAAAATAAACGAATAATTTTCTATGCTCTACCCATAAACTTGCTTGCTTGCTTAACTTGCAACAGACAGGTGCAGGCAACAGATGAATACATCTAATCAACTTACCGATGCAAGCTCTTGGCCCTTGTCCGAATGGAAGATAGACGTCCTTGTTCAGATCTTTTAAGAAATCAGGATGGAATCTTTCAGGCCTGAACTCCTCAGGCTTGTCAAAGTACTTTGCATCCATGTGTAGTGCCTGAACTGGTATCATTATCATTACACCCTCATCCAACGTGAGGTCAGTTCCGGGCACCTTGTAGGCTTTCATACATATCCTCGTCAGTGTTCCTACGGACGGATACATCCTCATCGCCTCTTTGAAACACATTGCCAAATACTTCATTTCCTTGACTGCATCGTAACAGAGCTTGTTGTCGTATCTACTCAAAACTGCGTCTATTTCTTGTTGACATTTTGTCTGGATGTCCGGGTGGCATGCAAGCTGGTGGAGAGTGAAACTGGTGGCCGTTGAAGCGGTTTCAAAGCCAGCCGCAAAGAATATGAACACTTGGGCAGCCATCAACATGTCATCCAGCTCTAACTCCGCAACGTCTGGTGTTCCATCTGGCTTCTTCCTCTCAATTGACTCTCCAATAATCTTGCCTTTCTCTTTCAACTCCAGCAGTAAGTCAATGAAATCGTTTCTCCCAATAGGCTTGTGGTGTCTCCGTTCTAAAACCGACTTCATGAGCAAGCACATGTCTCTTTCGATCTCTGGTGTTAAGAAGTGTAAATGCTTGAAGGTGTCTGGCCATACGCGTTTTAGCAAAATCTTGAAGGCGTCTGTAATGGTGATGGTAAAGATACGTTTACCAAGTTTTCTGAATAATGACTCTTGGTCGTTTAAGGAGTCCGCTTCAATGCCAAAGCCGACAGCGCCAATGAAATCTGTCGTGTATCGCGCAATGATATCCCTAATATTTACTTCTGCGTTAGAAATAGCCGCTTTGGCCGCGATAATGTCTAATGTTTGCGCTTTCTCCACTATAAGTGGGAACATGGCCTTGAGTTTGCCTGTGGTGAACGCTGGTGTCATTCTCTGTCGGAGCAGCTTCCAAAGGTCGCCGTCGGCAAAAAACAGGTTTTTCAACATTGGCTCTATGGGATCTTTTACGGGGTTTAGACCTCTAGAATAGCAATATGTGAAGTCAGTGATCATGATTTGTTTTATCAGTTCGGGGTCTCTTAGCACCAAAACAGGAAAGTTAGCAATGAACTGGCCGACGTATTTCTCGTTTGGGTAGGCCCAATAAACTTGCGCCATATGGTCTGAGATGCAGATATATTGAAGGAAAACTCTGAGGATATTCCCGAATAATGGCAATGGCTTGTCATGTTTAACATTTCTTGCGGCCCAGTACCCGTGATTCCAAGTCCCGTTGTAATATAGAAGTATGAGTAGAACAGCAACCAGTAAAAATACAATCATTGTTAAAATTACTCTCTATTGTAGCTCGATTTGGTTCCATCCAGTTCAGCGAGTACCAGCGCTGGACTAAAAGGAAACTAAGCAATCAGAGATTAGATGTTGTGAAGAAATTAACTCATATTTAAAAAAAATTAAATTGGTATATTAACTACACTAGTAGTTCTGTGACAACTACTGTAGACCTCATGAGCCCTTATAACCATTCAATAGAAAACCCCCTCCACTCCTCCCTTTTAGTTTTTTTTGCTACAGCAATCTTTCCCCTTTATTTTCAACTCGAGTGAACTCATGTTCAAGTTGGTAGCATGTAATGAAACTAATGAATTGCCAAGTAACACTTACTTTATGATGACTCTCTTGTGGGGCGATCAAATGGATACAGCTGTCCACACCTAGCTATCCCGAGAGCCAGAAATACTGTAAAAGAAAATAACTTTGACTAATTTCCACACTGGTTCGTAGATCTCAAGCGTAAAACTAGAATTGCAGGATCACAATAGATATCTATACAGCGTCAGGGTGAAAGAATTGTGAGAATTTCAATGACATGGAATAAAAACATTATTTTTTTTTCATATGTATTTGGCCAACTTGCGATAGTTTTTGCAACCATGAGCTGTTTTTATGAAGATTTATGGCAAATATGACAAAAACAAATATGAATCTTTATTTGTTTATTACAGTTTAAATATTTGTTTATTCATGCATGGAAAATGCAGCTACTTCATGCTATTTAATTTTGAGTTCAAATGTTGATTCTCTGGCTACAGTGGGCTCCATGATAGGCTGATGGTTATGATGTCTTGGATTGGAACAGGACCAAAGGCAACTCTCTGACCAATAGTGATCGGAGTAGGTAGAGTGATTTGGCGTGAGTGGCCTCAAACATATATGACGGATAACCGAACGGTGGACCAACATAGTTGTGATCCTCTATAGGCATCATAGGTCAGCAGGATAACACCTAACACTTTATAACAAACGCAGTATGACTTTCTTGACCACTGTATTTTTATTACTTCAGATTACACAGAACTTTACACTTCAGCCATCCAACAGATAATGCCTTCCTCAACTCAAAACATCGCTCTCGTGGATTATTTTCCCACTGAAACCCATTTCCGTTCGCGCCCATCGTATTTTTTTAAAAATCATTTAATTTACAGCGGATGTGACAAGTTTCAAATCAAAGAATAAAGAAATGGAAACGGAAATTAAAATCAGAATTGACTTACTACTAACAGAATATTGTTGCTTTAAATATGACGTAATTCCGGTTATTTATTGGAAAATGTTGAAATGGAAACGGAAATACCAAATTGATACCTACAACATTATAATTTGAATTATGACGTATTTCTGTATGCTCAAATGTCAAACCAAACCAAAGACAATTTAGGTCTGCTACAGACTAAAGGCAACTACTTTTGTGTGTGAATCGATTAAATTACATTTGAAACATGCTAATCAACGAGTAGACTAAAACTAACTTAAAAAAAATAGTGTTATGACGGGCGCAATTCATTACGCGCCGTCATATATATTAACATGGATATGCCTCAGAGGTTCCGGGCTTTTTAAATGATTATGTTTTTTTTTTCGGAATTTCATAATGATTACATGGAACTAGGTATAAAGTGTGAATCAAAATGAGCAAGATTTACAACATAAAAGCAGCACCATCAGCATCGGCACAATGCAAAGTTTGCGACCAGTCAGAGTACAGTCTCCAAGATGTGTCATCCATCGTTAACCAGTATGTGTGAACAATGATTTTTTTTCAAGCTACTAAAACACTATTTTAATTCTAATTCGTTTAATCCCGAACCATTTCATGACGTAAGTACCAAAAATCATTCTACCTATTCCGATCACTGCTGATCAAAGTATTCTTTCTTTTTTTGTATTTATTGCAAAATTATTACAGTCTATTCATGATAAGAATGCAGTGAAATTTAAATTTAAATCTGTTAACACACACTCACAGGACAGTACACAACCTTTGCGTTCGAATGTTTGCCTTCAACTGGTCACTGTAAACTTGGCTTCATGGCAGTCTATTCATGATAAGAATGCAGGGAAATTTAAACTGAAATCTGTTAACACACACTCACAGGACAGTACATTACATTACACCCTCAGTCATCATCCAAGTCATTCAGGCACACAACCTTTGCGTTCGAAAGTTTGCCTTCAACTGGTCGCTGTGAACTTGGCTTGATAATTGGAAACGATTTGATTGGTTACATGACGTGGCTAGGCTGCCGGACAGTGATGACTTTACTATATTCTTATCACAAATAGACTATAGGTACTGTAATTTTATCTCAAGGACAATGGATGTTCTGGGTGATGGAAAACATCAAGAGGAAACCTTCATGCATCCATGGCTGCGGCAATGGGGTAGTCTCCTGTTATATGGAGCATTTATTAGCTGGCTAAACATGGTTACAACTTAGCTTGAGCCACCCCATGTGGGAAAAGCATGACGCAATATTTAAGTTGTTATTGCATTGCCTATGTATCTGAGTAGGTACCTACTACCATCAGCAACCACAAAAAGTCATTCAGGCACACATAAAGTTCTAGCATAACCTCACTTTTGTAAACTCGACCACCAAGTATCGATAAGAAAACTTACCTGTTGACAGCGAGAAGATGGTGACCTTTCCAGCCATAGTAGGGTTTCTTCTAGCATGATATGCAAGGTAACCTCCGATACCGATGAGACCGCTGCCACTGACCATTCGACATGCAAAGCAGTCACGGTCTCTGCTTGTTACTATCGAAGTCTGGGACGACATATCTTTATATGCAACTTCTAGTCGACCACTTCCAAGACTCAGAAACTTATTGTTGTGGCCTGGGTGGGTTCTGAAAGGAAAAACAGGAAGCGAATTGCGATTTGCGAAAGGTAAACAAAACAACAACGCAGGTGACAGGTGGCCTCGCGGTCCGAAATGTTTTCAGGTTTATTTTATTGAGGATTGAGGAGGCGATATTTTCAACGGGGTTAGGCTGAAGAAGAAGATTGAACGCATTAAACATGATTAAACATGACATGAGCCTTAACCCCTTCAGTCAAGAGATTGTGAGTCTCTTGGCCGAAAAGGAAAAAAAATGACATTAAAATTAGGGGAAATCAAGTTCTCATCCCCTTGCATTGCATTGCAAATAATTGCAATAGACATTAATTGACGTCTTGGTACCCACTGTCAAAGTCAAAGGACTCTTCTGTCCTCAAGCGAATGGGCGTGTCGGGATAGTCATCTAAAACAGAGTTAAGCAACAACTTAACTTGCCACTTATTACCACAAAAAAAATGGGAAAGGGAAATGGACTCCATGTTTTGTTTGACCGAGTTTTGCTTGATGACGATGACGTAAATCGGACCGCAGCTTGTTTATTGACAGCTGTCAAATGCGTTTTGATAATCCATGACGTTAACGTTTTGCAATTTGTTTTTAGAATTTTAAGCGACAGTTTGTGGCTGTTTGGCTAGAAAGCTGCAATCACATAGACGAGTCAGATAAAAACATCGCGGCAAAGCGCGGCAAAAAAATACCCCATAGGTTACGGAAGTACCGAAGTACCCCATAGATTTTGAGTCCATTGCAATTAGGTAGGTACCTTATGAAAATTACGGTCGTAGCGTTCGATTGCGTTGACCTAAATGCATAAATGTTTGATTTTTTCAGTTCTATGCGACCACAGACCAGGGGCCCGATGCTGCTCTGAGAAACGCACTTATATTGGATCGCTATCGCTTCTAAAACACTTGGTATGCTCCTAAAGAACCGCAAATAGATCGTAAATATATTGCAAGCGTATAATTTGACTGAAGAATATGGATTGTATGGAACAAGATGAGTCCAGCAAACAATTCTGCTCACGAAATAGGTGAGCAAGAAGGTCAAGCTCCAGAAGAAGATGAATTACTTACCTCTGTCTGTTAGCAATTTTATGAAGCCAATTTGTGCCGATCATCAGGTGCTATTGTGCCCCGAACTTGCCCCGAATGAAACACGGGAGACTGATACAACTGTTCTACATTTTAATAAGTCCATAATAAGTAGATTATTTTATGTAGAATAACAATATTTTGGTTACCATGTGTAAAAAAAATAATTACTCATTGATCTCAAGACATCTAAAAAATCATGTTTTTGTTAAGGATTTTATTATTGCGTTAAAAAGTAACCTTAAAGTAACAAAAAAACTAAGAATTGTAATTTTTTCGTTTTTACACAATATAAATTAAGAAGTTTCTTCATAAAATAAAAAGAATTTTCATTCAATCTTCAGGTGGGTTACTATCAACTCTTGTAGAGGACCTAAACCGGGCAGTTTTGCTTTTTCAATACTAAAATGTTTGAATTTGTATTAAAAAAGCAGAACTGCCCGGTTTAGGTCCTGCTATATGTGTGTGTACCCCGCGCGACCGTTAGAAGAACTCTATTGTTAAAGAAATAAGGGTGTACCTATCCAGACAAAAAACATGTTTTTTTAGGGTACCGTACCCGAAGGGTGCCAAACGGGACCCTATTACTGACTTGTTAAAATTACTCTCTATTGTAGCTCGATTTGGTTCCATCCAGTTCAGCGAGTACCAGCGCTGGACTAAAAGGAAACTAAGCAATCAGAGATTAGATGTTGTGAAGAAATTAACTCATATTTAAAAAAAAATAAATTGGTATATTAACTACACTAGTAGTTCTGTGACAACTACTGTAGACCTCATGAGCCCTTATAACCATTCAATAGAAAACCCCCTCCACTCCTCCCTTTTAGTTTTTTTTGCTACAGCAATCTTTCCCCTTTATTTTCAACTCGAGTGAACTCATGTTCAAGTTGGTAGCATGTAATGAAACTAATGAATTGCCAAGTAACACTTACTTTATGATGACTCTCTTGTGGGGCGATCAAATGGATACAGCTGTCCACACCTAGCTATCCCGAGAGCCAGAAATACTGTAAAAGAAAATAACTTTGACTAATTTCCACACTGGTTCGTAGATCTCAAGCGTAAAACTAGAATTGCAGGATCACAATAGATATCTATACAGCGTCAGGGTGAAAGAATTGTGAGAATTTCAATGACATGGAATAAAAACATTATTTTTTTTTCATATGTATTTGGCCAACTTGCGATAGTTTTTGCAACCATGAGCTGTTTTTATGAAGATTTATGGCAAATATGACAAAAACAAATATGAATCTTTATTTGTTTATTACAGTTTAAATATTTGTTTATTCATGCATGGAAAATGCAGCTACTTCATGCTATTTAATTTTGAGTTCAAATGTTGATTCTCTGGCTACAGTGGGCTCCATGATAGGCTGATGGTTATGATGTCTTGGATTGGAACAGGACCAAAGGCAACTCTCTGACCAATAGTGATTGGAGTAGGTAGAGTGATTTGGCGTGAGTGGCCTCAAACATATATATTAACATGGATATGCCTCAGAGGTTCCGGGCTTTTTAAATGATTATGTTTTTTTTTTCGGAATTTCATAATGATTACATGGAACTAGGTATAGTGTGAATCAAAATGAGCAAGATTTACAACATAAAAGCAGCACCATCAGCATCGGCACAATGCAAAGTTTGCGACCAGTCAGAGTACAGTCTCCAAGATGTGTCATCCATCGTTAACCAGTATGTGTGAACAATGGTTTTTTTTCAAGCTACTAAAACACTATTTTAATTCTAATTCGTTTAATTCCGAACCATTTCATGACGTAAGTACCAAAAATCATTCTACCTATTCCGATCACTGCTGATCAAAGTATTCTTTCTTTTTTTGTATTTATTGCAAAATTATTACAGTCTATTCATGATAAGAATGCAGTGAAATTTAAATTTAAATCTGTTAACACACACTCACAGGACAGTACACAACCTTTGCGTTCGAATGTTTGCCTTCAACTGGTCACTGTAAACTTGGCTTCATGGCAGTCTATTCATGATAAGAATGCAGGGAAATTTAAACTGAAATCTGTTAACACACACTCACAGGACAGTACATTACATTACACCCTCAGTCATCATCCAAGTCATTCAGGCACACAACCTTTGCGTTCGAAAGTTTGCCTTCAACTGGTCGCTGTGAACTTGGCTTGATAATTGGAAACGATTTTATTGGTTACATGACGTGGCTAGGCTGCCGGACAGTGATGACTTTACTATATTCTTATCACAAATAGACTATAGGTACTGTAATGTTATCTCAAGGACAATGGATGTTCTGGGTGATGGAAAACATCAAGAGGAAACCTTCATGCATCCATGGCTGCGGCAATGGGGTAGTCCCCTGTTATATGGAGCATTTAATAGCTGGCTAAACATGGTTACAACTTAGCTTGAGCCACCCCATGTGGGAAAAGCATGACGCAATATCTAAGTTGTTATTGCATTGCCTATGTATCTGAGTAGGTACCTACTACCATCAGCAACCACAAAAAGTCATTCAGGCACACATAAAGTTCTAGCATAACCTCACTTTTGTAAACTCGAGCACCAAGTATCGATAAGAAAACTTACCTGTTGACAGCGAGAAGATGGTGACCTTTCCAGCCATAGTAGGGTTTCTTCTAGCATGATATGCAAGGTAACCTCCGATACCGATGAGACCGCTGCCACTGACCATTCGACATGCAAAGCAGTCACGGTCTCTGCTTGTTACTATCGAAGTCTGGGACGACATATCTTTATATGCAACTTCTAGTCGACCACTTCCAAGTCTTAGAAACTTATTGTTGTGGCCTGGGTGGGTTCTGAAAGGGAAAACAGGAAGCGAATTGCGAAAGGTAAACAAAACAACAACGCAGATGACAGGTGGCCTCGCGGTCCGAAATGTTTTCAGGTTTATTTTATTGAGGATTGAGGAGGCGATATTTTCAACGGGGTTAGGCTGAAGAAGAAGATTGAACGCATTAAACATGACATGGGCCTTAACCCCTTCAGTCAAGAGATTGTGATTCTCCTGGCCGAAAAGGAAAAAAAAATGACATTAAAATTAGGGGAAATCAAGTTCTCATCCCCTTGCATTGCATTGCAAATAATTGCAATAGACATTAATTGACGTCTTGGTACCCACTGTCAAAGTCAAAGGACTCTTCTGTCCTCAAGCGAATGGGCGTGTCGGGATAGTCATCTAAAACAGAGTTAAGCAACAAATTAACTTGCCACTTATTACCACAAAAAAATGGGAAAGGGAAATGGACTCCATGTTTTGTTTGACCCAGTTTTGCTTGATGACGATGATGTAAATCGGACCGCAGCTTGTTTATTGACAGCTGTCAAATGCGTTTTGATAATCCATGACGTTAACGTTTTGCAATTTGTTTTTAGAATTTTAGGCGACAGTTTGTGGCTGTTTGGCTAGAAAGCTGCAATCACATAGACGAGTCAGATAAAAACATCGCGGCAAAGCGCGGCAAAAAAATACCCCATAGGTTACGGAAGTACCGAAGTACCCCATAGATTTTGAGTCCATTGCAATTAGGTAGGTACCTTATGAAAATTACGGTCGTAACGTTCGATTGCGTTGACCTAAATGCATAAATGTTTGATTTTTCAGTTCTATGCGACCACAGACCAGGGGCCCGATGCTGCTCTGAGAAACGCACTTATATTGGATCGCTATCGCTTCTAAAACACTTGGTATGCTCCTAAAGAACCGCAAATAGATCGTAAATATATTGCAAGCGTATAATTTGACTGAAGAATATGGATTGTATGGAACAAGATGAGTCCAGCAAACAATTCTGCTCACGAAAAAGGTGAGCAAGAAGGTCAAGCTCCAGAAGAAGATGAATTACTTACCTCTGTCTGTTAGCAATTTTATGAACCCAATTTGTGCCGATCATCAGGTGCTATTGTGCCCCGAACTTGCCCCGAATGAAACACGGGAGACTGATACAACTGTTCTACATTTTAATAAGTCCATAATAAGTAGATTATTTTATGTAGAATAACAATATTTTGGTTACCATGTGTAAACTAGTGGCTCTGTGAGCTGTAGACCTCGCGAGTATGTCGGTGGGAAAGCTGAACTGCTAAAACACATAAAAAAATAACCCAAATAATTTTCTTTCAATAACACATACAAACTTATGAATGTACCTGGTTACGTACATGCAGTATGAAAGTAGCCGCACCAATAACTTTGTAAACTACATTTCGCGATCTTTTATACAACCTATTGACTTTTTACTAAAATTATATAATCTGTTTCACTCTCATAGTCTTTACAAATCCAACGACACCTCATTTGTTAATATCCATCGAGCCGTTTGGGTTGTAGCGATTTTTGAAGTAAAACTTCTTGGGGCACGGGGGTAAAAATTATTTAACCTCTCAACTGTGGGTTATTCATATATTTGCTTTTCAATCGCTACTAGCCGGGTGCTATCACGAGTGGCTAAGAAATGTAACGGAAATTGGAATCGGTGACGTCAGGGTCGGCTGAAGACTTTTAAAACCGCAACTATTTTCAATACGGTTTTTAACTAATCAGATAAGATAATAATACATTCGTACAATAAAGAATGTTAATTAGTGAGAGAAAAACCTGATGAAACGTTAACAAATAAAAATTATTTTAAGCATTCTTCCACGAGTTCTTGATTTCCGGTATGGCCAAGATGGCGCCGCCGCCGCCGCCTGACATGACTCAAACTACTTCGTTCAACCTCTTTGTTGGAACCGGAACTTATGTTTGACAGCTGTGCGATGCGATCCATACAGTTTGTAAGAAAAGAGTTTCATCAATGTCACACGGGTCGATATGGATTTCTAAAACAAGCAAAGCAATGCATACATTTGAGCGAGACGGCTTAAAGACGTGACGTCAGATGGTATATAATCTGAGCGAGATGCAAATAGTAGTGACGTAGTGACACTATTGAATGAGTTAAGTATTTCACCACGAGCGCGACAAATTGTAGATAAGGAATGGTGGGAAATAAATGACATGACGTATTAAAAGTAAGTACAAGTATAAAATAATTTCAAATAATCGGACGTCTGAAACTTAAAAGTAACTTGAAGCAGAGATTGGATCTCAAAATTGGAAATTTAAATCTCTTTTAGTATAGGTAGGTATAGGTGTATAGTATAGGTACCACTTAATGACCTAGCTACAGAAGTTTTACTTCTAACACGTGTACGGTGCTACACGCGTTTTTTATTTTACATTTTAAAACCCCATATCTCCGCCATTTTGAAAAAAATCAAAAAACTGGCTCGAGTAAAAAAATTTATTTATTTTTTCAACCTGCTCACAAAATTTCACGAGAATCGGTTCATAAATGCGACCTGTAGAGGAGAACAACCGGACATACAAAAGCATTTTTGCCCAAACCTGAAACGGAGACGCTTCGCTCGCTTCGCTCGCTCATCTGTTTCACTTTCATGGTCTTTACGAATCCAACGACACCTCATTTGTTAATATCCATCGAGCCGTTTGGGTTGTAGCGATTTTATCTCCGCCATTTTGAAAAAAATCAAAAAACTGGCTCGAGTAAAAAATTCTATTTATTTTTCCAACCTGCTCACAAAATTTCACGAGAATCGGTTCATAAATGCGACCTGTAGAGGAGAACAACCGGACATACGAAAGCATTTTTGCCCAAACCTGAAACGGAGACGCTTCGCTCGCTTCGCTCGCTCGGTCAAAAAAAAATTACTCATTGATCTCAAGACATCTAAACTAGTGGCTCTGTGAGCTGTAGACCTCGCGAGTATGTCGGTGGGAAAGCTGAACTGCTAAAACACATAAAAAAAATAACCCAAATAATTTTCTTTCAATAACACATACAAACTTATGAATGTACCTGGTTACGTACATGCAGTATGAAAGTAGCCGCACCAATAACTTTGTAAACTACATTTCGCGATCTTTTATACAACCTATTGACTTTTTACTAAAATTATATAATCTGTTTCACTCTCATAGTCTTTACAAATCCAACGACACCTCATTTGTTAATATCCATCGAGCCGTTTGGGTTGTAGCGATTTTTTTACATTTTAAAACCCCATATCTCCGCCATTTTGAAAAAAATCAAAAAACTGGCTCGAGTAAGAAATTCTATTTATTTTTTCAACCTGCTCACAAAATTTCACGAGAATCGGTTCATAAATGCGACCTGTAGAGGAGAACAACCGGACATACAAAAGCATTTTTGCCCAAACCTGAAACGGAGACGCTTCGCTCGCTCATCTGTTTCACTCTCATGGTCTTTACGAATCCAACGACACCTCATTTGTTAATATCCATCGAGCCGTTTGGGTTGTAGCGATTTTATCTCCGCCATTTTGAAAAAAATCAAAAAACTGGCTCGAGTAAAAAATTCTATTTATTTTTCCAACCTGCTTACAAAATTTCACGAGAATCGGTTCATAAATGCGACCTGTAGAGGAGAACAACCGGACATACGAAAGCATTTTTGCCCAAACCTGAAACGGAGACGCTTCGCTCGCTTCGCTCGCTCGGTCAAAAATCATGTTTTTGTTAAGGTTTTTATTATTGCGTTAAACCTTAAAGTAACAAAAAAACTAAGAATTGTAATTTTTTCGTTTTTACACAATATAAATTAAGAAGTAACTTCATAAAATAAAAAGAATTTTCATTCAATCTTCAGGTGGGTTACTATCAACTCTTGTAGAGGACCTAAACCGGGCAGTTTTGCTTTTTAACCGACTTCCCAAAGGAGGAGGTTTACAATTCGTCCGGATATTTGTTTTTTATTTTTATTTTTATTTTTTATGTATGTGCCTCGATAGCGCCTAGACGGATGGACCGATTTGGAAAATTATTTTTTAGTTTGAAAGGGTTTACCTTCCCATTGGTCCCATTGACACCAGGTCAGGATCTGATGATGGGATCCTGGAGAAATCGAGGGAACTCTTCAAATATTATAGGCAGACATATAGTGATTTTTGTGTTTTTCATAATAACTCGTGCAAATGCACATGGTAAGCATAATATTGTGATGCGGAACTGCTGATGAAGACCACATATGGCCACCAGATCTGCTCAATACCAGGTACAAATACAATGCGTGGCTGACGGGCAGGCAACGCATAGCCTAAACCGGTGGACCTAGAGCCATGAAACTTTGTACAGGGGTTCCTTAGTAGCGTGGTGTAGCACTGATATGAGATTTGACAAAATTAATTCCCCAAGGGGGGGGGGGATAGGGGGTTACAGTTTGTATTAAACTCAATCTAATCAAATAGGGTTTGTGGAAGTCGGTTTTTTCTAAAGTTTACTTTTTGTTTCAATTATTCAATACTAAAATGTTTGAATTTGTATTAAAAAAGCAGAACTGCCCGGTTTAGGTCCTGCTATATGTGTGTGTACCCCGCGCGACCGTTAGAGGAACTCTATTGTTAAAGAAATAAGGGTGTACCTATCCAGACAAAAAACATGTTTTTTAGGGTTCCGTACCCGAAGGGTGCCAAACGGGACCCTATTACTGAGACTTCGCTGTCCGTCTGTCCGTCCGTCCGTCCGTCCGTCTGTCACCAGGCTGTATCTCATGAACCGTGGTAGCTAGACAGTTGAAATTTTCACAGATGATGTATTTCTGTTGCCGCTATTACAACAAATACTAAAAATCAAAAGAAATTTAATATTAAGGGGGGCTCCCATACAACAAACGTGATTTTTTTGCTCATTTTTGCTCGATATTGATAATGGTAGCAGGTAGACGCTTAAAATGTTCACAATATATTGAGTATATTATTTACTTAAAAAATAAATAAATAAATTAAAATTAAATTAATATTTAGGGGGGGCTCCCATACATTTTTTTTTGCGGTTTTTTATAGATAATGGCACGGAACCCTTCGTGCGCGAGTCCGACTCGCACTTGGCCGGTTATTTTACTTTTTCTGAGTCCGATTCACACTTGACAGATAAGTATTTTGAGAATATTGACGTGGATTTCTCAGGCCTTTATCTCAAGAGGACGTTCGTAGCATTTATCCTGTAACCGAAACAAGTCAACCAAGATTCTTGTATCCTAAGAAGAGAAAAACAACGCGGTCGTTCGTGCAAACGACGCGTTCAAGACGATTCAAATGAATGAAGCAAGATTCATCGAGCTCAAGCCTCGAGCCATCGATCAACAAGCTAGCTACACAATACACAAGAGCTGCCCTTTAAAGTTTACGAGTAGCCTATCATAAACAACAGCACATTGTCAGATTCACGACACGACCCACTTTCAACTCGCATAGAATAGAGATGAAGCAAAAGAGCCGCGTTATCGATCATTATGAGTGTGCTGCTACTTATTGAAGCCAGCATTATATCTACGGCGTCGTCGCTTATTCCTAAGTTCTGGAATGTCTCGCGGATAATTTCCCTGCCATTAGCGATAGGTTCTTGTTCAGTGGGTGTGGTGTCCTGGAATTACACAAAGTAAGCAGGTCTTTACTTGGTTCAAAAATAATTGGGTTACCAATCAGTAATTCTTTGAACAGTGGGTACCAGGGTTGAGTAGTCCAATTTGGTACAACCATTATACCCATTGCATTGTCAGATACAATTTTTTCTAGGGTTTTTAATATCAGCGAAAAGGGTGGGAAAGCATAAAAGAACATGTTAGTCCAGCTAAAGGTGAATGCATCTATCTTGAATGCATCTGGGTCAGGATGCCAGGATACATATTTGTCACATTTTGTGTTCGTTCGTGAGGCAAATAAGTCGACTTCAGGGCTACCTAAAGATAATGTTATAGCTCTGAAGTACTGGTCTGATAGTTCCCACTCAGTGTCACCTGTATCCTTCCTTGACTCAAAATCAGCAGTGATGTTATCCTTTGTGTTAATATATGAAGCAAAGATCCATAGATTACGCCTTTCACACCATTGCCATATATCTTTGGCTATGGTATGTAAGTGGGGATGTTGTACACCCCCTAGTCTATTAATATAAGCAATAGCAGTAGTATTGTCAATGCGCATTAAAATTTCGCAGTTATTGTAATTTCTTCCAAAAGACTTTAGTCCAAAAAGGGCAGCTTTTAACTCTAAAGTGTTAATATGTAAGCTTGCTTCTTGCTCTGTCCAGGGCCCCCCTGCTGTCTGATTGTTACATGCTGCCCCCCAACCAGAGTTAGAAGCATCTGTGTAGATTTCCAACACATATTTATGCTTTCTGATTGGGGATACTGAAAAGGTAAGGTTCTTCAGCCACCAGTGTAGGTCGCCATGACAAGACTGTGGCAGACTAATAATAGCTTCATAGTCATTATTATACTGTAACAGAGAAAGATATTTATGTCTTTCTAGTTGTTTTGTAAACAGCATGCCATATTTTATGGCAGGACAAACTGACACCAGGGTGCCCAAGACTTGAGCCAAAAATCTTATAGTAAAGTTTTCTTTGTGTAATAAAGATTTAACTAATTTGATGCAATTTTCTCTTTTCTGTTCTGTTATACCAATGGTCATGTCTTTGGTGTTAAAGACTAGACCTAGATACCTACATACTTGGTTAGGGGTGAGCATACATTTTTCTTGATTTATCACAAACCCTAGTTGTGTTAGAAGTAGTCTAGTGGCGTTTATGTTATTTACACAATCCTGATATGTTCTACCTATACAAAGTATGTCATCAAGGTACTGAACAGAGAGAAAACCATTTTTTCTGAGCTCTGACATGACTGGTTTTAGAAGCTTTGTAAATAGGTATGGTGCCGTGCATAAACCAAAAGGAAGAACAGTAAACTGGTACAATTTTGTGTCAAGGATGAATCTTAAGTATCTTTTAAAGTGTTTATCAATAGGACACATGTAGTAGGCATCTTTCAGGTCAATTGACCCTAAAAAGTAATCTCTTTGTAGCAATTTACACACTGTGCGGTGATCCTCCAATTTGAAATGTTCTGCTTTAACAAAGAGATTAAGTTTTTTCAGATTTAGAATAAATCTTGAGTCACCATTCGGTTTTTCGACTAGAAAAACTGATGAACAGAATTGGTTATCAACCGGTTTACAGGTCTCTATAGCTTTTATCAATAAAAGTTTTTCTATTTCAAACTGTATCAGCTGTTTCTCTTTGACAGACAGTGTGTTGTTCAAAGGTACTATTTGCTGAGTAGGTACCTCAATAAAAGGGATCTTATAACCAGATACCCAACTCAAAATAGTGGAGTCACTAGTGAGCATCTTCCAGTTGTTGAGGAAGAATTTTATTCTGCCTACCTGTGTTAGTGTCTGGATCGTGGAGGTGGCCGCTTCTTGTGGTCCCAATCCTTGTTGTATGGCTTGTGCTTGTGGGCTGGTCTTGCTTGGGGCTTCCCTTGCCCTGCCATCATCCTGACGCTTGGACGAGGAGGGCCCCGCCAGTTTAAAGTCTTATTCTTGAGAGCAGCTGGAACACTAGTACCCTCCTTTGGCTTGATTGTTTGTACATTCTTCAGGTCTTGACTAGACCGCTGTACAGCCTTGGCAGTCTTTATTTGCTCAGACATGTTTCCACCAAATAGGTATTCACCAGCTTCCATCTGAAGTATGCTGCTTTTCATTTCTTTATTTATAACCGATGTTATTAAGTTTCTGCGGTTCTTGGTGTCATCATATAAAATCTCACATATGATTTTAGCGCTATCATTGAGATTTTTAATTGCATCAATTTTATTCAGTCCTTGAATGAGGATCTGAAGCCCTGACCCAAGACTAGCCAGTGCAGCTGCTGTCAGTTTTTGACGGTTTTCAATTAAGTAATCACGCTTTTTCACACCTTCAGGAACTGCAGCGCTCACCTCCGGATTCAGCTTTGGTGCTGCCATCTGTACATTGTCAAACACACCATATTTTAATTCCAGATCCAAGCGTTCTTCCTTGGACATGCCCTTTTTTAAAATGGGGTTCCACCTGGCAGCGAGCTCATGGTGGAGTGATGAGGTTTTCTTGTCCTCGGAGGCAATAGCCCCTAGGACATTAAGTATCTCCTGGTCCACTAACTCTTCTTGTTCTTCAATAAGAGGCAACTCCATAAGGTCCACCTCTTCGTTGGGTGGTGGTGGTGTTGTTACCTCTCTGCTGGGTGGTGGTGTTGTAGGACGGTTCCGTGTGTTCTCAGGTGAATCTAGAGAATACATACACTATATCAGTTTATGTACTTAGTAGTTCTGGGTCCCAAAGACACAGCAACTAGGGATTTTGGTTGGGAAATGTTTTAATTTGTGACCATAATTATACAAGACATTCTGTGTTCTGCAACAGAGCAATGACTTGGTTGATAATATATGTATATTCGATGTGGTTACAGTAAATACACAACTCGATACTCTGGCAGCATAGCAGCTATGTACTTTTAGCGCATGCGCAATCCCGAAGATTGAGCCATGCTTTCTAACCTCACAAATTTTTCACTTTTACAAAATAAACATGTACACAATATTGCAATACTGACTATCCCACAGATAGGCCTAATTGCATTGTGTTACAATGAGAACCACAGGTATATCATGTGAATCTTCCACTTTACTTACCGTTTTCAGAATTGGAATCTGAAATTTCTTCTAATTTCTCCTGCAGCCTTCGTATTTTCTTCTCGTATCGCTTGCGGTCTTTTTCATGCTTCCTTTTTCCCATCTTTTCAGGTTCTTTTTGTTGATTTCAATAATAAAACTAAAAAACACTCGGGAAAATTTTTTGGGCGTGACACAGAAAGTTGACATAAAAAACGAATGACGCGTTCCGATTTGATATGTTAGGATGCAATCAAATATTTTTTGTTTTTAGTTTTTTTTTTAAACTTATGTGGCACGGAAGCTAGCATCGAGACGATACTACACGAGTTCTCTCATCATCTTCGGACGATACAACAACGAGCATAATATCAATCGAACATCACTTACAGGTAAGTTCGTTTGATTATTCAATCTCCATCGAAAACAAAAAGAAAGGTATTCTGGCGACCCGCCTTACGACCAACCGAGATATCTCGATCGGTATAGATAATATGAATCAAGAATGTTTCAGACGTAGATAATTTCGGTGTTTAAACGGATCTCTCGACGATACGGACATAATCGCGAGCGCGATAATTGGGGGCATAGGGGGCCATTCTCGCGCTGTCGAGTTCGTCTATACAAGGTGTAAATAAATTAACGCTAAATGAGAAACTACTTTGTTAGGGACATCATTAAGGTTTTAAGGTTTTTAGAATTTTATTTCTCAAAATAACAACAAATAGTTCACTTACAGAGAAACATTAATCTATACATTAAAATAATGTTAGTAAATAATGATAATCATTCTGAGCAACTTTTGTTTCATAATGATGATGATGATGATGTCTATAGCAAAGTATCGAAGCATTTTGCGTTACATAATTCATTTACACCTTGTATGGTTAAAATATCGATTTTATATTCTGAATATCTCCACCAAAAAATCAACCGAGTTAGGTATCTCGACTCGTTTTCGTTCGATATACCTAAATATGAATCGAGATTGTTTTCGACGGAGGGATGGAGATTTTGTTACGCTGGCTTTGATTGAAATGGAACAGATTAGAAGTCTTTGCACACGAATCTCGACAGGTAGGTGGGCAAAGTGGGCATTCAGTGTTTCAGACTGTTTCATACCGAGTTGAACTGCACCAAAATGTTAGTCGCAGCCTTCTTTCCAAACATGGAAATTTGTGTTCTTTTTACGTACAAAATAACATGATCTTTTGTTCTATTTTTCATAGTTTTTGAACTTTATGTCTTTATCTCGATGCCGCGGGCCGTGGACTTTGTAACTGATTAAGCGCATAAAATATAAGGCTAGGCTATACAGGGTTACTTTTGGACCCCTAGCCAAAGGTTACTATTATTTTAGGGACATCATTCTGAGCAACTTTCACTAAGAAACCGATTTGATCAGAGCAACTTTATTTTTCACTTCTCCATCACAAATCAGCTGACCCACTCAGGCCAAAATGTACTGGGAAGTGAAAAATAAAGTTGCTCTGATTAAATCGGTTTCTTAGTGAAAGTTGCTCGGAATGATGTCCCTAAAATAATAGTAACTTTTGGCTAGGGGTCCAAAAATAACCTTGTATACATCAACGAAATAGAATAGGCAAGTACTATTGAATAGTAGGTACAGGAGGCCGACAAAAGCGGTATTTCCGGTAACCACGCCCCCGCATTATGAATTCTATTCACTTTCTTCGCGTCTCGGCGGAATCGTACAGTGCCGCACATGAATAAGTGAGGAAGGTCTTGCGGACTTGAAGGACTTAACTTCCGGACTCGCTAATAAGTATAAAAGCTATTTACAGGGTGTGACAGAAAGTTGTAGTCTCTATTTTATGGGGTAAGGGCAGGAAGGTTATATGGCTAACAGCGTTTGAGGTTATGCTTCACATGTGAATTCTGGCTATCGTCTCTGGCTTCTGGGGGGCAATTCTGGCGCCAGCGAGATCATGTCCATAGTCGAAATATAGATTTTCAGATACCGAAATCTCTATCAAAAACAAGCAAAAGCTATTCTTACGACTAGCCTTTCGACCAACCGAGATATCTCGACCCGTTTTCGATCGAAATAAATATAAATCGAGATCTTTTTCGACGGATTTAGGCGGTATCAAAACCGATTTCTCGACTGGGGAGATGATCTCGATAGCGCGAGAATCGGGGGCCTGGAAGTTCAGTTGAGTTATTCGTAGGTCGAAATGTATAAGTAGGTAGGTACTTAGGTATCCTTTGCGTAAAAAATATCCCACATCACAATGAACAATGTTTGTTTCATCTAAGAAACTAGATATAGTTCAGAGGCCACTGATAAGAAACAGCCCGTTGCAGGTTAGAGATCGGCGAAGGCGCAGTGAACTTATTCATATTGGGGATTTTTGGATAAATGTTTCTAGAAATCTTCAGGGGATTTTTGGACACTCCCAATCAAAAACACTCCTACAGGGCCCTAATGCTGCTCTGAGAATTTCACTTATATTTCATTACTATTCCATTGCAAACACCCAATCAAGGAGGATAATAATTTAGGAGAATACCAAATGACGCCATTTTGGGTGTTTGCAATGGAATAGTAATGAAATAGTAATGAAATTCTCAGAGCAGCATTAGGCCCCAGGTTTGACGGAGTGCCAGTGGACCGATGCGATGGGTGGTTTCATATCACACAATTTTTTATGTTTATTCTTTACTGGTAGGTAGGTACTTACTTAAATACAATATTTATTTATTCGTATGGCTTAGCCGTCGAGTCGCTCATATAAGTAATCTTGATGTCTGCAGCCATTCGGCTGCTTCGTCAGTTAGAGTGAAGAGGTTTGAATACAATAGATAGATAGATAGTTATAGAGTACTGAGTCAGAACTTGTGGCACTCATGCGATTATAGAATGGGTCCGATAGAACTTTGCCATGAACCCTGCACCTTGTGACGAACGTGTTAGCTCTAGATAGAACTAAACCATTTTGGCCCGGCGGCGGTGGAGGTGGCGGTGGAAGGAGAAAGTTCAATTTCGTACGTTTTTTAGGGTTCCGTACCCGAAGGGTGCCAAACGGGACCCTATTACTGAGACTTCGCTGTCCGTCTGTCCGTCCGTCCGTCCGTCCGTCTGTCACCAGGCTGTATCTCATGAACCGTGGTAGCTAGACAGTTGAAAATTTCACAGACGATGTATTTCTGTTGCCGCTATAACAACAAATACTAAAAATCAAAAGAAATTTAATATTAAGGGGGGCTCCCATACAACAAACGTGATTTTATTGCTCATTTTTGCTCGATATTGATAATGGTAGCAGGTAGACGCTTAAAATGTTCACAATATATTGAGTATATTATTTACTTAAAAAATAAATAATTAAATTAAAATTAAATTAATATTTAGGGGGGGCTCCCATACATTTTTTTTTTTGCGGTTTTTTATAGATAATGGCACGGAACCCTTCGTGCGCGAGTCCGACTCGCACTTGGCCGGTTATTTATACCTTCTTTCGGGACACCCCTTACATAATTAAAAATTTTCGCCATCTATTAATCAAGTTCCCAATCCCATAGTGTAGTAAAATACTGTTGCCATACGATGTTGATATAATTTCTCCTTCTAACTTAAGACCTACTTTCTCTTGCGAAAATATGCATAAAGCAATCAAATATCAGCCAACGTGTACGAACAATTAACATGCCGTTAAAAAGAGTGCCTGTAATGACCAACTACTGGATAATAATCATCACTCCATCTGACTTTGGCACACGACTTACTTTAACGACAAACTCTAGTTTAGAGTTCCGTACTTTGTATCACTTCTGTTGCTGTCCGTACGGTAAGGTTTTCCAACCTACACATTTAATTTATTAAATTTCTATTCAGTCAACCAATAATAATCGCTTAGAAACATGATGATATACAGAGTTACTTTTGGACCCCTAGCCAAAAAATAATATTATTTTAGGGACATCATTCTGAGCAACTTTTACTAAGAAACCGATTTGATCAGAGCAACTTTATTTTTCACTTTATCCATACAAATTAACTGACCTATATACTCAGGCCAAAATGTACTGGGAAGTAAAAAATAAAGTTGCTCTGATCAAATCGGTTTGTTAGTGAAAGTTGTTCAGAATGGTGTCCCTAACTAAAATTATAGTAAATTTTGACTAAGGGTCCAAAAATAATCCTGTAGGTAAAGGCATGTTACGCTAAATCATGCAGTAGTATCAGTCTTCATACAGAGTTACGGATATCCGTACATACACCCAAAGGTGATTGTCAATGTATCCTTGATATCATCAATGTAAATAAGATATATTATTTCTACTCTTTTAACCCCTAGATCTATCGGCGAACCAGTTTAAAATAAGAGCTATTTGAATTTTATTGAAATCTACTTTACTAAGTACATATAGTTTTGCGCAAAGCCCACGGAATAGTGTTTGCGCTAATCTCATCTCACTTGCACTTGGCATTATTTCCGACACATATTATTATGGTCAACATGCGAATAGCACCCTAATCAACATAAGTAGGTACGTACCTATCTATAATTTTTACTAGACCACGAGTGTAATTAAAGTCCATCACTGGCGTGGGCCGTATTCAGGATTCTAATGACAAAATGGGCATATTTAATGGTGCCCATGCAAGTTTCCAAACAGTAGATGACGTATACTCATCGAGTAATCTTCTTTATCAGAAAATACGCTTCTAATATGTTATACTCCTTTCATTTCTTGGTAAGCTGCAGGAAATCTTTTTCAGAAATAAACTCTCCTTTCTATGTTGAAAACATTCACCGAAATACATGCGCGAGACAGTTTTATAAGTAAGTACACTAATCTGTTATAAAAATACCCATTAACTTTAAATTCCGCTCCGAATAATCTTTGTACCTGATAACTAGCGTAACTTGGTAGCGTGACGTACCAATCTGTACTGTAAATCGTGTAATTTGATTCCCACGACACAGGCTTGTCACCGGCAACTCATTGTATGTTTTTCCTATTGATAAATAAATATTTTTTCATTTTAATTTTCAACTACAAAATAATTCGTCAAATTCGCATCAGTTTGCGAATCGGGGCCCCCAAATTTCGCACGTAGAGCTCTGAGCCCCCTAGATACGTGCCTGAATTCAGTGCAAGTGCAACCGTGTACGGTACGTGCAAGGCAACTGTAATTATTTGTTGGAGTGACGACACTTAAAACTGAAAGCGCGCTTGGAATGTTAAATTGATGGAGAGTTGCGAATAGTTGTAATGTTACACCGGAATGTTTGTGCGTTTTATCGTAATAATCACCAGTGTGGCAACAAATCAACAAATCGTAAGGAAACTCTTACTTTTTTTTAACACGCTTTTTTACAAAGTAATATTTCTCATATCTGTGCCAGTGGCGGGCGTAGCAGTTTTTATTTTTACATTGTAATTCGTGCAGATTATGCGAGCTGAGACATTAAACATTGTAGGTTTTAGGCAGAGATGTAATCCAGAGAGTGTATCCAATTGACTGGGCCTTCGGGGGAATGCGGCTTGCCAAACGTTTGTTGTATTCAACAAACGTTCGCATACGCAACCTATGTACGATAACGGGCCGCCAGACAGTTTCGCAGCGGCTGACCAATCACAGCTCTGTTACCTCGTCCCCCGCCGCCCTTAAATTGGTGAGTTGTGTTTCAAAGGAAAATGTATCTATGCGCTCTCCACTGGATAAGTGCTCCCTGGTGTTAGGTGAGTGTGGTAGGTAGGTTACGTACCGTTAAACCGTACCGACTCTATTTGGCATTTGGTTCAGATGACTCGTTATTGATGCTTTATTTATTCAGAAAAATATTTCAATTTATATTTTTCCTTAATGTCAGATTAGGTTGCTCCATCGAATAAATAAGCCCACCTGTGAAGGGAGCCATTTAGCCATGAAATATTACGTTCACTTTTCGTACTATCAAACTGGGCCTTGAGTCGCGTACGGAATGGCAGTGGCTATAGCGACGACCACCGACGACGACGGCGCGAAATTCCTTACGTGACTCTTGGCCCATTATCTCTTCTGTGCTGCAGCGCCTAACTAAACAAATAAGGGGGCGTCCATTAATTACGTGAGGCGTTCAGGGGCGGGCAGGGGGTCGAGCCAAATCTAGTCTTATCTCAAGTTAAGGGTCTCGGCAAATATCCCGTTATAATTTTTTTCGCAAGAAACAGAGCGAAATTGCGAAAAATTATCCTCCACGAAAATGTAGTCATAATAAACAATCCAACAACTTTACAATAGAAACGCACTTTTCAAAATCTCACGTGAGATTGTGGGATGGGGAGGAGGTTGAGTCAAATCTCACAAAATCTCACCAGGAGGAGAGGGGGAGTCAGAAAATGCCCGAAAACCCCTCGCAAAATTAACCCTTTCAGTCGAGAGATAGTCATTCTCCTGGCCGAAAAGGAAAAATAAATGAAATTAGGGGAAATTAAGTTCTCAATTAATAATAATGTTCTAATTGACGTCTTGGTAGTCACTGTCAAAGTCAAGCACTATTTAGTGCTTCTGGGTTAATGGACGCCCCCTAAACTGATCTAATGTTTTAATTATTTCTTCACGTGTGGGCTAGTTTTCTTTTACGCAATTGAAGGGGTGCAAAATATCTCTGGTAGGTACCCTGAATTGGAAAACCCGTTTTCAATTATACAATATTCAATTCGTATAAATATACCTTATAATTATATATTCAATTGTTTGATACACATTAGTCGAACTAAAGTCTTCGCAGACACAGAATACGCAAACACTACGCTTAGTTGCAGGTGTAACTGAGACTCTCTCTCAGATATATATTTTTTCACGAAAAAAGCAACAATTTTGGCTCCTTCTCCGCTGCCTCGCAAGATTGTAAACGCAATAAGAGTGTCAATCTCGAAACGAAAGGAAAACGTGAACTCTACGCTCTACATCAGTCTCGCAAAACGACTCGATCGAAGCGCTACCCTCGCGCGGGCGCCAAACGCTCTTGTTTGTAAACTCGCGCTCGCGCGACTGGTAAACAAATGAAACACGACTTGTTTGAATACAGAACACAGGGAAAACAATTGATTGAGTTAGGTGACTTTTTTTTTTGGCACCGTCTTTCGCGTGTGATTTTTTTATGACGTGAAACTAGGTACTTACGTGTAATAGGGTAAATATTTTAGTGTAGTGCGCGCCAACTAAAGAATTAACTTTTACACGTCAGTGTGATACTACGACACAGGCAATTAGTAAAACAATGAAAAACTCTTTGTGCAAGTTAACGTGTAAAAACCTTGGCGACCTTAATTGATGCTTTTGGAATTGGCTGTGTTATTTCGGTGAGTTAAACTCGTAATGAAGTGTACTGAGTGAGATGTCATTGTACTGCAAACAAGGATGATTCATATAAGCGAGTGATACAAGTTGGTATACTTTATTGAGTTAATTGACGGTAAAGAATTAATTACTATTACACTTGTTACAATACTAAGTAATTAGCATCATGTTTACGAAGTATAGGGCCTTTGTGGTCAAGTGGGTGAGGTAGTTTTTCCTATCGTTTGAGTTGCGGATTCTAATCCGAGCGAATAATATTTTTTTTCATCAATTATCTTGATACAATATGTGCATACTTAATATTAAAGAACCTTTGATAATTCATTAAATAAGTACTTAGTTTTTATAATTATATACTCCTTTTAAAGTGTGTCAGTAATGCTGTATAGTATACACATGCTTTTGGCGTTGCGGACTGAAATGTTTGGTCTAATCTTAATGTTGTAATGTTTGTCTGTACTGATGTTTTGTGTAGGTATCAATAAATAAAATAAATAAAGAAAATAAAATACACTGATTCCCATGAAAAGATGAGAGTACCCATCATTATGAACAACTTTCCCCAAGAAACATAGTTGCAAATGAAAAAAATATTTCGCCCTCCAGTACATTGCCCCGATCAGCAGATTTCAAGTTACTTGGAAAACCCAAAATGTTTTTTTTTTCGGTTGCGACCATAATTAGTTCATTATGGTAAAAAAATCATAATGATGGGTACTGTCATTCCCTAAAATATGGTCCGCCAATTAAATGTCACCCTGTATGTTGTATATTTTACTTGTACTTCGCCATACCTACTTATTTAGTATTTGCTATGCGGGAGGCAGAGGTCTTGAGCAGTTAACGTGTTATGCTGGCAGTTACTAGCTTAATAAACTATCTTAGCAGTATCTAATGAAACAGGTAAGTGGCCTTTCATAATCGAAATTGAAATGACCTGCGTTTCCAAATCACGATGATCATGATGAAGAGGTCACTCTTCGTTGTATCCGATCCCTGTACAGTTGTAGGTACAGTGTACACACCCTCACACACGCAAACCCATGAAACAATTTTTTTATATACTTACTTACCTATTTTTTGTTTTACTTTACTTTACTTTATACCTACTTTTATTGCACAAAAACAGAATACCAGACACTTAATAATGAAAAAACACGTACAAAGGCGAGCTTATCTCTAATAAGAGATCTCTTCCAGCAAACCTAGGATGGACAGGATTAATTAACAAAAGATGTTTTGTATGTGTGTTTGATACTTGTTGTCTTTAAATCCCAATAAAAAATTCTGATGGATATGTTAGGTACGTCACTGGCATTCATTAGTTCATTACCTCTTTATACTAGTGGCTCTGTGAGCTGTAGACCTCGCGAGTATGTCGGTGGGAAAGCTGAACTGCTAACACACATAAAAAAAATAACCCAAATAATTTTCTTTCAATAACACATACAAACTTATGAATGTACCTGGTTACGTACATGCAGTATGAAAGTAGCCGCACCAATAACTTTGTAAACTACATTTCGCGATCTTTAATACAACCTATTGACTTTTTACTAAAATTATATAGTCTGTTTCACTCTCATGGTCTTTACGAATCCAACGACACCTCATTTGTTAATATCCATCGAGCCGTTTGGGTTGTAGCGATTTTTTTACATTTTAAAACCCCATATCTTCGCCATTTTGAAAAAAATCTAAAAACTGGCTCGAATAAAAAATTCTATTTATTTTTCCAACCTGCTCACAAAATTTCACGAGAATCGGTTCATAAATGCGACCTGTAGAGGAGAACAACCGGACATACGAAAGCATTTTTGCCCAAACCTTTAACGGAGACGCTTCGCTCGCTTCGCTCGCTCGGTCAATTAGGTATTGTTACTTTTATTGTTTTTTACACATGCTGTAAAACATCAACAAATCAAAATAAATTAATAAAAATTAAAAGCCAACGAGTAGATAAGTAGGTAAGCATAGAATACCTTTATAGGATCTATCATTTTAAGGGTCAGTATGATGAAATCTGAAATTATAAAGTTTTTTATTGATTATTTTGACATGCGTGTCAGATTCACTAACTAATCTAAAATAAATCGACATATTGAGCCATAGTACCTCCTACATAATGCCTGTGATTTGGGAGGCGACACGAACTATACTAACCAAACTAATTAAAATGGTGTGCTTGAAAATGGAATCTGTGGCCACCGCGCAAGAGCTGTCGGATTTGAGGTTGTCAGTTTAGTGCCTTTAGTTCCTTTAGTTAGTGATTTTGACACCTCCCAAATAGCCCTCCATATCACTACAAACAACCTTTTTCCGAACGCATCTAGTATCGGCAGTTAATACACATTAAGTAAGGAACATAAAGATAAATTATACATTTAGTAAGGAAGTAGCCAGAGTTGCAAGATCGTGCAAATAAATGCCCTCCTATCACTTTCTATGTTAGGATCACGACAACTGGTTGTCTTGGGCTGGTGTGAATATCCATGTAACTTTTGTGCTTAGTGTAGTATACACTAGTAATTCTCAGCTGTTAATAATTATAACTTTATAATACTTCAAACTTTTGCAGTCTCCTACGAGTCGTGGTTGGTATTAGTCTCCATCTCATAACCTATATTTACTCTACATATTATCCAACATCAAAACGTATTGTATGGCAAAGTTTTGTTGCAGACAGTAATCGTAGATAGACATTCTATTCTATTCATCTCAATGGGGTTTAAGTGCTCCTGCACTAGAGCTCGTCTAAGCTGAAATGACGCGCCCCACTCCTTGGTTTTGTATTTACTTGTCATACAAAACTAAGGAGTGGGGCGCGTCATTTCAGCTTAGACGAGCTCTAGCTAGAGTAGGAGGCCTGGGTGTTCAAGGAGCCTAAGAGACGATGTTTATTTTCCCAGAATCGCCATCCTTGTTCCATGGATGCCAGCCATGCCAGCAGCATTATACTCGACTGTTTCCTCCACTTCCATGCATCTCCTGCATTGCATAGGGGGCTGTATGTTGAAACTGTGATAGGTTCTACTCACGATGCAACTTGGCTTGCAATCTGTCGCTGCAACTCATAGAAGGCAGGTTGCCTTGCAACCGCTAGAGAAGGACAGAACTGGAAGATAGACAGAGAGATGCATACAAGTTGCAGCAACGAATCGCGAGACAGATTGCATCGTGAGTAGAGCCCTAACTGTCAAGTGTTTGCTTAGTGTACAATTCCTGCGATTTGGAAGGCGACACGAACTATACTAACTAAACTAATTAAAATGATGTGTTTGAAAATGGAATCTGTGGCCACCGCGCAAGAGCTGTCGCATTTGAAGGTCGTCAGTTTAGTGCCTTAGTTCCTCTAGTTTAGTGGTTTTGACACCTCAAGAATAGCCCACAATGTGGCCGATTCTCTAGGTTACACTCACTAAAATTACTTGACAGTATTAAGTCCGACAGCTCTTATGCGGTCGCCATAGATTCCATTTTCGAACTCACTTTTGAATTATTTTAATGTACTGATGAACTAATTCAAAAGTGAGTTCGAAAATGGAATCTATGGCAACCGCGTAAGAGCGTCGGAGCTAATATTGTCAAGTAATTTTAGTGAGTGTGTCCTAGAGAATTGGCCCCAATGTCCTGTTAAAAAGCCTATTATTATTTTTATAGTGTAGGTTAGTTGTTTATGAATAGTACAACTCGTAGACGTTAGACGTTCAAGAAACACATACCTTCAAGGGCATCAACAGACCTTTCGCTAAGTAGAGTGGAGCGAGTCTAATACATACTTACAATTCATATTTTGCGAGCACGATTGATTTTTTCTTCTTCTTTTAATAAACGGTCAAGTGCGAATCGCGCACGGGTTCAATCACACTTGGAGAGTGTTACACGTGTAATTAGATGTCCACATAAAAAACTAAAGTACTATGTCATCCATGTAAATCAAATCAATAATTTTTTAGAAAGACATAAATTTGCAGTTTTTTGTTTTCCCCTTTACTTGTGCTATAAGACCTTGTTGCTTTGTGCCAAATATCGTGATTGTAGGACTAGGGAAGTACCCTAAGGTTTTGGGTCCATTGCGATTACTATGAAAATCCAACAATTTTACAGCATAAACGGTCGTATCGTTCGATTGCGTCACAGTATACATACTGTGATTGCGTTGACATAGAAGGTTGATTTTATGCGAATACAGACCCTAACAATTGATATCAGCTTAATACAAAATTAAATTTAACAATGTATGGATTTTATTATCTGAAATAAAGTATTAATAATAATAATACGTCCAGGCGTTTTTTGATATAAAGGTTGTGACCACACCCTTAAAATGGATTGCTAACTTCTATTGAGGTTAATATTGCCAGTGTAAAGTGTGTTTGAATAATCATAATATGGTAAGGTTACCTGGAAAGTAACCTCTTGAGAATGTTTATTGCTATTATCCCTTCATGGAAGTTACTTACTAACTTTATACTTTATTGCACAGAAAACATAATACAGACACTTAATATTAGAAAAAATATGTACAAAGGCGAGCTTATCTCTAATAAGAGAACTCTTCCAGCAAACCTAGGATGGAGAGGATAATTTAATAAAAGGTAGACCTACATAAGTGCACAACGATAAATATGAAAATAATAGACTACTTACTAAAACAAAAAACAAAATATAATATATAAATAGATACTAAGGTATATTAAGGTAGAGAAAGATCGTGTTCCTTCATGGAAGTTATACTTTCTTGGTATGAATGTATTTGTAGATGAGCATGAATGAAAATGAATACGATAGCGGAGATTGCAGATCAGGGACAACAACTTTGAATGCACTGTGAGCTACGATAACAACGTTCCATTGAACGAAGCATCTAGTAGTGTATTCCTATTGTATTTCGATCGGAACAACCCATTCAACTCAAACAACAACTCTACGTTTAACGGACACTCAAAGTGATGCTATGCATGATATGAAATTAAAGTGGAACTTTATTTGAGTAGCGGTTTGTGTATTTGGCCATTCAGTGGCTCAGATGAAGAATGAAGTCACGATTGGCGTATACCTTGAACAACCAAAGCCAAGGAAGTTGAAGACCTATTTATGGATATGTGAATCTGGTCAGCTTAGTTACAAGAGGGAAGTAATTTTATGAATGGATTTCGATCTGTAGTAGTCTCACTTACCGTCCTTAGAAACTTCCGGTGTAAAAGGAAAATCAAATCTTGGCATAGGTTATAAATTATATAGAAAGTATTTAAATGTTTATTAGTTTATTTATGTTAGGTTTATATTTAAATATATATATAATATTCATGTACTTCTTTAAGTAGTATATTCAGTAGATTAGTAATATGATTTATATATTTATTTTAATTCACTTATTTGAGCACATAGGCCTACCTGTTCCGTATTTTCATATTCTCTGTCCATCCTGGGTTTGCTGGAAGAGATCTCTTTTTAGAGATAAGCTTGCCTTTGTATATTCCTTCTCTGTATCTTTTTGTGTTTTGTCTTCTATGTGCAATAAATATATACGAAATATTAATTTCAGTTTACGGTGTCACTGATTTAGATTTCTGTTAGACGCCAATCTTATCAAGAACTGATTACCTATTAATTTTGAGATGCTATTAGTTATTTCATTCATCACACGAGAGCCAGACAAAAACATGCCACAAATGGAACACTTGTGAGATACTCGTAGAACCTTCTAGTGTTCTATACACATAAATATTTAGTGGGACACACACACACCGTGAATGGAGGCGCCTGCACCGACCCTCCTCATCTTTGTTATGATTAATTAGTTTGCCTAATTATTGTATTAATTTATTAAATATTTTAATCAATGGAATTATTCCAATCTATTTTATTTTTGGCATTTTATTTTATATAGGACATTGTAGCCTAGTCTGTAGTCTGGCAATAAACAATTTATTATTATTATTATTATTAGTATATTTGTATTTACGCGTATAGCTTACTTTAATGATGGAAGTCATAATGATGAATAAGCAGTTTCAACAAAACAATAACTAATGTCATCAACGTTCTATTCGATGGTATGTCATAATAATTATTGGTTTAAGTTGTGAGTAATGATGTCATGCTAAGGAAAATCTGTCTGTGTTGTATTCACAGTAAAGAAGACTGGGATTCCCCGTGGATTCCCCGATGACCTAATTAAGAAAAAAAACACAGTAAAAAAGTTAAAACGTAGTAAATAATTATATACACAATAATTGTACAAGCAGTACAAATTTTACACTTACTAGAGTTCCTTAACTTTTAGTATCACTTATATTATATTGTTTGTTTTCATGCTGAACTGCAAAATAATTAATTAATTACCAACCTCAAGTATTCAAGTATTCAAGTATTCAAGTATTTATTGCAATAAATTACATGTCGTATTATAGGTGTTATTATAAAATAAAAAATAGTATCAAAGTAATTTTACCCTATTTCTACCTCTCCTCGGAACTTGGTTAGCTGGAAGAGATATCTTTTTAGAGATAAGCTCGCCTTTGAAAATAAACATAAACATTTCATATAGGCACATACATTGCTTCTGGCCCCACACTACTGAAACACTATTTTAATTTACTTTTTGTATTTTTCAATTAAAAGTTTGCAATAAAAAAATATGAATTATGAACATTTCTTAGGAACTCAATATCCTTTCTTGCACAAAATAACACATTTTACAATGGAAAGTGGAGAATATATGACAAAGGCGAACTTATGTCTAGAACTCGTAGGTAATTCGGAATTCAAATTGAGTTTTAAATATTCGGTCATGCGGTTTGTATTAGGGATAAGTGAGTTAACATCACGGCCAACTCGCCTGAGGTGTGTTCATATTGCGATGCCGGCTGACAGTCCGAAAACATCCGCCTTTTTGTCGTTGGTTCACTGAAAGTCTCTTCTTGAGGTGCTTTTCTGTCTTCCCAAAGACGAAAATACATTTTCGAATTACGTAGCAGAGTCTACACAAATACAGCCTTTCAGTACGGGGCGGGGAGCGGCGGCGGTGGGCGGCGCTTAGATGCAAAATAGTAAATTCACTTGCCATGAATTGAATTATTTGACAAGAGCCGGCACGTGCTACGCCACTTGTCACCTTTTAGGGTCCCGCATAAGGGCCACCGGCCACAGCCACAAAAAGCCGCTTCCGGCATATTTCCTGTAGTTTTCATACATTTTATATGGACTCGACGCACACGATTGACGCCGGTGGCCGCCACACACACACGTCACTCGCGCGATTTCCCACCTGTACGGTGTCCATAATGTGCGGCGCGCATGATTTAAAAAAAGTGGCTGCCACCGGCCACAAGTGGCTGACGCGCGATTCAGCTTCCTCTGTGGCCGCGTCTTTCGCGTATTCTAAAAAGATCACGTCTGAAGTTAGCCGGGAGCGAGTTTCGCATTATGCAGTCGCGATAATGTTGCTTTTTGCGCGTAAAAGGTTTTGCCTAACTTCAGACGTGATCTTTTTAGAATAAGCGAAAGATAGCTTCTATGTGTTGAATTCAAACAGTCGGCCGCTAACTGACTGATCAATGAGCACATCGCCTAAGCTCACCGCACCGGTTTCATAGAGCCAGCTTTAGCTAAATATTCGTATCCAGTAGCGACGAAATTGGGTCGAGGCGCAGTGAGACTGTAACTCAATAATGCAAGCGGGAAGTAGCTGCTGGGTGGGACCAGGGAGCACTTATCCAGTGGAGAGCGCATAGATACATTTTCCTTTGAAACACAACTCACCAATTTACGGGCGGGGCGGTGGACGAGGTAAGAGAGCTGTGATTGGTCAGCCGCTGCGAAACTGTCTGGCGGGCCGTATATTGTACATAGGTTGCGTTGCGTTGCGTGTGTTGAATGCAACAAACGATCAAATCATTTGGATATATAGTCTCTGGGTGGGACCCATTTCTTGAAATTACAAGTTGATAGCAGAAAAGTCTAATAGTCCCGTATCCAATCAGGCCAAATTACAATTGAAAAGTATTTGATATAAATCCACCGATGATCGGATAAACTCGCTTGACAATGTTGCAGTTTTACATTTGTAGATTGTGAAACGTATCACCGACGGTCATAATCACATATTTTGCAGAATGACAGAAATCTGCAGTTTTTAGATTTTTCCCTTTACTTGTGCTAAAAGACCATGCTTTGTGCCAAATTTCATGATTGTAGGTCAACGGGAAGTACCCTATAGGTTTTGGGTCAATTGAGATATCAAACTCTCTCATCGGAACTGGGTTTGCTGGAAGAGATCTCTTTTTAGAGGTAAGCTCGCCTTTGTACACTGTTTTTATTTACTTTTTGTCATTGCAATTAATTGTGTGCAATAAAGAAATTATGAATTATGAGATTACCTATTTCATTTCATTTCATTTGTTTATTTGCCATTTCACAGCCTATGAAAAATAAATAATACAATCAATATTAAATACATAAAATGCCAATTACGAAATAGTGCAATTACAAAATAGATAGGGTAAGGTAGAAATAATGAAAAATAAAATTACTAAAATGTGGGAATATGCCAACATGTTTTGCCACATTACCTATGAAAATCCAAAAAAAATTGCAGCATACACGGTCATAGCGTTCGATAGTTCCTTACAGTCTCGTCAAGATTTCGAAGACTGCGGCGCGTGCGGCTCCTGCTGCGGCGGCGCGTCTAGGTTTTTTCCTTTTAAGGATCGGAACCCTAATAATTCACCAAGTTAAAAACTTTAAAAAAAACCGACTTCATGACCTGTTACTTAGTCCTCCCCGCTCGGTGTACAAATGTCGTCTAAGAACCCGAAAACGGCCTTCAAAATCTGTCTCCTGACGGTGAAGTCCATACGTATTACATAAAATAAACGAATATACGACCCTAAGAGCCCGTATTTATCTCGTGACAATGACTTTAAACACCGAAAAGTCACAAAAAGGCTGGATGTGTGATGTCATCCAGGTAAAACTAAATTAAACTTCACAGTTTTTTTCACGGTAGGAACCCTAACTCCTAGACCAATTCCTGATTTTCAAAAAAAGGGAAAACGGTTTGCCCATTCGAACGAAAAAATAATTTTTCAAATCGGTTCATAAATCGTACCAGTTTCGATGTAAAAAACATAAAAAAACACAACCGAATTGATGACCCCCTCCTTTTGTGAAGTCGGTAAAAAAAAAGCAAAAAAGGCACAAAACAAACATCATTATTGGGTTTACATTAATGTCACTTGAAATTGCATTGAGAATTATAAAACGTTTTTTCCTGTTTTTAAGACACGCAAAAGGCCCATCTCGGGTTATCAAAGAACGATCATTTAGGGTCAACTACGTGGGTTGTACAAATTGCGTCATTATCCCAAAGTCAATTGCTAATTACAAGACCTCAGAAGAAGGGGGCGGCACTCATGTGTTGAAGTAAATGAAAAGCATGTGTGAAAGGTTTTTTTTTGCATATACTTTAGTGGTAAGTATATTTAACCGCATAATTATCAAAACAATGAAATACATACTACAAATCGGCCGAATTAATAAGAAAATGCATAGGTAGGTACCAATCCCATTTTCTCATTTGACAACTAATATTTGAAGGAAAGTGACATTCATGAGCGAATGTAATCCGCAGAACAATAAATCATAAAACATCCTTGCAATGGCAGGTGATCTACATCCCGGGATCGACTAAGGGCCCGTCCATTAATTACGTGAGGGAGTTTCGACGATTTTCTGACCCCCCCCCCCCCCCCCCCATGAGATTTCGTGAGATTTTACTCAACCCCTCCCATCCCCCAATCTCACGTGAGATTTAAAAAAAAAAATAGGTTTTGTTGTGAAGGGGTTGGATTGATTTAAAAAACTAAAATCAGCAAGGAGTATAAGGTATTTATTACGTACTGTATGTCTGTATTCTTGTTATGTTTGACTTAAGTAACAATGGGCTCTCAAGCTTGAAATAAACGTATAATTTCATTTCAATCATTTGTTTAATATTTTATATTTAAGATTATATTTTCGTGTAGGATCATGTTTTAATTAATTTCACCCTATTTTCTCGCAATATCACACTGTTTCTTGCGAAAAAAAATTACGTGATATTCGCCGAGAACAAAGTGAGATTTATTGAGATTCGGTTCAACCCCCTCCACCCCTGAACGCCTCACGTAATTAATGGACGCCCCCTTACCACGCTTAGCTTCTTAGGTAATTGTCAATGTTGAAAACGTTTACATTATAGAGTTATTTTATAATCAGTTGTTCCGTATCGTTGATCCCAAGTGCATGACCCCCAGATACTTATTGTCTCAGATACCTCGGCATGTCATGTGACCGACTAATATAAATAATAATACCATTACGACTGTCTCAAATGAATTCCTGTGTTTGAACAACATTTACAAAACAAATTCTTTAATGTTTGATAATTGAGAACATACTGGTGGTAAAAAAGTCCTAAGTACATTAATTTGTAACCCGTCTCTGAACTACCTACGTACTATGAACAAATATATCAAAAAGTAGTCATCATTATACTAATTACAACATAGTTTGTAAGTCTCTACATTGTAGGGTTGTCTTCAAAATAATAGTACAATATTACAACAAGTGAAACGAAACAAATAGTAGATTGTACATACAACAAGGGCATAAAACGCAGGCTCGGGTGGATAGTCATGTCGAGGGTAAAATGGGTTTTAAGTACGGAGTTATACACTCTGCTTTTCACTTCGATTGTGAGGAAATTAAACAGAAATATTGCAAAAAAAGTTAATATTATGAAATAATTGCAAATTGAAATTACCGTCAAAAAATAAGGACTTCCCGCCATTAACCTTTTTTTTTTGGACGTTCCTCCGCACCGCAGCCGGCTCTGGCCGCCGGCAGTGGCACTTAGCATAGGTGTATGTGGCTGTTTACCTGACGACTTTTGTCAGAGTCTGAGATTTAGACGAAGATTTTACTTTATGCTCTAGAACATTTTGATTTTATGCTGGCTATACCCGACATAAAGACGAACTTTACGAGCATGAGAAGTGAAAACTCTTTTAGTGATAAGATATTGGGTACGTAAACTGTCTTATGTTGTCGGTACCTATACACATAAATATATAGGGTGACATTAAATTATCCGACAAAATTTTGGGGAATGATAGTAGCCATCATTATGAACAATTTTTCCCAAAAAACATACATATAGTCGCAAATAAAAAAAAAAAATGGGTCTCCCATAGTAACTTGAAATCAGCTGATCGGGGCAATGTACTGGGGGACGAAATTTGTTTTTGGTACCATCATTCCCCAAAACATGGTCAGATAATTTAATGTCACCCTGTATAGTTTGATTATGCCTAAGCATATACGTAAGATATATTATGTTACTGCAGCTTGTTAACATTCTAAAGGGAAGTAGGGCAAGCGGCGAACCACATTGGCTTTGAAAGGGCTACGAAGTGAATGTTACTTTGAGACCAGAGACTATATATCCAATTGACTGCGCCTGCGGGGGAATGCGGCTCGCCAAACGTTTGTTGTATTCAACAAACGTTCGCATACGCAACCTATGTACGATGACGGGCCGCCAGACAGTTTCGCAGCGGCTGACCAATCACAGCTCTGTTACCTCGTCCCCCGCCGCCCGTAAATTGGTGAGTTGTGTTTCAAAGGAAAATGTATCTATGCGCGCTCTGCACTGGATAACTGTTTGAGACTTACGAATTCCATATGAAAATAAACGTATTTACTTATGTACCACACAAAACTTTTCATTCAACTTCTTGTGTTACGATAAGCATTTAAAACGTTTAAGCAATGTATAAATAGACGGACGGACAGACAGACGGAAAATTTTGGGATTCTTTGATGTTTTGGGGGTAACATTCGATTATTGGAATACGGATCTATAGGGAAAGACCTGTTGAAAAAAAGGGAATTAGGGAACGCACGTTAGGAAATTGTAAATAGTTTAATATTTGTTTGAGGAACTTTCTCGAAGGGATTCTTTCGGAAAGAGATAATCAGATAACATATCCTGAGCCGAAAGGAATCTTAGGGTGATACCTAAAAATTATATAAAATTTTACGTAGCCTATAATGTGTCCCACTGCTGGACAAAGGCCTCCCCATTTCGAGCCCACACATCTCTAGTCAGAGCTAGATTGACCCACTCTGGTTCGAACGTGTCCAGGGCCCTAATGCTGCTCTGAGAATTTCACTTATATTTCATTACTATTTCATTACTATTCCATTGCAAACACCCAATCAATTTATTTATTTATTTATTCAGGAAGCCAACAGCATTTATCTTTACAAAAAATGTTAATATAAAGACTTACGAGATAAAGCCAATTATAGGGTTCCATCGATTACATTTATACTTAGATTATAATTACCTATTTATTTATTTTTTGAGTTATTTAACAATTAAACAATTTTGATGAAAATTATATTATTACTTGTGAGGGTGGGTTAGTGTGTGTATTTGAGGGTGTGTGCGTGTGTGTGCATGAGAGAGATGTTATTAATGTGAGTGTTGTATGAGTAAATCATTGAATTTAGTTTGATATTACATCATATCATTTAGTTTCACTTAATGTAGGTATATCAGTCGTTACTGAGATCCCTAAAAATTAAACTTTTGAATACATTTTTGGAGTGGCGGTATACGTCAACTTCGGAGAATTTTTTATTATACGTTCTGGCTATTCTGGTAAGGACAGAGTTATAAGCATAGTTAGTGCGATGTGTGGGTTCGTGAAATAGTGCTCGAGAGGTGTGCCTGGTGCGGCGGCGCGGCACGCACAGCGGCAGCTGGCGCACCAGCGCGGGGCAGTCAACGCGAGCGTGCGCCACGTCGTACAGCAGCGACATGTCGGCGAGTGCGCGTCGCGCCGCCAGCCCAGGGATCCTGTGATGCGCGCAGCTATCTTCATAATTCTCAATGTATCTGTTGCTCTTGTAATTAAGATGTTTAATGAATTTTAGTTGGATTTTCTCAATTTTTTGTGATTGTGTAATGTAGTGAGGGCTCCATACACTTGAGGCATATTCAAGTATGCTGCGAACATATGCATAAAAGACTCGTTTGATACATGTGATATCTTTGAACGGTTTGCAAGTGCGCAGCACAAATCCCAGGTTCCTGTAGGCTTTGCCTGTGATTATATATCAAGGAGGATAAGGAGGATAATAATTTAGGAGAATACCAAATGACGCTATTTTAGGTGTTTGCAATGGAATAGTAATGAAATATAAGTGAAATTCTCAGAGCAGCATTAGGGCCCAGGTGTTTAATTTAATTATTTACCGATGTCTTCGAAGGTATTTTGTAAGTGATGTAGCGGATTCTAAAGGCCTACACAGACCGGGAAGGCATGGGAAGGTTTAACAGTTTAACCAATGGACATTCAAACGTACCGATTGTGGAAATAAGACATAAATTGATACAGTTTGAAATAGTGCCGTGGCATCCCACGGGATTTTGAACCTTAGCAATTTATGTCTTATTTCTGTATCGATACGTTTGAATGTCCATTGGTAAAAAAAATATCCCTTTCCATGCCGTCCCGGTGTGCGTAGGCTATAATTCTCACCATATCATGGGGGGTTACCATACAAGGGTTATCCAGGGTTATCACAAGAATATGTAGGATATTATTTTTCAGAGTTGCTAACGTCCATTTTCAATAATGTATCCATGATTTTACCATTACTAGTATTAGATCATATAATAAAGCCTTTTAAAAAAAAATTATTAGATCAGTTGCTCTATGGAACTTACATGTCAAATAGGTATGACGCTATCTATCTGCAGATTGAGGATAAACAGCCCCCCTACCGCGCAACCGCTGTCGGCATCGGCATTGTGTTTAAACGCGCAAGAATGAACTATATCATTATGACAACACGGCAAGTCAAACACTAAGCCGATGCCGACAGCGGCTGCGCGGTAGGACCCCAGGTTATTGAAAACGGACGTAAGTTAGTTTCAAGACGTAAGTTAATAATTTATTATTTAGTGTGCCACGCGCCGCCGCAGTGTCTAGTACTCTTGTATAGTAGGTATAGGTTATACCTACCTTATTATTAGCTGAGTAATACCACCACTGGGTATGTACTGTGTGCCAAAACTTGAAAAACCGGTTTCAAATAACCACCGATTACCTCTGCTGTATTGTACTAAGTTCTGCCGCTACTTTAGCAACTAGCAGCATTTTTTAGATAGCAAAGACACGAGTATAGATCAAAAATCAAATCAAAATATATTTATTTCAAAACAGGAAATGTACTTACAGCGAATTGACAAAGGAAACTAAGTAAAAGTAAACTAAGTAAATATTTTAAGGGTGTACAAGAATATGAGACAATGAAGTACATTTAGGATGAGAGACGAGCTGGTATCCTAGCTAGATTATTTAATAATCTGTATTATTAGATAATATTAGCATGCTAATTAATACCTTGCTATGTCCTTAATTATACAGCATTCTACTTAATTATATAGATAATTGTTATTATTAGCTACCTACTGAATGAAACTTTAAAATTTGTATGAATAATTGTGACACTCTGCCACAATGAAACCTACCAATATTGTCGACCGACCTCTGTGGCGCAGCGGTTGCGCAACTGCCTATACCATGCGAGAGGTCCCAAAAAAATATCCCCAGGTCTTGGGTGTTTGTGATGTTGCTGTTTCTGGTTCCCAGGACAAAGGTTTTGGGTCCATTGCGATTACTATGAAAATCCAACAATTTTACAGCATAAACGGTCGTGGCGTTCGATGGCGTTGACCTAAAAGGTTGATTTATTGGATGTGGGCAACTTCGACATTTATATCACACTTTCTATTAGTGTAGGTGGTAGATAATGGCCTTAACAATGAAGAATAGGTAACTTGATAATAAATTAACAATTTATCATGTCAGTTGGTGGATACGGTAATTTGACAGCCGAGGGGTGAAGGAATTGAATCAATTATGTTATCATTGCCTTAGGCAAAAGATTGGATGCTTTTGAAACATGTATGATTGTATGTACAGAAGAATGTTAAAAATATCATGGACGGATATATACGGATACATACCAACCAACCAAAGGCGTAGAGCTCATACGGGTTATTAAGATCAGGAAACTGGAATATTTCGGACATTATCATGCGCAACAAATATAACTGATCAATGCAAGGCAAGATCCAGGGACAGGGGAGAGTATATCTGTAAAAGTAACAGGATGTTTGATATCGACACTGTCTATGTAGGTCATTGTCTTCAGTTAGGTATTGTTGATCAGTTAAAACAATAAATGCTGAAAAAAGCTGCAACACAACGTATTGGGGTGAAATCGGAGTACTATTATCTCTTCTGTGGTGAAATGTCACTTATCACATCCGCAATGAACATTTAAGTCTAAGTAGAACACACAAAAACGGCGCGTTTAAAAAACAAAAGAGGCCTTAAGTTGTCAGAACTGAATTAAATAAAACCGGCCAAGTGCGAGTCGGACTCGCGCACAAAGGGTTCCGTACCATTATCTATAAAAAACCGCAAAAATATCACGTTAGTTGTATGGGAGCCCCCCTTTATATTAAGTTTATTTTGTTTTTTAGTATTTGTTGTTATAGCGGCAACAGAAATACATCATCTGTGAAAATTTCAACTGTCTAGCTCCACGGTTCATGAGATACAGCCTGGTGACAGACAGACAGACAGACGGACAGCCAAGTCTCAGTAATAGGGTCCCGTTTGGCACCCTTCGGGTACGGAACCCTAAAAAGATGAGTTCCAAGTGTTTTCCACGTGTCAATAGAACCTCAGTGCCTAGCTAGACAAACCGTAACTATGTTTGCAGCATAGTTAAGTTTCTATTACTTTGTTGTTAATAAACAAATACATTGCAGAGCGGAATAGCCTCTAATCTGATTCGCAAACAATAGCAGTCGCCGTTATTATTATTCCGGGATCCGCTCGTAATTGGATAAGCCCGGATTACGAAAAACCGGGGCGCTTCAAGCTGCGACTCGGGGTTATTCCTTTCCCAACACCTTTAGTCTTGTCTACAGTCTATTCGTAATGCAGTGAAATTTAAATTTAAATCTGTTCACACAGGACAGTGGGTCGATTCTCGCGCCTTCGGTATACGGATATCGAGACCAAAATTGAGAGATTCCCATACGAAATCACTCGATATTGGGGTAGATATCGTATATCGAATGACAATAAGGAGTAGGAGAAATAACTATAAATTGCTTTTAATATTTGATATTTTCTGAGATATACTTACTTAAACTTACTAAACTAACTAAACCTAGGACTAATTATGGGAAAAAGACAATAGTATTTGTGGGAGCACAGATGTTCAATAACTTACCAAATGATGTAAAGATTTGCGAATGTATTAACACTTTCAAAAATAAGTTAAAGCTACATATTGCAACGAGTACCGTAAAATAATCTACCTATGTATTTTTAAGCATATCTCATTTTAAGTGAAATGTAATTTCTTATGAGAATAAAATTCTTTAAACCTATATACATATATTACTACAAGATCTTAATCTGAGATATAAATTGAGAACTAGAAACAATAAACCTTTATTATTACCGATTGTTTAAGACACTTCGCCATTCTCAAGTTTTAATACAGCAGAGACCTTAATAAATAAGGCGAGAGATAGTGAGATAAGCTAAATTATGGTAGTTAACGATGCCATTGTGAGATCTCCGTTGAATCTGTACAGTATGAGTCGTAATACTTGCAAGGTTATCCTCAACTCTACGAATTACATTAAGAAATTACGTTAAGTCATCAAGACGAGTAGGCGACCGACGCGACAGGCTCGTGTAAACGCAAAAAAAATCGCCAACTTTATGCAAGAATTTATTCGCTGGGTCATGTATTTGTGTACTAGGCGTAAACGAATTAACACAAAATGGGAAACTACATTGTTAGGGACATCCTTCTGAGCAACTTTCACTATGAAACCGATTTGATCAGGGCAACTTTATTTTTCACTTCCCAGTACATTTTGGCCTGAGTGGGTCAGTTGATTTGCACGGAAGTTGGTCTGTAAAGTAATGTGTCCGCTTTCTGACATTCGTGACAATCGCTGACGGGCCTGAGTTACCTTAAACCACAGAAGAGATAATTAAACTTAAGACTTGGATTAGAATGTGCAAAGGGTGGCGTGACGGTGGTGGCTTGTGAGTCGTATTTTAACTGGTTATACCACAGAACGACAAATAGCTACCTATCCAATTAGTTTCCACTTCTCGCCGCGCGTTCTTATCCAAGACGCACTCTAGACAGTATTGCTAAATTACTAACGTTTCTGAAAGAGTTTTCAAATGTAACTTAGCTGAAATGAGTTTGTAAAGGTTAACAAGATGTCACAGTTAATTTTCCTTTCGAAAACTGGGTTATAGAGCAGAAAACTAGGTTTAAGCTTAGAGACCTTGCCCTACTTCTGTCACAATCTCAATACCGCTGACTCTAGTGAAGACTGATCTATTTTAGCATAAAAGAAACAGTCTATGCGCTCTCAACTTCAATGGTTTGTACCAAGACATTGTCACTGACGACGACCTAGTACTTATAATTAGAACACGAGGCGGCGTGATGGGATGAATCAACTTACCTATGAATTAAGCAGTCGACTAATTGAGGTGTGTTAGGGTTTAACTTCTGTCAGGTTCCAAGATTAGCAACTTGTTAGTTGGTAATGTTTCATCCTTGTGTGATCGTAGTCGTAATCCGTTATATGTAACTTTTTTAGAATTTCTACTGTGTTTATTACGAGCATCAGTTAGGATATCTGGCGATGTATTTGGGTCTGTCTCAGACTGAATGACAATCTAATTTGCGTCACATCATGTAATCAATGAGTGTTACTCAATGCTTCGACTGCCTTCACTAAAACCTTTCTTATGCGTACAAAGTACAGCCAACTAAAGCTTAGCCAAACATTCTATACTATGAACCTTATTTCTGCGCAATGAAGCCCAAAGGTAGATAGAATTTCACCAATTTGTCCGTATGTACGAATTGCCAGGTTGTCATGTCTCTTCATCTTTATTCCACTCGAGTCCAACTACGTTACTCGAATGCACGAATCGAACTTACATCCAGGGCAAGTGACATCTCGGAGCTCGGAGCGTCGCCGCCGCCGCCGCCGCCGCAATTTCGGAGTATTTGGAGCGGCGGGGCGGTCCGACACGCTTCGAGCTCCGAGACGTAACTTACTCTACATCCATGTCTATGGTATTGTTACTAACGCGAAGCACTAAGGAAGAATAAATTGATGATTAGGGCTGTTCCCAGACGTTCACGATTCTATTGTTTTTTCTTCGCAATATAAGTATGTAAGTTTCCGAACATTTTGGAGCATCGGTTGAGTCTGCAACTGTGACTTTGCTTTCGAATATTATTTGTAAGAAAAACAATATTCGTGCATTTCCAAACAACTTGTTTTGATGGGCACATTCTTTTGAAATAAATGAAAGGTAGGAAGCGACTCGGGCAGGAAATAACAAGGTATTACATGGAAATTGGCCAAGTCTTGTGTATTACCGCCAGGAAATGGGAAACTCTTCCTTAATCTGACGTTCGTTAGGAGGCTTTAGGTAAATTTATAAATAACAATCAACTAAAAAGACAATTGTGTATTACATGTTATCGTGTTATGCTGAGAAAATTAGCAATGTACCCTACTAATTTTATAGACTACCTTTCCCCTTCCTAATGGTTTACTGAAATCTCTTGTTAAAGATTATCTCTTCTGTGGCTAAAGATAGCTCGTATTTGTACATTTTCTATCTACCTATTATAAGTTTTCTGTAAGTAGGTCTTTCTTGTGTAGCACAATAAAGAAATTACGAATCACGAATAATCACCTATTCTATATATATACACGGTTACTTTTATATCACCATTGAAATTTTCAGGGCCAACTTGTAACACGATATACGACGTATATAAATAAAAAAAACGTAACTTTTTTTTTTTAAATAATAATATTTTTTTGTTACTTTTCTTACAAAGTGTGAGCACCTTAGTAGTGCTAATGTATCGTTGATACCACCAGTATCGCGCGAAGTCTGACAACAAGGCGTAAATAAAAACGATCAAGCAAAAACCAATCTTATACGCTACAAATATGAGAAAGAAATCCGGCGGCCCGGCCTGCGCACGCGGCATTAACCCTCTCACCCCTTCCCTTCCCCTTTCGCTGAAACTCTCCGCTTTCCCACATTTCCCAGTCGATCCGCGAACGTATCAGTTGCCACACACGTCACAATGGCACAACCGCGGGACGACGCCGTTCCGCGGCGCAGGCGCGTATTTTCGCAGTACGGTCCTCGTGAATACACGATGATGTTACGGGCATATTTTTTAGCTGGAGAGAGTTTGCCAGCGGCGCAGAGGCTCTATCAAGAGCTTCACCCTGGTTGGAGGGTTCCGAACCAGTCTACATTTTTACGAGTGTACCAAAACTCGTTGGAGTACGGACAATTTGTTGAACCCCTTCACGCACAAGGTAGAGGCAGACCGAGGTACAACATTTATGATGATGTACTGGATTGGTTTGAAGAGGATCCGCGACGTAGTACCAATGAAGCAGCACGGCACTTTGGCATCAGCCAGTATTGTGCCTGGAAAATTGTAAACAGTTCCGGGCAACACCCGTACCACTTCCGTAAAGTGCAGGAATTAACTGAAAGAGACAGTGTACCGCGCATGCAGTTTTGCCAGTGGCTCTTAGAGCATCAGGATGTGAACATTTTATACACCGACGAGTGCCTATTTACAAGAATAGGATTATTTAATGTTCATAATGAACATTACTGGGACTATACAAATCCCCATCTTACACGAGAGCACTCTTTCCAGCACCGATTCAGTGTCAATGTGTGGGCTGGTATAATCAACGGCCATGTTATCGGACCGCATTTTATTAGTGAACGTTTAACTGGTCAAAGGTATTTGAACGACATTTTGCAAAGTGAGCTACCAAGACTGCTTGACGATGTGCCTTTGGCATATTTGCCCGGGATGTATTACCAACATGACGGTGCTCCACCGCATTACGCCATTGCAGTGCGAGAGTACCTAAACGAACAGTTCGGAGACCGCTGGATCGGTCGCCTGGGTCCCGGCGGCACGGCCGTGCCATGGCCGCCGCGCTCTCCTGATCTCACTCCACTGGACTTTTATTTGTGGAGTGAGATCAAACGGCTAGTGTACATAAATGAGCCCGACAGTGAACATCAACTGAAAGAACGTATAAAAAGTGCCTTTCGGAGTGTAAAAACACAAAGTGATGTGCTGTGGTCCCTTAAAAACAATGGATTTAAACGAGCTCAGCTCTGTATTAGACAAAACGGGGGACATTTTGAACAATTGCTTAAGTACAGTACGTAGAACTTTTCATTTAAATTCATTGTAAATATTGATTTTGATTGATAACTGTAAATACGTCGTTGATTCCAATTTTTTAACTACGCCAAAACAACATTGTACTACCTTACCTACTACCCGTGGGAGCTAACTTGAGACTCCGCTGGAATACAATACAATAGCATTCAAAATTTCAAACGCCGCCGCCGCGCCGCCCCGTAATGACGTCATCGACTCAAATGTCAATGAGTTGCGCGTCCACTGCATCGGCGAGTTACGAGGCGGATGACGTCATCGGAAGGCATATCGCTCTCCGGCGCAGAAATTTCGATCCAGTGCACGCACGCCACCAATACAAATCCGACGCAGTGGACGCGCAACTTTAGGCATACTCACTAATATTACTTGACAGTAGCACCGACACAGTTACGCGGTTGCCATAGATTTCATTTGCGAACTCACTTTTGAAAATGTAATGATAATTATGAGTTGTCCGAGCTAATGACAAATGATTTTAGTGAGTGTAACCTAGATAATAGGTACCAGTATCTACCTACTTCCATCATGGATTGTTTTGTCGGTCCTAAGCCCGTAAAAGTAGGAAGGAAAAATTGTTATCAACGAAATGAATGTTCTAAGCACAGCTGATGCGCGGCGTTGCCAAACCGCGAGTCTGCCAACTTACGGCCATAAGTTCGGAATATTTGGAGACAAATACCCGCCCCCTTTTTGAATGTAAGGTAAGACTTTTTTTAACTAATTTTTTATTGAATATATTTATTACTATAGTACAAGTCACCTGCAAAAATTTCATCGGTGATATAAAAGTAGCCGTGTATATACATTATATAACCCACAATACAGACACTGCCGTGTAGCTTTTAAGGTGTTTTATTTTTTTAAATGTTCTGTTTAAATCTAGCATAGTTAATTCTTCCTTTAAAAAATATTTATTATTAATTTATTTTTTTCTATTCAGCGCAGTCTCCAGGTCCAATTACATTTAAAAAAAATGATTACTACAACTAGTACTTAATCGGTTAAGTACTTGTTAATTTATTCCTCATATCAATGTCTTAATTACCTACTTTATCGTCTGTATCAGATATCGGATATGTTATCGAAATTCTTAACTCCTAATAAACTCAGTCCTTTGGGTGAACTCGGCCATGCGCCTCGGATAAATTAAATTTTAAAAAACCTGGTGAGTTTTTCATTACTAGTGTTTGTGTATGTCACCGTAATATTGTAAAAACCGCGAGAATACAATCTAACGAAAAAAAATACCGTTATCTGTCGATTTATTGTGTGAACAAGATCGACAAGGTTACGCATTTATGCTTTTTTTGGTACTTACATGTCAACCTTACACGAAGGATAGAGGGGGTTCGCTTCGCTCACCCCCTTTATCCTTCACCTACCCTGACCCACCACTTTGCCCAGTGATTCAGTTGTCAGTTTAGTGACTTACTTTAGTGGTTTTGTCACCTTCCCAATCGTCCCAATGACCTATACGCCACCGCCTATATACCTACATAACATATCAACTAACGCCAGGGAGCACTTATCCAGTGGAGAGCGCATAGATACATTTTCCTTTGAAACACAATTCACCAATTTACGGGCGGCGGGGGACGAGGTAAGAGAGCTGTGATTGGTCAGCCGCTGCGAAACTGTCTGGCGGCCCGTCATCGTACATGGGTTGCGTGTTGCGTATGCGAACGTTTGTTGAATACAACAAACGTTTGGCGAGCCGCATTCCCCCGCAGTCAATTGGATATTGTATAGTCTCTGACTAACGCCGACATTATCTAGTAGGTAGGTATGTTCGGCGTTAGTTGATCTTCATACGCAGTTCTAAACCAAATAAGACTAATTTCTTTCGCGTTAGAGCACCCAAACAAACGTGTAACCCTGACCTTGTCCGTATAAATAAATTTGTCAACATGAAAAATGTATCTTACCGTAGAGACAATACTCGCAAGTACCTAATCAAAATCTCAAGTGGTTCAAGACGCCCTGATAATAAATTGTATAGGCATAAATTCATAATATATATATAGGCCTGATAATAAATTCATAATATAGGCCTGATAATAAATTCATAAGGCAAGGAATTAAAACTCCATACTGTTACAGCTCTTTACATTATAGAATTGTGTAAATTGATAAGAAGATACCCTGATAAATTCCCACTGAGAGCTGCCGGTATAAGTGAGAGACTTAATGAAAGAAATAAAGGGAATCTAGAGATGCCGTGTAGAAGGACAGCAGCATATACACGAGCTACAAAGATTACTGCTATTAAAGTATATAATAGCCTCCCTCTAGATATTAAAAACTTGTCGGGGAGTAAATTTTTTAATAAGCTCAAGGATTATTTAATAACTATATCTCCTTACGATCTGACTGAGTTCTATAATTACAAATAAGTGTTTTTTTTATATGTTGCCGTTATATTTTTGTTATTTTTTCTGTATTATATAAATTTTATTAACCAATTTAACAATTAGTGAGTAGGTATAAAATACCTAGTAAACGTGCAATTTATCTTAGCCCTGTGACTGTGTGAAACTGTTTTATTATTTTTAATTTATAAGATGTCTGTGATTGCTATGCCCAAAGGGCAAAATGACATTGTAAGATTACCTACATGTACATTTATGGCAATAAATATACTATATATATATATATATACTATATATAAGCATCATGCATACATCTTTGCCAAATAGGAGTACCTACTTATTGTTATTATTAATATTTATATCTTCTATATTTAGCAATAAATTATTTTTATCGACAAGCAAAAGAAAAATACTGGTGAAATTCCCCTGAGTGGTACGAAATTATTTTTTATTTTTTTATTTAAAGGTTGTCACCTTACTGATTTAAGGGCATAAATCTCATAAGATTGTGTTTTAAAGATAACAGTTTTAACTGTTTCGTGCAACTCATAGCTACATTAGTGACGTTAGTTAGGAGGTAAAAGATATGTTTTTATATAAACGAATACCACATATAAACTGAATTAAATAGTTTATCTACATTCACTTAAGAACCATTTTTCAATGGTATCCTTATTACGATAACACAAAATAATTTTACTACAATAAAGTGATTAACATATTAGGCCTAATCTGATAGCAAATGGTGATGATGAATTTTATTGCATGTTGTAAATTCATTTGCAATAATAAAGTATTTACGGAATATAGGTATTTATACTATAAACATTTTTATTGATAAACATAAACATTTACATACAGGCACATACATTGCTTCTGGCCCCACACTAGGATACCCTGTCTCTATGTTGCCCATCACAACCTTTTAATAGGTATATCAAAATCGATATTTATTATTTGCTTTTGACTGTGATAATTATCCTTCTTTCGTCGATTTAAACAAATATCTTCAAGAACAATCAAACATCTTGTTTCCCACAAGCCATATAAAAGCATTGGTGAGAATTTGTTGTATTTTTTTAAATTTTGTACTAGATTTTTGGTAACAAATTGTCAGCCAGCACACAATACTGGCCACACAAAAAGAAAAACATGAGAAACTTCTATAATTCTCTATGTGAATAGCAACAAGGCCTAGAATTCATCAGCTTTTAGCAAAACTATCATCAATGCAACATCTGTAAACAATAGGACAGGTTGATTGCATACTGCATGTTATCATTATCAGCTGTCATTAATTGTTCTCAGGTGAAAGTGGTGAGACGACAGCGAAATGGCACAAGAAAATAGCAACTCTACAATGGAGATGGGAACCAGCGACCAGGTGAGATAGTGGAATAAACTCAGAGGGGTAGATCTCGAGCCTTATAGATCATTTCCATGGTCGAAATATCGATTCGAGATACCGAATATTATCATCGAAAACAAAAAACTATTTTCACGACCAGCCTTACGATCTACCGTGATATCTCGACTTGAATTCGGTCGAAATAAATATGATTTGAGATCGTTTTCGACGGAGATATGCGGTATCTAAACCCACAACTCGAATATGAGGACGATCTCGATAGCGCGAGAATTGGAGGCCAGGCCATTTCGATGAACTATCTAAAAACTTAATTGTCCTAGAATAGAAGACATAAGTTTGGCTAGGAGGGAAACTGTAGGAATAGGGAGTATTTTGAAAATTCAACATTTTGCAAATTCAACATTTTGGGATTCAACATTTTGTAACTTCAACATTTTGCAAATTTAATATTTTGCAAATTCAACATTCTGAGCCGGAAGGTTAATGGCATGGACGTCTTTCTATTATACTTAATATTTCCTAGAAAATACACAGAAATAGATGACTGTAAGGCTACGGTAAGAGGTGTTTAAATTAAAGTCTTATATCTGTTCTACCGTTTGGAATAGTACTAACAGACGTTTGACAGACCACCCACAACCACCTATAGAAAGTTGGGCAGTAAATGAATCATGACGTGTCCTACTAGCCTAACCTAACCAACAAAACTATTTCCAGGTCCTAGTCACGTCCAAGCGTAAGAAGAAGACCACATTTATCATCGGTTTCATAGCCATGTTGGTTACCATCGTCGCTGTAGTCCTTCTAGTCGTTTTACTCGGTGGGAGCTCAGATGACGCGGTCGCGCAGCCTATAGGCCCTCCCGAAGGACCAACTACACCAGACATACCGACGACTACGACAACGACAACGACAGCAGCGCCGGAAGTGCCGGAGGTGCCGACGGAAGCGCCGACGGTGGCGCCGCCGACCGAGGCCCCTGTAACAGATCCGCAGATTGATCTGGAGGACATCATCAATGGCGCGTACTCGCCAGTCAGCTTCAACGGGACTTGGGCTGCAGGTACTTTGCTGTTATATTCTAGAAATAAGTGCAGTCTTTCAACGATTTTTCAGCACCTGAGTGACGTTTAAAAAAGGCCGTTAATAAACGCATCGAGCCTGTCACTGCGTGCCAAAAGATTGTTACATACATTTTATAAATACAAACGTATTGAGTGACAGTTGGTCAATATTGGTTAGGCGTCGAAACTGCCTTCCTTTATAAAATGAATATTTAATTTTAGAAATTTAGAAGCTGCGGGGTCGGCTTTGTTTAACAAAAATAAATAGCTTCTTGCAACGATAAATCAGGTCTGTGGCGTGGCTTCTTTGTGTGGTCTATCATACATTTGTACTTGTAAATTCGTAAATGGTGTCAGTGACTGAGAGGTCAATCCCACAGACCTTTCATAGAAACAAATAATTTGTGCCTACATAATGATGAATTACCTTAGGGACTACTTAGTTGACGTGCTACTTTGATATGTCAGCCGTCCGACCGGCCGGCACTTCCTCACGCTTATAAATGTCATTCATTCAGCATTTTCCCGACAATCTATTTTATTTCCACTTGTGGTTTATTCTACGTGTTTACCGTTTGATTACAATTTGTTGTTGTTGTTATGGATACAAAAGGCCTTAACGAGTTTTCATTGTGTACGCAGATGTATATTCTTTGCTGATTGACTCAACATTCTGTTTTAATGGATTCTTTCGTATTGTACTCAATAACTCTTCATATTATTATATACTGTAATGTAGGCTCAATAACTCTTCATATTATTTACTGTAATGTAGGTACACGAGCTTATCTCTAATATAAGAGATGTGTTCCAGACTTCCAGCAACCCAAGTTAGGATGAGAAATATGTAGTGTATTATTTTATTCTATTGGATTCGTCGTTCTTATTATTAGTACTGTCGCGTGCTCATTCAGTTACACCTTCTAGGCTTTCTATCGTACGTAATGACTACGTTCGTTTGTACAAAATGATCGAATGCGTTGATCTAGTCTAGACTGTACTATTTGACAGATGTGTAAATACAGCGAATGTTTTTATGTTTTTATTACAGGCAACGACGTCCTCTTCAGAAGTCTAACAGGTGACCTTGTGTTGTACGACGTGGTCACCGACTCCACCACGCCGCTTGTACAGAATACATCTGAGGTGAGACACTTTCGGGTAACACCATTTTAGCAGTGCAGTGGCTCTTTGTACCTTTATTAGCTTGATTTTTTTAATTGCTGGGGGCAAGGCCACCGTCTTCGTCGCCTCTATCTTTCAGTATCTTTTGACTGTCAAATTCAAATCATAGTCGCTTGTAAACGACAGCTCGTGAAGCTTGATTGCCTGAAGCCTCACGAGTTTTTTTTTTGACGAAGATTGTGATGGAAATTTATGGTAAGTCATTAAGGACACAGATCCATTAAATCAATAATGTATGGCTGAAATACTTTTTACTACCACAGGACTAGATACAGTGAGTACAAATATAGGTCTGTCAACTGCAAGTCAAGTTCCCCCACGAAGGGTTCCGCAGCATCGTACAAAGGGCTCCCCGAGGAAGAAATGAGATCTTAATAGTATTTTAATTCAATCAACAGATCCTGCAGCAATCGTCCCGAGTGACCACGCTGTCGCCAGATGGCACTCACGTGGTGCTGTCCTACAATGTCGTTCCGGTAAGTATACCTACTATAAAAATAAGAATAGTTTATTCACCAATCCAAGTTTTACATTGTATGTTTGTTTCTGTTACCTAAACTGGGCTAAGTTTTCCGTCACCTTTAAGATAGGCAACAGCTTCTATAATGTTGTTGACATTTTGTGAATTGTTTTACACATAACTGTTTGTGACCAAAAGTACTTGAACTTAATATTACCTAAAGATCCTCCGCATACGATGTTACTGAAAATATACCTAGTCTTTGAGTCTCTATAATAATCGACTCCTTGATTAATCCACGAGTCTCTATATAAATGGCTATAATAAATTGCTCGCAGGGTGCAAAATGCAGTGTCTACTAACAAAATAAACAACAACCCAAAAACGGCATATTGCGCTCTTGAGAGCAACATATACTACTAATTGCTATTCGATTAATATAATACGCGCAGTGATGCGATTTACTAACTAGTTCCTCCTATTAAATATTTGTACGCCATCGACGCTACTTCACTCGTAGTTGGAGACTCGTCTGTCAAAACCTGTCAAAACTTTATAAGTTAACCTCAGTTAATAATAATTGGTTTGATAGTTTTTTTTTTCAATAGTTAGGTCTGCATTATGTAAATAACAAAAGGCTTGTTTGTGGCGAAGCCTGTTTTTTTCTTTACTGTGACAAACTGACGTACTTCTAAATTCCAATAGCGCTTTCTACTGTGTCACACCATGATAAATAAACACTTTGGTGAAATAGGACGGCCTCTAAAAATCGCTCACAGAAGTGACAAAACGAAACGACGAAGCTCGTTTGGTTAATCGAGTGAAAAGTTTCGCCCTCGGTCTCAATCAATCTTAACTACAACATCAACCAAGTTATGTCCCAAGATATTTTAATAAATTATTCAGTATAATATAAAATAAAAAGTTGTGCTGTTCATTTGTCTAATTGAAGAGGTATTTCGTTTTAAGATAATTTGTTTAATCGCTAATTGCAATTATAATCGTTTTATTACATAATTTGAAATTAAAGCAGTGAAGCGAATTTAGCAGACTAAATTAAAACCACTAAAGGGTCTCCAAAGGGCTCGAGTCAATTATAGATGAACCGGCATTTCGCCCTTCCGCGTAATGTATGACTAATTTATCTACACGCTTCGCTGCTCCAAGGTATAAAGGGTTGTTAGGGTTGCGCCAAAAAATATTAGTTAATTTATCACTTTCAAGAGCTGGTCTGAAACCCATCCGCTTGTTTCTCACTCAGGAGTTGCTGGTTCGAATCCCGGTGCCGACCACTCTTGATATAATTAATGTGTTATCTCACGTTTCTTATTTCGGATGGCATGTTAAGCTGTAGGGTCCGGCTGCTAAGCTACTCGATAGTATCTATCTAGTAGCACACCTTGGCAAGAAATGTTAGACGAAAAAGAATGGCAACATTATGTGACAAATTAATGCACCATTGCATGTTTTGATTGACAAAACCATTTATGGCCAAAGTGTAGTCGTTTAAGCCACATCCATCAATCCGAAAGCATGAAGGAGTTTGACTCAATCTTACCCGGCCGGGTAAAGGCCTGTTCCCCTCGGTGGGGACCAGAAGGATAATTACAGGGTGTAACAGAAAGGGGTGTACATGTACAAGCCGAAAGAGGGCTGTTAGGGACATCATTCTGAACAACTTTCACTATGGGACCGACTTGAACAGAGCAACTTTATTTTTCACTCCACCATACGGATCACCCGGGTTAATAAAAATAAAGTTGTTCTGATCAAGTCGGTCCCATAGTGAAAGTTGTTCAGAATCATAATAACCCTAATAACCCCCTTTCGGCTTGTACACCCCTTTCTGTTAGACCCTGTATACAGTTCATATCTTTATATTATTTTTCTTGTTAATTATAAAGACAATGCCACGGCAATAAATAAAATCCCCTTCAAGCTAAATTACAAGTAAGTAAGTAAGTAATAAAAGATGTTGACAAAATGACGCACACATACAAGACAGTTGCGCAAATGTTTGTATACAATTGTTTTTTGAAAGGATTGTGTATTTAACTCATATTTAACTGCCAAATGTAATTAACATGTCAGCAACATAAAGTATCATAATTATTGCGATGTTAATTAGCTACGCTAAAGTGATAAATTAAAATTATGAATATAGCACCTGAAATCTCCTGACACGTTATTAATGGGCGAAATAAATTTACTTTTTACTATTTGATTTCCAGCGCCTTCCCGTCATTAAGAGCCTTCCACCCTTCCGGTACGGAACCCAAAGAGTTGTGAAATAATTCGATGATGATGATTTTGATGTTTATCTTGTTCTTTTCTAGGTGTACAGATACAGCTTCCACGCTCGCTTTTCAGCCATCAGCGTCATCACTGGCGAAGAAGTCGACATCACACCACCAGGTAAGAAAAAAACCCCGGCTCTTGGCCTTTATTTAGAACTCTGGTAGACACAAATGAGGGGTGTTCCATAGAACGCTCGTAAAATAATCACCTATTACTACTATATAGCCTAATGACATTTGTACACGTGCAAATGTGTGCGTAAACTCGTTCGTTTGTGAATGTGTGCGTTCAGCGCCTAAACAAAGTGTCTCCCGAAGAGGCTCCCCGACTCCGGGGTGAGGTGCGGTATCTGAATCCGCGCGGGGAAGGGAGTGGCCGTTCTGTACGTAGTACTATTAACTCTTCTGTACTAACAGTAGACGTGCGAGCGAGAGGATTAAAGCGTCTGTCGGTCTTAAGAGACCGGTGACCGCGTGAATTTCCCATACAAACGTTATACAAAAATTATTTGAATTTGAGAAATAGTTTAACGTAGGTATTTAGACTGTTTATCGGATTTATACACTGTTTACGAACATGCTTTGAACTAGTTCTCACATTCAAATAATTTTTGTATTACGTTTGTATGGGAAATTCACGCGGTCACCGGTCTCTTAAGAGCTTATTACATTACGCTGTCGGCAGGGCACGATTTGTATAGACGTCTCACTCATCTCATGATAGAACGACTAGAAAGAGACAGTGAGTCAGACAGGGCCCTGCCGACAGCGTAGTCTAATTAGGCCCTTTACATTCCTTTGTTCTGTCCAGAGACTATATATCAAATTGACTGCGCCTGCGTCGGAATGCGGGTCGCCAAATGTTTGTTGTATTCAACAAACGTTCGCATACGCAACCTATGTACGATGACGGGCCGCCAGACAGTTTCGCAGCGGCTGACCAATCACAGCTCTCTTACCTCGTCCCCCGCCGCCCGTAAATTGGTGAGTTGTGTTTCAAAGGAAATGTATCTATGCGCTCTCCACTGGATAAGTGCTCCCTGGTTCTGTCTGTATGTCTGTACGTGACTCTCTATCAATCAAACGGGTGGATGGATTTTGATGCGGTTTCTGTTAATTGTAGAAGACTTCCCTGCAGTGGTTCTTATATTAATTGGTTTGTTAAAATCTACTTAGCCGTTCGATAGCAGCAGTCAAACGGGCGGACGGATTGTTCAAAGTGTCAATGTCGTAGCCATATCGTCAAATTAGGCCATATCACGATATGGCCAGCCATTTCATGATATGGCCAAGCCATTTCTGGCCATATCATGATATGGCTGGTTTTAATGAAAACATGGATTTTTAAATGCATTTTTATTCAGCACTATGTGATTTTTTTTGTGTTATACATGTCAAACTAACATGAAGACTAATCGGGGGCTTCGCTGCGCTCGCCCCTTTTAGTCTTAATAATTCATAACAATTCTTTATTGCACGGAAAACAATGTGATACATAGTCTTAAAACAAAGGTAAATAGGCAAAGGCGAACTTATCTCTAAAAAGGGATTTCTTCCAGCAAACCTAGGCAAGATAGGACAGATTGTTCTGAGAGAATAATCCAAGTGCACAATACATAAAATGAAGCTAGATGAAACTACATATATCTACTATAATATATCTACACAATAAAAATGCTACATAAACCTAAATATGAATAAAGAAATAAATAGAGTAGAATACAAAAACATACATATACATCTGCTAGTCTTCACCTTGGCTACCGCAGTCTTTGACCTAAAAGGTTTCATCGTTTTATGATCTTTCACGTTTGGCCATATCGTGATATGGCCAATTCGACGATATGGCTACGACATCAATATTTTGTCGCGGGAAAGTGAGAGACAAACGACGCGGCGGCGCGGGTTTGCTTCTGGTGCTTTATCTACTTCCATGACGTTGGCACGTTTGTGTGCGCGCACAACCAAGCATGCTGCTTCTTCGCCGGTCTCGGGATTGTACTTGTACAAAATTCCGTCCGAGATTGTGTAAACTTTTGTCGGCCCATGGTCCTCCCCTTAAAGAGGTCGTCGTCCTCGAGATCGTCGATGATCTTCTTTACCTCGGTACACTTCCCGTCACATAAAAGAAGCACTGAGGGACAGTGATGGCATGTGTGTATCAAAATACTTCCGACCGCATCTGTGAAGCCATCGAAAACACATCCCATCCCTGTCGTCAGTGTCTTTTACCGTGACGGGAACTGTTTATGTTCATGTTTTATGTGTAAGTTTTGTGTTTTAGGAGTCGCCGCCACCGAGGCGTACCTCCAGAACTTCGTTTGGGGCCCTGAAGGCACCTCCTGCGCGTTCGTCTACTTCAACAATGTCTTCTACAAACCCAACTTGACGGCTGAGGCGCAGCAGATTACTACTACTGGCCAGTTGAACGTGATCTACCATGGTATCCCTGATTGGGTTTATGAAGGTGTGTTTAAATATTCGTTAAATTTAAGGAGGGAAAGTGTGGCATCCTAGAGTAGGAGACGGGGTGATGAGTTTGGTCGAGGTGATGAGTAAAGGAAAACCGCTCAGGAACGGGTAGAGTGGAAGAGAGGGAGCCTTTGCCAGCAGTGGGTCCTACTATAAGAACATATTATGCGTTTTGAAAACAAAAAGTCACGTAACTTAGAGAATTGCACCATGTCTACGGGCCCAGCCAGTAATAGAATCACGCTATGAGTATGCCGCGCAACCCAAAAATGAGGTCCGTTGTTACAAGTTGCTCGCCCAACACGTATAAATCTTTTGATTAAGTAATCCTGACTCAGCTGTTTTAATATCTGTAGAGACAAATAACCGGCCAAGTGCGAGTCGGACTCGCGCACGAAGGGTTCCGTACCATTATCTATAAAAAACCGCAAAAAAAATAATGTATGGGAGCCCCCCCTAAATATTAATTTAGTTTTAATGTAATTATTATATTTTTAAGTAAATAATATACTCAATATACTGTGAACATTTTAGGCGTTTACCTGCTACCATTATCAATATCGAGCAAAAATGAGCAAAAAAAATCACGTTTGTTGTATGGGAGCCCCCCTTAATATTAAATTTCTTTTGATTTTTAGTATTTGTTGTTATAGCGGCAACAGAAATACATCATCTGTAAAAATTTCAACTGTCTAGCTACCACGGTTCATGAGATACAGCCTGGTGACAGACAGACGACGGACGGACGGACGGACGGACTGACAGCGAAGTCTCAGTCATAGGGTCCCGTTTGGCACCCTTCGGGTACGGAACCATAAAAAGACCGAAATGGTGACGGAGACAATGTTAAGCCCAGGGGGCAATTCTCGCCCATTAGAATTGAAAGCGTACACGTAAAATATTGCAATTTTTGTATGAAATAGTAGACAATTGGCGTCTATGCTTTCAATTCCGAGGTTCCGGGTTGGAATCCCGGCTGGGGACAAAAAAAAACAGGTCTTGGATGTTGTCCTACATGTTTGTGATGTCGCTGTTTCTGGTTACCACGACACAGGGTATCCTAGTGTGGGGCCAGAAACAATGTATGTGCCTGTATGTAAATGTTTATGTTTATGTTTAATTCGCATGGGAGAGAATTGGCCTGCAGGGGCCCAATTATTGGCCAGTTGAAAATTACAATATTTTTCGACTGCGCTTTCAATTCCTATGGGTGAGAATTTGGCTTCTGATAATCAAATACCTAGTCAATTTTACACTATCCATTTCTCTGAATTCCAGAGGAGGTGTTCCTCTCCAGCAACGCCCTCTGGTTCTCGACCGACGGCGCTAAGATGGCGTATGCGACCTTCGACGATACTAGTGTCAGCGTGATGCGAGTCCCACTATACGTGCTACCTCGCACACAGAACCATCAGTACACGCAGCACCATGAGATCAGATATCCCAAGGTAGGTGGTGCGACCGATTTAGACGTATTTTGATTATGAGATCATTTCCCCAGGATGTTCAGCCGCCTCGCACCAGATTTTTTATCAGGCGCTGAATACGGCTAATTTACGTGGGAGCCTGGCTGGCAGGAAACAAATTGCCGTGCTTGACTGCGAAACTTGACCGTGTTTCTACTTGTATCAGTTACCAATAATTTTGGAAAAGTGACAATTGGTAGACAGCAAATATGCATCGGAAACTGTGCCCTAAACAATTGGCCCCAATTGCAAAACCTATCCTAAACCTAATTTTTCCACAAATTTTATAATAGTGTTTGGGATCTTTGTCTCGTGAGTAAGTTTTGCGGACAATTTGTTGTAGCAAAATCATACTTAGATAGTAGTTACCTACTCAGCTCACGTACGCAGGAAATACTTGTGTTTAATACTGCGCATACATAGTTATGCAATCAATAGCTCTTTCAATAGTCCTACCACGCCAGGTTCACTTCAAACAAATCAACGAGAACAGCCGCACACACACAGCTACATTGCATTCCGTATAAGCACGCGCCGCCACACGCACACATTGCCGAATCTCGCGTCCTTCGCGTGCTACGAGACAGGGCTATGCAAGCAATGCATGCGACGAGTCAACGTCATTCGTCCGGCCGCGGGCGGCACGTGTTAACTTAGCGGCGCTAAGCGACAACCCTGGCCGTTTGAGCAAGAGTAGGTAGTTATCATGCGAACAGGGGCCTAGTGAACTTACTATTTCTTATTTATACTATGGTCCTACTTTAGTCAGTCGAGACTTATGGTAATCAACAAACTTTCTCTTAACGCTATTTCACTTCACTTTACGATCAAGTTAGTATCGAGAGTGAAAGATAAGAAACAAACTTTATGAAGCAAACTTAAGTTACGAGTAACAGTCGTTAAATGGCACATTAACAGTATCCGTTGGTTGTGGAAAACCACTAAAAGTTTAGTATGTTGATACTAAACGTGTGTACAAATAATTAGACAGAACCCAGTTCAAAAAGTTGCTGAAGTTTTTTGAAGTTTCCGTACCTACCCTACATATAAATTCACGCTTTTTTTAAGAACAGGGGTAGGCAGAGACTTAAGACCTCCTCTCGCAACGATCCTGGCATACATACAGACGCTTCCTCAAATTTTTTAAGTTTATTCGTACAAAAAGTCTGTTTTTGGAGTACCGTACCCGAAGTGTTTTCAATTTTCTTATTGTTTTTTTTTATTATTGATTTCAGTGCTTAAGTTGTGTTGTACGATGTTACGGTACCCTTCTTGTGCGATTCCGACTCGCACTTGACCGATTTTTATTATTGCGTGACAAATTTTTACCCATCTCGTCAACTTGTGGTAAAAAAGTGTATGCAATTGGAACTTGAACTATTAACTTCAATGCAATTAGAACAAACAAGTTCGCGCCAATACAAGTAACAAAACAAACGACACCGGTTCGCTAAAAGAATGTTAACTAAGTACAGTTACATAATTGTGTCGCGGTTACTGGCTATATTAGATCACTTGCGATGCTCTTAGCATACAGAGGAACGCCTGGTATAAATGGCTGAGCAAGTAGAGCGAAAGTAAGTTTGACCTCTAGTCTAAAAGTACGCTTACACGAGCAATTCAAATTGTGCAATTGCGCAACTCCGAACAGCTATGACGTCACTAATGACCGAAGCAAGCAATTACGGCAACTTATAGCAATGGAGGTACTTGCTAAAGGTACCGCCACAACATATGGAGCAATTACAAGCAATACGGCGGAAACAATCGCTCTATATAGATTGATCAAATACCGGGCAATTTTTGCCGAAAAATTGTCCGTGTACATACCTAATACATAATTTACAGTATTGTAGAGCAGCGGTAGGAATCGGCTCTACGTAATTTCCATTTATCAAAACTAATCGGTCAAGTGCGATTCGGACTCTCACACGAAGGGTTCCGCACCATCACAAGAAAAAAACAGTTTCTTGTATGGACCACCTTATTGAAGTAAAACTTCTTGGGGCACGGGGGTAAAATTTATTTAACCTCTCAACTGTGGGTTATTCATATATTTGCTTTTCAATTGCTACTAGCCGGGTGCTATCACGAGTGGCTAAGAAATGTAACGGAAATTGGAATCGGTGACGTCAGGGTCGGCTGAATACTTTTAAAACCGCAACTATTTTCAATACGGTTTTTAACTAATCAGATAAGATAATAAGACATTCGTACAATAAAGAATGTTAATTAGTGAGAGAAAAACCTGATGAAACGTTAACAAATAAAAATTATTTTAAGCATTCTTCCACGAGTTCTTGATTTCCGGTATGGCCAAAACCAGTGACGTGACCAAAAACTACTTCGTTCAACCTCTTTGTTGGAACCGGAACTTATGTTTGACAGTTTGGCGATGCGATCCATACAGTTTGTAAGAAAAGAGTTTCATCAATGTCACACGGGTCGATATGGATTTCTAAAATGATGAACGAATCGTTTTGTGGCCGGTAACTATGGAATAGGTACCTAAAACGCGCTGCGTAGTCGCGCAACGGGCAGCTAGTAATCGCATAAAGTCACTTAGAATCATCCAAATGTGATATTTAGTTTTCAAGCAAATTCCGATGTGATGGATGGCTGCATTAAGACTTCTTGAAAACAATAAGTAGTTACCTAGAACTGTTCTAAAGCCATTATTATATAGTTTTATTGTTTTATTATATAGTGCAGTTCAAGTCACAAATTAGCAGTTTAGCTACTAAGTACGTGTTATACCTACCTATTTAATGTTTATCTGTAGTAAACGGCCAAAGCGAGGTCTACAGCTTACAGAGCCATAAGATTAATGGCTTATTGTTTCGCTTATTTGTTTGTATGTAATTTTTGTAATACATATTTTAAAGTTGAATTGTTGTTATAACTGTTGAAATTATACGATTTTGATTTTAATAAGCTTTTGTAATTTTAAAGTTAATGCTTCATGCCAGTCAATAATGTTGAAGTAAAATATCAAAATCGAGGTATGTCGTATGGCGGACTAAGGAAATGTCAAGAATAAAATTAAATAAGAGTTACGTCATCGCTTCGCGATGAAGAAACCCTAAAAAATCCTAGCAAAGTAGGTATGTATAGGTTAGCGGGGGTAGCATAAGGCACGCCAGTCACCCCAGCCACGCATTTTGTCACAATTTAATGTCATATCATAATGAATGCGCGCTATTTTACGGAGAAACATCATTGAGACGCGAAAGGAGTTGGCAATTTGGCAAAATGACTGCCCCAGACATGTACAAAGACTTCTCAACAGCCAATTAATAGCATTTAAATATTCTCTCTTATATTACTGCGTCTTTAGTTAGTTTGTAGAACTTGAAGGAAATGATTAAATAATTAAGAGTTGTCACTTCATACTCTATGATTCCGCCATTGATTAGTGACTTTTGCCATCGTTAAAAATAACATGCAACATAATTGCCAACTAGCAAAACTGTTGAAAACAGGAGGTTTCCAGAGGAGTGGCTAGATGGCGTTATGTTGCATGTTATTGCAAAATGGTGCTTATTTCTAGCGACGGCAAAGGTCACGGAATCATATTGGAATCACGGAGTATTGAGTAACAACTCTTATTTACCTATATTTAATTTTTTTTTCTTCAAGTTCTACAAACTAAATACAGACGCAGTAAATTAAATTTATGAATGAATATTTAAATGCTATTGGCTGTTGAGAAGTCTTTGTACATGTCTGGGGCAGTCGTCCATATATTGATTTAGCCATCTTCTTTGTCATTTATCTGCGCGACTGAGGTGAGTGGCAAGCCTTATGGTAGCCCCGCAGGTACACATTAACTTGGAATAGTTGAAAATACGTACTCGATCAATTAAATAAAGGGACTGGGCACAGAGACAAGCAAAGCAATGCATACATTTGAGCGAGACGGCTTAAAGACGTGACGTCAGATGGTATATAATCTGAGCGAGATGCAAATAGTAGTGACACTATTGAATGAGTTAAGTATATCACCACGAGCGCGACAAATTGTAGATAAGGAATGGTGGGAAATAAATGACATGACGTATTAAAAGTAAGTACAAGTATAAAATAATTTCAAATAATCGGACGTCTGAAACATAAAAGTAACTTGAAGCAGAGATTGGATCTCAAAATTGGAAATTTAAATCTCTTTTAGTATAGGTAGGTATAGGTGTATAGTATAGGTACCACTTAATGATCTAGCTACAGAAGTTTTACTTCTAACACGTGTACGGTGCTACACGCGAATATATTTTTTTTTTATTGTTTCGTGTACTTAGTTCAATTATTTGATACTGTTTTGGCAAAAGATATAACATTCTGTGAAACTTACAACTCTGTACTTATACGGTTCGCGGATATAGTCCACTGACGGATAGGCGGACGGACGGACAGCGGAGGCTTAGCTTGGCCGTTTGGCACTCTTCAGGTACAGAACCATAGAAACTGATGATTGAAAATGACGAAATCTCTATGTTGTTTGAACAAGATAGCGTTACGGTTACATGTGCTATAGGTCTTCGTAGATTCAGGAAACAACTTGGTTCTCCACAATAGATCTGCGGCCTAATTCTTGTACACAATTCTATTTCAATGCTCATGTGATGCTCTTACCTTAGCACGAACTTAACCAAAAAAATATGGTAATGGCATTCGCTTGTTACAATGGCCGTTCACGAGCCGCAATAGGACAACTATTCTCGTATACAATGGCGGCGTAGTTCAAATAGCTGAATGTCAATGTTAAGGCGCGATGACGTTCGATCGTTGTCCTTGTGATTATTAACTAAATATTACGTGAATCTTAGCCCTGATAAAACGGGAGTAAGTGTCTGAGCCTCATTTTAATGAAGTGATTTAGATGAGAACATCGCTGATTCTAATAGGTGGAAAGAAAATAATGATGTCAACTGATGTTGATATTTGTTCGCTTTCTTATTTTGATCGAAAACGTATAACAAAAGAAATAAAGAGAAACATCAAACGCTCTACATAATGAGTCGATTCTCGACATTCTCCATACTTTCAGGTTTATTGTTTGTTTATTTGTAAATGGAAATGTCAAAATAAATAGCGTAATAAACAACTTAATCTCAGTCTCATAAACACATAAGCCGAACAAACCAATGGTGAACAATACACGTCGGAGCGAAAGGGTTTTAAGACTGGATTCAAAAACCCCTCTTAAAAGTTAGAACAATTAATTAATACGGTCCTTAGCGATTCGATGACAGTGATTAATGTTTTCATTTTTATTCAGCCAGTCAGTGATTTGATTCAATTGATTTCTTGCGTTTACTTCCAGCCTGGCACCACCAATCCAACGGTGTCGGTGACTCTGGTAGACATCGAAGCAGGGACCACGACCGTCTACACAGCTCCTGAAGAACTCGACCAGTATGTTGCTTCAATTGATTTACCTAGGATGTAATATTAAAGCGGGCTTTTGATGACGTCTTTCTGATGAAACTTTATGGAAGGAACCTTTGTTTGTCCTGTGTAATTGTGTGTGTGCCGTGTAATAAAGGAATTATGAATTATTAACCAATATGATTCTGAATTCCTCCGATCACTCACTCGGTCCGATCAATTGAGTGAAATCCCAATTATCTCAAGATACCTAACAATCTGTTAGTGAAAGAAGCATATAACTGCTCGAGCGTCTAACGAACCCAAAGGACCCTAATCTTCTTTTCTATTTTTTCATAGGTTTTGAACGTTATCTCGATGTGGCACTTTACTTGAGCAGCAATCTGCTTACATTCGGCATTCAGGAGAACATCAAATGTGTTTTTCCAGGCCCATCCTCAAGACTGTGAGGTTCGTGAGTAACAACAACATCGCCGTGATGTGGACCAACCGGGTCCAGAACATCCTCATAGTTCAACTTTGCGTCGAAGGTTCAACGACCTGTTCACAGGTGATACTTATAACCTCCTACCTAGCACTGTCCTCTACAAAGGACATGAGAATTTGTCGATACTGAATTAAATCTGCAAAATTTTGCGAAAATTGCGAAATATTGATACCAACACCAGAAAACAATCTCTGTTTGATAGGTTCAAGCAGACTTTTAAAATAACTTTAAGGCTAAATGTCATTACCAACATGAGGACCATCAGGTAGCCTCCGAATGCCTAAGTATTTCTTATATCGACATGCTTAGTAGTATACGGAGTTGTTGTATTTCAATCAATTTATTTATTTCAGGGCTAGGGAATCTAATTAATGGTCTTTTATTTACGGATGGTATTTGACATCTCATATCAAGGAATTTCGCTTCTGTTCATACTATAATTACCTTCAAATCCTTTACGAACTGATCAACTTTCAGATCTTCAGCTACACCGAAGCCAATGGTTGGATTGACAACATTCCCTTCGTGTTCAATGAAGCTGGAACTGCCTTTCTCACTATTCTACCGCAGGTGAGAATTGCAAATATCTGCATACTTAAAACGAATGAATACCTATGAAAATTCTTGGTTCTTATATGAATGGTACCCACTATTTCATCTGGGCAAAAAAAACAATAGGGAACTGATTGCCTTTCTCTAATGATTATATTACAGTTGTTATTATTATTATTACACTTTATAGTATTTCTTGTGTCCAAAAGAAAAAGATGTCATAGAATGATGATTGCTGATTAAAAGCATGAAGTTTAGAAGTCTTTCGTTGTAATTTCCAGGCTGTGAATGGAGTTCTCTACAAGCAAGTGGTGCAGATCTCCGAAGCTGCCAACACTTGGACATCGCAAGATAGAACAAACACTAGTCACACTGTTGCTGAAATCCTCAAATGGACCACGGATAACCAAATGTAAGTGGAACCTTTTTAACTAGATATTTAGCTACAAATATGATATCTCGATCTAGATTCTTTGATTAGCCAAGCAGATGGCATAAAACTTGCGTCCATGAAAACAATACAAGTTTTGTAGCACAATTCGAGTTTATTTTATCTAAACAAACAGCAGACCGCCCTGTTTCCTGGTCTGATTTAAACTGTTAACTTCAGCGTCCAGGAAAACGGTTATATAACGTTTAACCTAGACTAGAATGGAGAATGGAGTATTAATATCTCGCTAAACGGCGATTGTGTCTCTGCCACCCCGTATGGGAAAAGGCGTGACACTATATATATTTATTTAACTAGAGTACCACAAACTCCAACCCCTACAGCTGGTACAAAGCCACAGCCGTCAACGACTCCGCGGAGCAGCACATCTACGTGTCCGACGCCACCAACACCGTCAATTGTTTCACCTGTGAGATCCGCCGCGAGGACGGAGGGGAGTGTCTGTACAATGAGGCGGAGATCAGCTCGGACGGGACCCTCGTCACAGTCAACTGCGCTGGCCCTGGTGTGCCGCAAGTCTTCATCTATTTCACGGTCAGTATTAGGAGTAGGTTCTGTTCCTGAGTTCTTTGTTGGAAATTTGCACTAGTTTATGTTCTTTGGTTGCACCTTTTAAAACCGGAAGAATCGGCGTTCGAAATTTTCAGCCTAATTTCTAAGTTTACAAAGGTTTGTTCATCATGCTTCATTAGAGTTTCATTGATCTGAGGTTCGTCAACATTATACTTCAGTTGTGTAGAACGCGTTCCGAATAATGGAAAAGGTGTCGGTAGTAGCTCAAACTTTAGCACTGATGTGATCTATGGATTGGTATCAGGATGATATGGCACCTAAATTGTACTTAAAGACTTTTCTACACTCTTTCAGAACGGCACTCTTCTCAGGAACTGGGAGACGAACGACGATGTAGCCAACCTGGTGGCTACAAGAGAGACTCCTGAGATCATCAGAACCTCTATTCCGGTGGCTGATGGTCTACCTGACGCCGATGTCCACATTCAGGTCCCGTCGAACTATGAAAGCAGGACTAATGTTCCGTTGTTGGTGTTTGTGTAAGTTTGTTATTACCACAATTTTTCATTCCAAAATAAAATATCTAGAGAACTTGGCCACATTTAAAGACACGGATATGAAAAGACAAAGGCCTAACTAGTCGTTTTAAACTTTACCCACCTCCGTTACTAAAAAGTCTAGAAAAACCCAGTGCGAAAGAGTTTCAGTAAATGCCGTCTTAAAGATTTTTGTGAACGTTTCAGCTATGGCGGTCCAGACACAGCTCTCGTCACAAAGCAGTGGTCGATTGACTGGGGCACCTCCCTGGTCAACAGATGGGGCATTGCCCTTGCTCACATCGACGGAAGAGGCTCCGGCCTTCGAGGGGTCGACAACATGTTCGCACTGAACCGTCGACTGGGTAGTGTGGAGATTGATGACCAGATCAATGTTACTAGGTTAGTTATCGAACGAGGACAAATACCCAGGACAGAATAAAATGATAATCACTGGTCAAGCGCAGCACCATACAAACAACCTTGTTAGCCACGATCCTGAGCCATGAGGAAACTATCTAATAGAAAGAGAAACCAAAACTTTACATATATAACTAAAGCTGCAGCTGGAAGCGAATTGTACTATTTGTTTTGAAGCTCACTTATTTATCGAGGACGTGCAACAAAATAGGACAATCCTTTTATTACGTCTCCATTCATAATGAGGAGCAACATTAATTGTTATAGAATGATACCATTACCGAACCACACCATGAAATATTTTTCAATGACTTGACCCCGACCCACGCACGGGTCTACACCGATTTGATAACAATTCTTTCAACTTCAACCTTATATAATTGCCACCGTGTTCCTCAGACAACTGCACCAGAACTTCAGCTGGCTAGACAGCAACCGGACGTGTATTTGGGGCTGGTCGTACGGTGGCTACGCGTCATCGCTGGCGCTGGCTCGAGGAGGCGACGTCTTCCGCTGCGCCATCGCTGTCGCTCCAGTGGTTGACTGGCGGTACTATGGTGGGTGGTCAATTATTAGGTTAGAAAGAACTAGAGAGATATTTGTGGAAGCGTTTCATCGAATTCCGACGCGCTAACCTTAACCTGCGACCACTATATGGTTTTCCAGACCATAGGCAATTTCGACAGACCCCTCAGGGGTAGGTGCAAAAAGAAGGTGAAGTCATATGTTAGGGCATATTAGGGATGTCATTCTGAACTACTTTCACTAAGAAATTACCGATTTGAACAAAGAAACTTTATTTTTCACTTCACGCAAATCAAATGACCACCCGAAACTATTTGTTTAAAATTGATTCCTTACTATTAGTTTAAACCTTGTGTATAGATTTAAATATGGTTCTTGAATAAATACCTTATCGTATCTATCTAACCTGTTTTACTCTGAGGATATATACCCTTCGAATCGTCTGCTTAACACTGTGCTTATCTACTAAGTTTGTCATGATGTTTGTAAGGGAATTGATGCGAAGTTTTACGATTGATATTCTCAGACACCATCTACACGGAGCGGTACATGGACGTGCCTCTGAACAACACCCAAGGCTATACTGATTCTTCACTCCTAACAACCGAAGTGGTAAGAAACTGTTTCAGTAGCAGTAAAGTCTACTGTTCTGGGTAGTTTTTACTAGTTAAGACAAAGATATAAGTTTATTTATGATTTCCGATAGATTTTCCTGGGCGATGCGCTAGTAAAAACATGAATTATGATTTTCTTCCTAAAAGATTTGATTTAGTTTTACCTACCCGTAGCTCTATCTGTCTGTAATCAAATCTTGCAAGTTGAAGAATCAATTCCCGTGAGCTCTTTTTTAGGGTTCCAATCCTGGAAACAAAGGAGCCCTTAAAGGATCACTGTCTGTCCGTCCGTTAAGGCCTTTTATATTACGGACGTTTGAAGCTGAAAATATCAATTGCTCGGATCTGTGGTCTCCTTTAGCTGTTTTTCTGAACGGAAAACTACCATTTATGTGTGCCTTTAGATAACTGGACTAAGCCGTACTTCCACTTGCAGGTAGAAGCGTTCCGTAACAAGCGATACTTCCTAGTGCACGGCACAGCGGACGACAACGTTCACTATCAGCACGCCATGCTATTGTCGCGCGTGCTGCAGCGGAACGACGTCTACTTCACGCAGATGGTGAGTTGAGCCAAGCAGATTGTGGCCTTGTGCAGACTGAATCCGCGGTGATTTGGGCCGAGCGTGGCGGCGGGGCTGCACCATAGGCAAAACCGCCTTGTCACTTCAGGATGGACGTAAACGGTGGTTTCATATGTTTTATATTTCGCGCCCACCTTAGCCACCGCGCAAGCCTCTCTGGACGAGGTCTTCTGAGTTGAGCCAAGCTCGTGGTGGCTTTGCGGACGACTCAGCTGGTATAGTTTAGGACATATGAGCACTACCAGCAAACAATGTTGCTGTTGCGCGTGCTGCAGTGAAACGACGTCTACTTCATGTAGTTGGTAAGTTGAGACAAGCAGATGGTAAATTGAGCCGAGCAGATGCTGAGTTGAGCCGAGCAAATGGTGAGCTGAGACAAGCAGATGGTGAGTTGAGCCGAGCAGATGGTGAGTTAAGCCGAGCAGATTGTGAGTTAAACCAAGCAGATTGTGAGTTGAGCCGAGCAGATTGTGAGTTGAGCCGAGCAGATGGTGAGTTGAGCCGAGCAGATCGTTAGTTGAGTCGACCAGATTGTGAGTTGAGCCAAGCTCATTGTGGCTTTGGGGACGACCCGGTTGGTATAGTTGGTTGATGCTATGAATATGGTATGAATATGTCCATCCTGGGTTTGCTGGACGAGATCTCATTTTAGAGATAAGCTTGCCTTTGTACATTCCTTCTCTGTATCTTTTAGTGTTTTGTCTTTGATGTGCAATAAATATATATGAAAAAATATACAGGGTGTCCCAAAACTCTCGCGCCACAGCGACACCGAAGGTAGACCTGCCTTGTATACCAATACTAACCGACTATTATTCATCAGTCATCATCATCAATCAATAAAATAATAAGGCAGAATTTATCATATTAGCAGGTCAGTGGTCACTGGTCAGATTTTGCTGCCACAGGTGGAACTAACGCTTTCGGACAGTTTCATTGCATTAAGTTCCGTAGAACTGGCGCCCCCCTTTAAACCTCACAGGCCAAAAGATCGTTGAAAAGCTGCATGCTTACTTATGTCGACGTCTTTCCGCAGAGTTACACCGACGAAGACCACGGCCTAGCCGGAGTGAGACCCCATCTCTATCACGGCCTCGAGAAGTTTCTACAAGAGAACATGCTGTGAAGTGATTGTACTTAACTTAACTTTAGCCTAAGACAAGAAGTGGAGAAACTAACTAGTCCTAGACAATGACTTGTAGGATTTGCGCTCTTGGTGTTACATCCATCACCGAATCACCGGTTAAAATAAGTTTTAAAACTTACAGAGAGTTCAAAAATTCCATTTTTAAAAGTCCCGTTACATGTGTCATGTGTCCCACGACAATTATGTGTACCCCACACTAAGATACCCTTGTTTCGTGAGAAACAGACACATAAATTGACCGAAATTGGAGTATCTACTGCGCATTGATAACTGGTACACAATAACGGTTGATATACCTATAGGTATTTTGTGTCAATAAGATATGTCTGAGTCGAAATACGGTATAAATATCTATGAAATATGTATGAAATAATATATGTCCGGATGGCCAAAATGTAGACGATCCAATATTACCTGCACATCACAAAATCATCAGATATTTAGAATATTTATAAAAGAGTTCCATTATCCTAAAAAATACTTACACGTATGTTAATAATAAATAAGCTATAGATAGGTGAAGAAGAGTTTTCTATTGTAAATGTGTTATGTTTTTTCCTACGTAGTCTGGTTATTGAATAGTCGTCGGTGACTTTCAGTAAAGCATTCGCTAGTCTGCAACTGATTGATAGGTTAATATTTATATCAATTATATGATTATGAATATGATACATTTGTTAAAGATAACTTCATTTCGCCAATTTTAATTATAGTACCTAACAGGGTCGTAGCAACTACGAACAGTGAAAGTATATTTATTGCCTAAATAAATAAGTTACCGATAATTATTTTACATTATGATAAATATGTAAATTCATGATCACATTCCCAGTCTCTATGTAAAAAATAGTTTATAATAATTTGAATCATTAAAATCAAATTGTACATATTTTCAAACAGTACTATGAGTACAAAAGAGTGTTAAAATAAATGATGTTTTGTACATAGAAAGTTTTTAATTCATCCTAACTATCGTTTATTTACCTAATATCTGGACATACAGCTTTGCTACGCTGTCCGTCCGTCTGTACGTCTGTCTGTCTGTCGGTCAGCGGGTCCTAGAGCACGAACCATAGTAATAGCTAAGTTTTTTTTTTAAAGAACGTGTTCCTATATCTGTTGCCGCAACAACAACAAATACTGAAATACGAGAGATATTACAAATTAAAGGGGCCTCCATATAATTAAGAGACGTGTTTTGATACACCCATGCATTTCAATATGATGGTATATTTCGCTTCCACTCACTACGTTGTGGTAGCGCAGCCGGTTTCTCAATCCGTATGTCGTGAGTTCAAATTCTCGTGAGGGCATAATCTTTTTTAATTTTGTTTTGTTGTTTTGAGTGCCTAAGTTTTCTATTTGATCATTGATTGATCATACACCGACCGAGATATGAAATTGTGATACAAATAATTATCATATGTTTGTTTCTTACTCCCGGTGTCCGAATGCATAATTAGCTGACTACTTATATCCGGAAAAAGCCCGTGTTCTCGATGGGGAAATTAATTAGCCAATCTATTTACATTACTTGTTATCAAACCCATTTCAGCCAGTAAAGTGCCACGATTTTTAATTTACAAACCACTCCTAAATAACGAAGCCATACAGCGGTGGCGCGGCGGCGCGCGGCGTACATAAGTGAGACGGACCCATGTAGAGATCCGCTTTAGGTTTCGTTACAGTAATAAATAACATAAAAAGACATTTGTACAGGCACATACAATCCTGGAACAGACAAATACAGACAATGTCCGTCCACCCGCTTGATTTACCAAAATGGAAGAGCTACATTTTTATTTACTTTGTTCTCGGAGTGTGCTGTTGAGTTTGTTTGTCTCTGCTTTGTTGGAAGGACCTGCACACTCGAGATAAACTCTTTGTACATTTTTTGCCGTTAATCCTGTCGACTTCTGCAATTTTAAACAGTATGATAAACCTTGTATATTTTTGTATCCAACCTGAAACTTCTTAATACAAAGCAAACGGAACTCACAAATCGGAACTAAGTCTCAGAAATTTTAGCCAATACATGTAATAAATGTTATATTGAATCCCCACAAGGCTTTAACAGAAGAAAAAAAAAGAAAACCATGTCTAGGATGTTTACATGTTTGTGACGTCGCAGATTCTGGTGTCCATGGCACAGGGTATCCTAGTGTAAGGCCAGAAGCGATGTATGTGCCTGTATGTAAATGTTACGTTATGTTTTAATATTGAAGAAAAGTATGAGAAAAATCGTCATTATTGATAACGTCAAAACATAATTTCCTTCCGATAACATGTGAGGAGATACTTTTACTCATTCCAAGTTAAATCAATCCCTTGCCGTATGTTATCCCTACTAATAGAACTAAACCTACTCAACACTTTCTACTATATGCCTTTCTACATGACTATGTTGTTTGTATGTAGGTGTACGTTAAAAGCCTGTTTCCACTGAGAGCCCATTAGCTCAGAAAATATCACTTAATGGCTATATTGTGCCACTGAAACATGGTAAAGAATACAGGGAAAGTATACCACGTGTGGCCACTAAGGAACTGAAAGTAAAGATAGATAGAGCTCTCACGAAGATCTATCTTCTAGTGTTATTGAAACCAGAATCTCTTCAGATCCAAAATAGTCTACCGTATTCTGTTCAGGTTTTAATAGAATACCTACCTACCCTGAACTGCACGAATGGATTTTGAAATTTGTTTCGTGCAATTCAGGGCGAGTAGAGTAGATTTTAACGAGTACCTATGGAATTATATTATGAAGAATAAATATTCGATTTCAGTTATGGAATCGCACGTTAGAGTAGATATAGGTAGGTATTCGTAGTTGGGTTCATAAGCTTGCTTATCTACACTGGTCGTCGGGGTTTCCGGTCACTGGCAATTTATCGCCAATATCTCGTGTACGTCACAATCGTGATATTCAAGCTATTTCGACTAAAACTGAATATGCGAAACCCCGAACGTTCTAATCTAAGTAAATAAATAACTATGTTAACAATCAAAATAATCAACACTGATTGAATACATACTTTAGAATTCAAGTCAAGCGACCGAAACACCACTTTTAATGGAAAACAGTTTCTTTTTTAAGCAAAAGTCCTCTCTGTAAATTAGGTTTTAATTAGAGGCGTCAATCTGGCGGTGTTTGGATCTTTTTTTGTTAACCGAACGAAGATGGATGGTTAGGAAGAGAGCAAAAAACGTTTAGTTACAGGCCGAGAGATTTCTTGTGGCAACTGACAGGCAAATATCTTAATACATTTAATTTTGCTTGGCTTTAGTAAAATTTTGAACGCTCTCGGATTGTACACATTCATCATCATCATTATCATCAGCCTGCCAGGGAACATTGTACACATTAATATTTACCAATCGTAATGAAATCTTAATAAGACGCGACTTTGCAACCACCACAACCAACTTCTTTATTTTCATAATTCAAAATTCATAATTCCTTTATTGCATACAATTAATTGCAAGGCCAAAAAGTAAATAAAAACAGTGTACAAAGGCGGGCTTATCTCTAAAAAGAGATCACTTTTAGCAAAGCAAGTTCCAATGAGAGAGTTTGATATATCAAATAATATAGTTTAATTTTCATTACTTTAATGCACACAAACAGGTGACAGATCAAAAAATTCTTAGTAATAGCCAAGATACTATAATATTATACAAACAGTAATAGGTAGTAATAAACTTTATGCCAGGACGGTGAAAGTCTTCAAAACACATAAGCATACCAGATGTTACGAGTACTAGGACAATATTCTCGAGACATTTTAATCAAAATAAGTGACTGCTGGAAACTAAAAAGCGAGCAGTAGTGAGATTGACTTTCTTCATCTGGGTCCGGAGTATCTCATTAGATTGCGGGAAATGTAATGAAATACAGTCGGTTAAGGTTGAAGCATCCCGGCTGTAGCTCTGTTTAATTGTGCAAATAGGGGTGGGCAACCTTTTTAAGCTCTTGACTGATTTTGGGAAGGACTTCAAAAAGAGCAACCTCTACTAGGGTTAAATAGGAATCTTTAAATTATGAAATAAACCCAGTCAGTTTATGTCGGATGTTATCGAGTACGACTGCGGCTATTTCGTAATTTTAACGGGAGATTTCAGTACACTACTAATTTTAGATAATTCCATAGTGATAATAATTAGTGAATGTGGGCACAGTGTTGCCTCTGCCACCCCGTATGGGAAAAGGAGTGACGTTATGTTTGTGTGTTAATAATTAGTATGATACAAAATTTTAGATGGAGTTCTAATAGAAAATTAAGTTCATCTAATTTGCGTTATTTAGTTTGATGGTTCTAGAATGCCACTTAATTCATGGGCTGTCCTTTTCGAATGTCTTGGCGTGTCAGCAAAAAAAACTCTCTTCGACTGCTGGTTGGCCATCCCTGGAGCGGGTAAATGGTAGATGGTTAAACGCTCTCTAATAAATAAACATTTATAAACGTCCGAGGGGATGATTTATGAGGCTGAGGTGGAAGGGGGGAGATAATTGAAAAATACGAGTTCAGAACATAGCCACCTTTATATCGGAGTTAAATAGAACAAGACCATTTTACACTAAATGGCATTGGGTAATGTTGGTGTGGTTTTGAAGTTTCCATAGAGTTTGGTCGATTTTGAGTATTGGCGGCCACTCATAAAGTTATAAATTTTAGAAGAGCAATTAAAAATAAGCTAATCTTACTATCGAGTACATATAGCTAAATCATTTCGGGGCTGAGACATCTCACATTAAAGTTTTTTCAGTACAAAAAGTTGGTCGGTTCGGTTTCATTGTAAAAGTTGCTCAGTAGGAGACCTCCCTAACAACCCCCCCACCCTTCTGTTACACCCTGTATAACAACTCAATAAAAAAAAAATGGTGTTGTCAAGTTTACTCGAGTTATCCGCTTTCGAAGTAACCTTTAAGACTAGCTAGAAGGCGATATAAGTAACCTTTAAGACTAGCTAGAAGGCGATATAAGTAACCTTTAAGACTAGCTAGAAGGCGATATAAGTAACCTTTAAGACTAGCTAGAAGGCGATATAAGTAACCTTTAAGACTAGCTAGAAGGCGATATAAGTAACCTTTAAGACTAGCTAGAAGGCGATATAAGTAACCTTTAAGACTAGCTAGAAGGCGATATAAGTAACCTTTAAGACTAGCTAGAAGGCGATATAAGTAACCTTTAAGACTAGCTAGAAGGCGATATAAGTAACCTTTAAGACTAGCTAGAAGGCGATATAAGTAACCTTTAAGACTAGCTAGAAGGCGATATAAGTAACCTTTAAGACTAGCTAGAAGGCGATATAAGTAACCTTTAAGACTAGCTAGAAGGCGATATAAGTAACCTTTAAGACTAGCTAGAAGGCGATATAAGTAACCTTTAAGACTAGCTAGAAGGCGATATAAGTAACCTTTAAGACTAGCTAGAAGGCGATATAAGTAACCTTTAAGACTAGCTAGAAGGCGATATAAGTAACCTTCAAGACTAGCTAGAAGGCGATATAAGTAACCTTCAAGACTAGCTAGAAGGCGATATAAGTAACCTTTAAGACTAGCTAGAAGGCGATATAAGTAACCTTTAAGACTAGCTAGAAGGCGATATAAGTAACCTTTAAGACTAGCTAGAAGGCGATATAAGTAACCTTTAAGACTAGCTAGAAGGCGATATAAGTAACCTTTAAGACTAGCTAGAAGGCGATATAAGTAACCTTTAAGACTAGCTAGAAGGCGATATAAGTAACCTTTAAGACTAGCTAGAAGGCGATATAAGTAACCTTTAAGACTAGCTAGAAGGCGATATAAGTAACCTTTAAGACTAGCTAAAAGGCGATATAAGTAACCTTTAAGACTAGCTAAAAGGCGATATAAGATTTTACTCGAGTTACCTTTGACAGAACATATAAATTAGTATGGAGTTGTTAAAGTTTACCCGAGTGAAGTCAAATCCGCTTTCTAGCTAAGGGCATTAGAAATAGAAAAATCTTTTTTTATGGGATAATATTAAAGTATCTGTGATATTACATACTTACATACATATGCTCACGCCTTTTTCCCAGTAGTGGGGTAGGCAGAGATAAAGAACTTGCTACGATCCTGGCATTTCCATGTACACTAACATTCGCTACTCACTACACTGAAATACATACATACACTACACATACATCTTCTCCATCCACACACACAAACTCTCACACCATGTTTTTTGTATTTTCTAATTTCTATTATTATTATTTTTTACTTTTTGCTTGGTTTTCTACTTTTAATGTCAACAATATAAAAAACTTGTTAAGTACCGCAATGTAACTCTACGGGAAGAGCGCCCTACTCATCCTAAAACACAGGGTTCACCCTTCTTTAGGGAATAGTGTCTCACCCATTGTTATAATTATTATGATTAGAATAGAATAGAAATATATTTATTTGACAAATAAACACAAGGATATTAATAAGAAAATAGTACACAGTTTATGGTTACACATTATGTAATAACTATAACAAGTACTGTACCTATTTCACTGAATAAAGCATTATCATTATCATAATTCTCTCGCCTCAGGATATTCTGATCTGTAAACAAAATTCTGTTCTTACATTCACATTCTGTTCTAACAGAATGCACAGAGTTTTACAAAGGTCTATCTCGCAGCCCGTCATCTAAATCGCTCCTCACTATTCAGCTCCCTTTTTGCATCGGTTTCTGCAAACGTGGTATCCTTTGACGTGTCGTCGAGGTTAACTATGGAGGTCCAATCGTCTGATAGCAAATCCGACATTGACAAATTGCATGCCAGGTGTAGCCACCACGACCCTTTTTTGTCGGCGAAAAATATTTTCTATTACTCAATGTGATAGATCTGTCGCCAAAATAGAAGATCAGTCAGAATATCTACTCTATCTAAGATGGCAAAGTGTCGGATCATCTTGATTGGAATCAGAGCTAAGTATAATCGTTTATGCAAACCTGTAATGGTTGCTATGAGAGAAATAAGACTAAATGTATACGTTTATAGAGATTGTTGAAATAATGTTTATCAAATCAATAATCATCCACACCTCGCTATACTAAGGACACCCCCCATAGGGTGCATGACAGGTGACACCAAGACGTCTGAAAATATCTATTGCAAGGGATGAAAGCTTAGCTTCCCCTAATTTTAATGTCAAATATTTTTTCTTTTGCGGCCAGGGAGAACGAGCGGAAGGGTTAAATCCGTAATGTAATCGACATTTAAAATGACTCAACACGAAAAGTGACAGTCCGTCATCACTTCTTTATGCCACCCCCAGTTCAATATCACCCCCAATTTGACATTTCGACACGAAATGAAACGAAACCTGCCACGTAACATTGACGAAATTTAGTACTAGACCGCCATAGAATTGTTGTGTGCTGGAGTGACAGCACGGCACAGATGCGTATTATTGTCGTGCGCTGGAGTGACAGCACGGCACAGATGCGTATTATTGTCGTGCGCTGGAGTGACAGCACGGCACAGATGCGTATTATTGTCGTGCGCTGGAGTGACAGCACGGCACAGATGCGTATTATTGTCGTGCGCTGGAGTGACAGCACGGCACAGATGCGTATTATTGTCGTGCGCTGGAGTGACAGCACGGCACAGATGCGTATTATTGTCGTGTGCTGGAGTGACAGCACGGCACAGATGCGTATTATTGTCGTGCGCTGGAGTGACAGCACGGCACAGATGCGTATTATTGTCGTGTGCTGGAGTGACAGCACGGCACAGATGCGTATTATTGTCGTGCGCTGGAGTGACAGCACGGCACAGATGCGTATTATTGTCGTGCGCTGGAGTGACAGCACGGCACAGATGCGTATTATTGTCGTGCGCTGGAGTGACAGCACGGCACAGATGCGTATTATTGTCGTGCGCTGGAGTGACAGCACGGCACAGATGCGTATTATTGTCGTGTGCTGGAGTGACAGCACGGCACAGATGCGTATTATTGTCGTGCGCTGGAGTGACAGCACGGCACAGATGCGTATTATTGTCGTGTGCTGGAGTGACAGCACGGCACAGATGCGTATTATTGTCGTGCGCTGGAGTGACAGCACGGCACAGATGCGTATTATTGTCGTGTGCTGGAGTGACAGCACGGCACAGATGCGTATTATTGTCGTGCGCTGGAGTGACAGCACGGCACAGATGCGTATTATTGTCGTGTGCTGGAGTGACAGCACGGCACAGATGCGTATTATTGTCGTGCGCTGGAGTGACAGCACGGCACAGATGCGTATTATTGTCGTGTGCTGGAGTGACAGCACGGCACAGATGCGTATTATTGTCGTGTGCTGGAGTGACAGCACGGCACAGATGCGTATTATTGTCGTGTGCTGGAGTGACAGCACGGCACAGATGCGTATTATTGTCGTGTGCTGGAGTGACAGCACGGCACAGATGCGTATTATTGTCGTGTGCTGGAGTGACAGCACGGCACAGATGCGTATTATTGTCGTGTGCTGGAGTGACAGCACGGCACAGATGCGTATTATTGTCGTGTGCTGGAGTGACAGCACGGCACAGATGCGTATTATTGTCGTGTGCTGGAGTGACAGCACGGCACAGATGCGTATTATTGTCGTGTGCTGGAGTGACAGCACGGCACAGATGCGTATTATTGTCGTGTGCTGGAGTGACAGCACGGCACAGATGCGTATTATTGTCGTGTGCTGGAGTGACAGCACGGCACAGATGCGTATTATTGTCGTGTGCTGGAGTGACAGCACGGCACAGATGCGTATTATTTTCATCTAACTGGCAAAGTATAGATTTCACATCCGATTAGTTAGATTCTAACTAATCGGATGTGAAATCTATACTTTGCCAGAAATCAAAGTTAACAATTGGTTAAATGTTTAAAATAAAATTACGTATCTATTCTATTATTTATCGAGCCAGCGTAGAAAACAGCGTATTGCACAGAAAACACTTTACTTTACTATCTATTAACAATGGTTTTGGATACTGCAGGCTAAGGACTCCTTAACGATGAGGTTCTTAGTTTTAATTACTCTAATGCAAACATATGCCTCGGTGGATGTGTAAACGAAAACGATTCAATTTCAAAACCACACCACCTTCAGCTAAGTATAATATTTACTCACATTATGTCGCAGCCGTTTTGTGAGTCAGGCACTTACCCAAAATCCCGGGCAATATTAACAAGAATGACAATCTCTTGACTGAAAGGGTTAAAGACTAGCCTTTTGATTTAAATAAAAGTTTGACGACCACATTTTAATACCCTGCCTATTCGTAAGTCCGCCTCCTAATATGAATCAAGATAATTATGCAGAGTTAAGCTACCTGGCTAACACCTATTGTCAGTGGAAATGGCTAGATTCATAAATTACCCACAGATCAGTGGTTAGGTTTGACATTTGGTATGCAACTAGGGATTTAGATGAAAAACTAACTTTATGAATGAACATTAACAATTTGCGTTGTAACGATCACGCAACTCAAACGTATATACATACATACTTTATGCTCACGCCGGCAGAGAGGTAGGCAGAGACTAAAGACCTCTACTTGCTACAAACCTGGAATACATCTCTCGCCGCTTCCTCAATATGCATGTCACATGTTCACTTCTTATTTGCCCCTTCAGTAGTAATCTCAGTTCATTTTCTGCGTGTCCTTTGACGTCACCGCCCGCCCCGGCGTAATTTGAAAGACTGCCGACACTCGATCTAAGAAAGCCGCCTCCCAATTGACACTAAAATAATGAATGCTGTATAAATCGCTAATTTGATCTTCTTGGGCGTCTCCGACCTACACGGTTCCATTCACTCCCGCTGTAATCAGTTTCGTCAATCTCCTTTCCATTCATCCTTTCAACGTGACCAAACGATCTAAACCGAGTTTTCCCTATCAATCCGAATCACACTATATATCGTTCTTTCAATGCGCACCGTTCCCTTATAACTTCATTCTTCAATCAATCTTTTAAAGATACTCTACGCATACTCCTCAATGCTCGTTTCTCTGCATTTATTACTTGCCCGACGGACATTTAGCCAGTGATAAAATCTGATTCATAGTTCACGGCCCATTCTTTTCAATGAGTGCCTAATTTATCCAACTCACGGCGACATATATTATACATATGTCTGTGTTCATACGAGAACTTCGATTCGAAAGTCAAATCAAGTTGTCTTGACGTCGACGAGAAATTTTCATTTCTACACAAACTTGGAGATATTATTAATTAAACAAGGCAGATAACCGCAAGAGTTAATATACCTATGTTATATCATCAAAGTTTGTTTTAATATCGCAGCCACAGCCATATGTCAAGATCACGACATTGATATTGAACTCTCAGGAATATTTGTGAACGGTAGATATGTCTGGATTTACACAAATAGGCAGGTATGTTCAGTTCACATGGGTTTGTCTGTTTTACTTGACCTAATTATTGCTGTAGTGTGTAAAATATAGATAATAAACAGTTTTAAAGATATAAAACATTTATTAAAAACCGCAAAGATAACTTTGTCATTCATACAAACATTATGAAAAACAAAGTTACAACACAAACATCCAGTCTTAAAATTACTTGCTACGACGGAACCCTTCATGGGCGAGTCCGACTCGCACTTGGCCACTTTTTATGAGTTAAGTGACTATATATGTCGAATAATGCCTCTAATGTAGTTCAATGCAGATAATAGAGTAATTCCTTTGGATATGAAATCTTAAAAATTCACAATACGAGTTTATAATTATATATAAATGACACAAAACTATTTTGTTCTTTAACATGTTGTAGTGAAGTGTGCTTATCGTGAGCTTTGACCTTCATTGTTATCTGTTCGTCAGTACCTATATAAATATCTGTCTAGAAAACTGTTTGCGAGTCAGAAATGTACGTGTATCTTGTTAAATAATATTTGATACTAATTATAATTAGCATCCGGATCGATTTAGAGAGTTAAACTGGTTCAAACCAAGCAAAGTGATATTTGTCTTGTGTGAGTGTACATAAATTAAAGTATTTTCTATCAACGGAATGGAAGGTTAGTGATATGTTATTTTATTTATTTAACAATTAATTTCAGATGCAAATCCATATTTTTAAACAAACACAGTAATTCATATAGAGCTCGTCTAAGCTGAAATGACGCACCCCACTCCTTGGTTTCCAATTTACTTGTCATACAAAACCAAGGAGTGGGGCGCGTCATTTCAGCTCAGCCGACCTCTACAAAACAACGCAAGTTTTTAGACGCCCCGCCGCCGCGCTGTTAAACTCAATTTGCAAGAGATGCAATGTTGGAACCTAGGAATTAATAAGAAGCCGATATGGAAGATGTTTGTTTGGTCAATATGGATTAAATATACTTTTATAGCTAAAAACATATTTGCTACCTAGAACTTTTAGCTTTGGGCTGCAACGTAGCGGACACTCTCGACTACTCTCGAGGAATGGGTTCTTCTCAAGGTAATCAAATAAATCTAGGAACATGTCTGAAGTTGAAGCATTATATACAAAATGGCTTGACATTTTCAGAATTTTATATTTCCAGCATTGTATATTTTACAAGGTCAAATTAGTGCAAAAAAGACAGCATTTGAAGCCACACTCACTCCACATGACGTCAATTTGTGATATTTCATAGAACTCGCATGATTCTCGCGCATTCAATATACGATATCTACACCTATATACGTATGGGAATCTGTCAATATAGGTCTCGATATCCGCAATAAATGTATGAGTATGAGTATATGGAAGGCGCGAGAATCGACCCGCTGGATATCCGTTTATCGAAGGCGCAAGAATCATACCGCAGGAAAAAAATGCCGTTTGACAGTTCCTAAAAAGGATATATTTTGACTAGCAGGAAACAAGCATAATAGCAGCGAGGCTCGTGACACAGAACGCAAGATTTCAATCATCTCCGCGACAAAGAAGGGGAGAGCGCTGTCAATTGCATTTGAAGATGGAAGATCATTAACCTTAGAAGACTGCTGGCTACGAGACCACTGCAGGTAAATGTCTGAAGGTTTTGCAAAGGTTTTGTTGGAGAATATTGACACAAACGTTGACAAATTTAATAAGCTCTTTTCGTACGTTCTCTGACAGTACTCTCACTCTCGTTCGACACACGAAAAAGAATGTTTGTACAAAGTAATATTGTTTTTCAAGCCTCGCTCGGCAAAAGTAAAGTATTTCGACATTCCTGAGCATACAAAAAAAAAAACAAAATAAAGAAAGTTATTTGTAATCAATACAGTACATGTGTCGAATTGAATGAATTTATATTGCTTTTCGTTTTCAGATGTTCGACGTGCTATCATGCGGATAAGTTTCAGAGAGCTCTTCACGTTCTAGACATACCAGATTCTCAAATAATTGAGGTCCGTTTGATTGAGACTGAGCTATTTGTTAAATGTAAGAAATCTTTATTTTCTAACAACTTAGATTAATTTCGCCAATGTCACCTGTTTACTAGATTTCGCTGTGTTTAGACAGTAGTTACTACGTATATCCTACGTGAGCAACTGCAATCCCCAATCTTTGTTTTAGTGTACATAAATGGGTTATTTTGTCATCAATTTCTTACGAGTAATTACAGGAGCTCTAATTTTGCAAACGAGCGCTCTTTTCTACTGATTTTTCTTCCATATAAGAATCGAAATTCGTATTCGTATTTTTCAGTCAATCGTCTGCAACGAGTGGTCGGGATCACTCGTTGCACAGCACAATCGTCTGCAACGAGTCACTCGTTGCACAAGGCGAATAGTAGAATAGACGTCAAATACGTCAAACCTACAGTGTCAACTAATCAGGAATGTGTAAACAAAGTGTCAGACTGTCGACGTTTTGTTTTTCGAAGAGACCCATTTTCTCTTTTTACTCTTGTTTGGAAATTGAGAAAAGATATTTTCTTTGATTATCTTTTTAAATAATATAGAATATGCAAAATAATTCCTAAAAGAGAGCATTTAACGTCCCGTTTGCCATGTGGTATTTACCGGTTTATACTTTTTCTACGTGTAACGGAACAAAAAAACATTCCCTTATTTAATGTCAACACCGAAAACGAACGATTCAGAAATGCAGGAAATCGACATCATGCGATATAAAAGTCGAATGTAATATATTTCGCATGCTTTAGAATTGTCACACGACGAGCGTTTCAAAAAGTAGACAAAATATTTAAGCATTTGTTATTATTAGAGACGTTGAAATGAAATTAAATGAAATTAAATGAAATTTGTTTATTGACAGATAACATGGTTTACACAGATTCTACTTAATTAAAATAAGTTATTGTGAATGTGTTAAAATTTATTTCTTACTCAAATCTGTCAAGAAGTGTTTTTAAATTCTTACTTTAAACGATTTCAGGGGATGACAACCATAAGTCCCAATACGGGTCCTCGTTCCTCCTGCAAATGGATTACAAAGTCTGGTCCGATAAGTGCAGACTAAAGCCCTTGCTTTGGCATGGGAGCAGAGTCGCAGATCGGGTGGCACGGGTCCATGTTGACAAGTTCCTCGGCGGCGGTGACGGAGCGTGGAGGGTCTTTCAATCGCTCCTGGATTATGGAGTGGCTCTGGTTGATGGGGTACGTACTGAATAAGGTACATAAATAGGAAAAATATAATCTATGTATCTAATCTCTGGTTTGTTTTCAGTATTGTACTCCAACAAAAACAATACAGCGTCACGCCTGTTATTATCTCTTCTGTGCCTGTAGGCCAAACATTAAATCTTAAACTAGGACCTAAACAGTACTTCCCTGCTTTTTGTACTAAAACAATATTGGGCAATAACAGAGCTGCATGGAGCGTTTCATTGATTTGTGGTGTTGTCAGTATGACGGACATTGTGTATTTGACAACATTAGCCGCCTCGCTACAGCTCCCCCCTGACCCTCCGCTGGTTTACCGAAACATTTATGCTGTTCGTGTTGCTAGGTAGACGCAACTCTTGAAGCCACAGAGCGGGTCAGCCTGGCTCTAGGCGGGGTCCAGCACACTATGTTCGGCGGGATGTTCAAGTTCACCTCGAACCCTGACCACGCTGACTCGGCGTACTCCAACCTGGCGCTGGCTACACACAACGATAGTACTTATTTCACTGAAGCCGCTGGGTAAGATATAGCTTGTTGACCCTCACGCTACATTGAAACGGTAGAGTGACTGAAGGAAGATAAAAAGAATATTAACAATATATACAAGAATTTATTCACGGAGTAGAGACAGGATCTTCCTTCTGCTGCTACCCTACTCCACGCGGTTCGCTGGGGCCGTCGTGTGCTGCTGACTCCGCTCTCAGACTTCATCAGGAGAGTGGTATTCCTAAACGCACGAAGCTAGTCTAACGAGTTCCACCCACGATCTTGTCTCTACTCCATGAATCAATTCTTGTATATATTGTAAATATTATTTTATCTTCCTTCAGAAACTCTACCGTTTCAACGTTTCAGAGATGACTTACTTATCTTATTGGTACACATTTCTAACCCACATCTCCTGAGTGGCTAACTAGCTGGAATAAAACTGATGTTTAATACGCATAATACGCGACACTTATAAAGTTCTTATAACATTCATCCAACCTTCCTTTTGCGTCGGAGCGGTACCAAATGATTCTTCCGAAGTTATGTGCTGAATACTGCAAAATACCTAAATGTAATCCCCCTAGTTCGCACGATGCCATGCGGGCATAATCTCGATATATTATTTCCTACTATTATTACCAGCAGCCTGGTAGTTACGACAAAATCTGCGCGAGAACCAATGTTGACTAAACGACCATTACTGTAATCACCCGAATCAGTGGATATTCAGCTGAATCGACAAGATTAGACACCGATTGTCTCGGTGTTGTGTTAGCAAAACCATTCCAAATAGGATTTGCCGGAAAATGGCTTTCTGATGTTCGTTTCTTGTGCTTTTCTTCGGGGGAGTTTCTTGCCCTTCTTTGCTCCATCCCTAAGCCCACAACTTCCGAACGGGCGGTAGTATACAAAAATATTAATATTATATTGACGTTGACTAAGTAAATATATGATTTTATGGTCAATATTTTTTTGAACTGAACTGAACTACAATATTTTAGACAACAATTGCTTATTTTTCAACCGGCAATTATCTGTTATGAAATGTTAATTACTTTCGTTAGGTATTCATGTAAAGTTAGGAAGTCACGAAAATGTTTTGATATACGAACTACAAACATTTCTACAAGCGTTATGGAATAAAGTTTTCCGCTTTCGCAATGTAACGATAACGCAACTATTCAAGAATAAATCCTTTGAAACCCCCTTTCACTAGAAACGCTCAACCAGAGTTCTCTTTTCACGGGATAATGAAGTTTCACATTTTGCTACGACACTGTTACGTGACCCGGTGCAAATGCTAAGGGTTCAGCCATTATTATTTCAGGTTCTCCTGAAGAAAGCCTGTGTGGCCGCTTTGAAACCCTGTTTTAGAATTCGTTCCGGCCACTCGCCCATTCAGATTTGCTACTTGAGAAGGTGAAGGAAAAGGCTCTTTTGAGGCTGTACTATTTTCAATGCATCAGCAAGACCATGATTATTTGAAGATTCTTGTTGGCTTTGCTTGCGGTAATGAAATGGAAAGAACTTTTCATGTAATCTATTTGTTTGCCGACACCCCGTCATCGATTCGTACTTAGTGCCAATATGCCTCATCAGCCCGTGGCGAAGGATGGACAACCCGTACCTCTTGGTGGGGACATTAATTATTAATTATAAATTAGGGTATCCCAGTGTGGAGCCACAAGCGATGTATGTGTGCCTGTATATAAATCTGGTGTTAAAATGTTCTTTCTAGCCTGCTAATCCTCCACTGTATGGAGCACAGCAAAGGCTCTGGAGGCGAGACAGTCCTGGTCGATGGCTTCTACGGAGCCAGGAGGCTGGAAGAAGAGCACCCTGAAGACTTCAAGTTCCTCTCGACCTTCGACCTGGAGGCACAATACATAGAGAAAGGTCATCATCACAAATATTCGGCGCCGGTTGTGTCGGTGGATAAGAAGACTGGTGACTTGAAGCAGATTAGGTATTGCAAAGTTGTTTTTTAACTATGCGTATTACTAAATCATCCATGCTTTTGCAACCACCGTTGTGTAAACTGAGCTCACTTCAGGATAAACAATTTCTATAGACCATCGGACGGTCACTCTGCCTCTCGATCTGTTCGCATATAGTATGGTTTAACCCCCAAACTCGAGCCATTGTCATTCTCCAAAATTATAAAAAAAAATAAAAAAATAGTTTGACAGTGGGTACCAACGTCAAAAATTAGACATTCATTGACGTCTTGGTACCCACTGTCAAAATAATTTTAATGTCATTTTTTTTATAATTTTAATGTCAATATTGTTCCAAGGACTCTTTTGTCCTTACGCTACCGTGGGTGTTAAGATATTTATTTCTCAAAAATCTACTAGGATCATTCACTTTATCTGTCATACATAAGTTATGTATGGAGTATCTTCGAATTTGAAATACGAACGACTGCGTCTATCTCCAGGCTGACATAAACACTCTTTCTGACTGGTGCAATAACCGGGCACTGGGGATAAACATAAACAAATGCTTCAGTATATCTTTCACACTTAATAAGAATAAAATCCACTATGACTACATTAAAGATTCTGTAGCACTACAAAGGAAATCCGTCGCTCGAGATCTTGGCGTAATTTTCGACGAGAAACTAAGTTTCAATCACCACTATGCAGCACTCATCCCTAAATGCAACCAACTCTTAGGTTTAATTTCCCGTGTCACTAAGACTTTCAAGAACCCAGAGAGTTTAATACTCCTTTATAACACCCTGGTCCTCAGCAGGCTTGAATATGCTTTTATTATATGGTCTCCACTTTATAAAGTCCATTTTGACTTAATAGAGTCCGTACAGAAGCGATTTCTGCGCATGCTGTGTGCACGCTTTGGTCATCGTCGTACGCTCAGCTCATATGAGACGAAATGTAAGCACTACCGCATAAATACACATGAAAACCGTATAGTAGGAAATTCCAAGACAGCATACTTATTAAAAAACCTTTAATAATTCATTAAATAAGTACTAAGATTTTTATTATTATATACTCCTTTTAAAGTGAATCAGTAATGCTGTATACACATGCTTTTGGCGTTACAGACGGAAATGTTTGGTCTAATCTTAATGTTAAAATGTGTTTGTCTGCACTGCTGTTTTGTGTATCAATAAATAAATAAATAAATAAATAAATAAATAAATAAATCACGGAGTAGATATCCATTTTGTGAGAAATGCTTCAGTTGCCAAATCACGTTGATACGTTGATTTTGCACATGCAGCTCAAACAGTGCCCCAAAAACCTTTTACATAATTATCAAACAGATTATTGATTTCATACCAAAGTTATACGAGCAATGCCTTCTCGTAGATTTGCACAAAGGCAGCGCGTTAACTTGGATTCACTCGAACTATTCTGTGATTGCAGATTCAACGTCTACGACCGTTCTCCGATGGCATTCTCCAGCAGTGAGGAATGCAGGTCTTACTACAGGTCCCTGAGGAGTCTGGCTCGGTACTACGAAGACGCGAGCAATCAGTGGAAGTTCAAACTTGTACCAGGTGAAAACTATTGTCTTGGGTGTAGTTATAATATTTTATTTATTTTGCCACAACTGTGCCCACTTTTAGTCTGTGTTCCAATACTCCATTTTGCGTGACAGAGATCTAGTCCGTCGCCATAGCTATGGAGAAATTAAGGTTTCCTCACGATGTTTTTTCATCATCGTTAGAACGTTCATAGAAGTACCTAATCGTATAGTGTGCCTACTTGATATAAATTACTTATCTCATTGGTATTATGATCAGCACCGGGATTCGAACCTGCATATCTTGCGTGAGAGGCAAGCTTGTAAATTGAAACCCACTGGACCACGGAGCTTGTTTGAAAGAACAAAGCTTTTTCCTAAACGAGGTGCCAGAGGCAAAAATATATTCTCGTGTAGCAAATATATATTCCTACATGTTGCGTTCGTGACAGCTAGAATCGGCGCGGCGGCGGCAGCGGGGCGGCGCGGCGGCGCGGCGCGGCGGTGCTATGAAGAAATATGACCTACCTAAGATGTAGAGGTTTTCCATCACCGTAATAATTAAAACACAAAAAAACTGAACTATGAATAAAATCCATAGATTCCATTTATCCATAGTTAAATAAAATAAATATCGAAATTTTTTAGGATTTACTTCTGCTTTACTTTTCAGGGATCGTGATGGTGGTGGATAACTTCCGGGTTCTGCACGGAAGGACGGCGTTTACTGGCCAGCGCCTTATGGGCGGAAGTTACGTGGCGCGCTCTGATTGGCTGGATCGTGCGCGTCATTTGAAACTCATTCAATGAATTTAAATTCGAACAGCGAGTTCTAAAACTCGGTTAAATTTTGTTTGAACTTTCTTTACACTTGAGTTGAATCAGCTGGATCTACATTTTATTTAATTAAGTTATGTTATTATATTACCGTTATAAATTCATTATTATCACAGAATAAATAAGTTAAAACTAGGTGGAATATTAATTAAATAAAGTTTAATTTACAATTTTTTTCTACATTTTTGATTACCTATCCGATAACATCGATCCAATAAAAATAGGAATCCTAGTTTGAACTATACTGTCACATAAGCACACGTTGTGCTAAGTTTGATGGCTTGTTTCTCAGGTATCCGTAAACACAAACCTTATTAGCATGCAATACGCTCGGCCCATTAAATTGCTATTCAGCAATTCACAAGTCAAGTTAATATTGTACCGAGCTAGTGAAGTTGCGACTAAGAACAAAGTTCCGTTTGCGTTGAACGACAAACTTCCCAGTTCTATCTAACTATAACTAGATTTGATCGGGGACGGAAATGGTACACTGGAGAAACCAAGTCTTCAGAAAAACTGAGTTTATTTTTTCTCAGAACAACATACTTTTTGCTGAACTACATATATTCCCAGAATTTATTGAAAACTACGAAGAAATGATTTTGCAAGGTTGGGCGCCTAGCAAAATATTTTCTGCATGGCCTGCGATTCCTGCGTGGTCTGCGTCTCAGTATACGCCCAGACTAAGAAGCATCTATCAGTCCAACTCTTCGATCAACTGCACAAACTCAGTTGCTGTTGGTTCCGAATGGTGCTCAAAACCAAGATTAGGAGAATACGCACGTTTGAAGTAGTTTGAGAAATGTTTCGACAATGATTACGTAAATTTGGTGCACGTAAACAAACGATTGCTTTCACGAGCAGCATTCATCATCATCATCATCATCAGCAACTTGTCTCCCCCACTGCTGGGTATAAGTCTCCTCCTTTTTGTGCCAATCGAATCCAGTCTTCCCTGCGATATTGGTCATCGACCCATCTGGCTGCCGGTCGACCTACGCTAGTTTTTAGGGTCCCGTACCCGAAGGGTGCCAAACGGGACAATATTACTGAGACTTCGCTGACCGACCGACCGTCCGTCCGTCCGTCCGTCTGTCACCAGGCTGTATCTCATGAACCGTGGTAGCTAGACAGATGACATTTTCGCAAATAATGTATTTCTGTTGCCGCTATAACAAGAAATACTAAAAACCAAAAGCTCCCATACAACAAGCGTGATTTTTTATGCTCAATATTGATAATGATAGCAGGCTTAAAATATTCACAATATATTTAATATATTATTTACTTAAAAAACAAATAATTTAATTAAAATTAAATTAATATTTAAATCCCATACAACAAAAGTTTTTTATAGATAATGGTACGAAACCCTTCGTGCGCGAGTCCGACTCGCACTTGGCCGATTATTCCTTCTTTTCGCTACCATTCTGTCAGGAAGCAGGCCACACGAGCAGCATAGCGACCAATCAAGCGTGAGGTCCTAAATCAATGGCCAATCAACCTCATGACTTGCTAATAAAGTTCAAAACCAATGAAACACAAACAAAAGAATTCGCTGGCTCCACCATTCGAGGAATCTACCAGCTGTAAGGTTACAACTGAAGCTTGATAATTCTTGAACAGTCAAGGGGATAAACAGCTTTATTTTATGGCACAGGTGTCTCTAGAGTAGCTAAACTCTATGTCCGGGTAAGTAGCACTAACAGCAATGTGTTAGTTTGTGCTCGTACGCCAACCTCGGCAAAATTAGATTTTCTCCTATCTTTCGATCGCGCGATGCCAATGCGGTTTCTGCGGAATTGCAATATATCTTTCTCTAGTTTCAGGAGTTATGAATTTGCTGAGTATTTTTATAAAATTTTATACTAGTGGAGTGTGGAACTTTATATCGGAAACATAGTTTTTGTTTCAAAACTAACTAGTATCTTTTATTTGAGTTGCGTCAGAGAAAATATAGGTACTCATGATAATAATAAAAGTATCTCTACTAGCTCTTTCATCGTCCACAAAATACTGAGATCTTTTGTTCTGTTTTTTTATAGGTTTTGAACTTTATCTATGTGTGGGTAGGTTCAAAATCGCGGGACGTAGCCTTTGGATGGATGGTTGTGTACTTAGGAACATCTCCTTCGTTGAGTTCGTTGCGAAGTGTTCAAAAATAAGTCAACAACAAAAAAGTTTAGTGCAGTACAGTACCAGGCCATTGTTTTGGCACGTCTCGTCTCGTCTCGCTCTCTCTCTCTCTCCCTCCAAGTCAAACGGGGAGTATCATACTCGGGGCAAATGAACCCGTACTGTAGCTACCGTCCAGTCTTATGATGACACTTAGGTTAACGGCAAGAATGGTTTTAACTGGTTCGCCGACACATCTTAAATAACAAAGATCGCCATTGTTCGGTCGTTCGAGCGGTGTGCTTCTGCGAGTGAAGGGGTTAAATCTATAGATAGTTAGGAAATGAAATTAGTTTAGGTCTATGTAAACAGGCCCAATATGTTGCTTACTGTAAGTCGGTCTTATATTTTTCAAGGCCTAATCCCGCCAACCTTTTATCAAATTTTATTTTCCACTACGAATTCACACTGCGCCGCTCGACGCTCGAAGTGGAAGTGATCGGGAAACATTCCTGCAACCCTACCCTTGTTACTGTTCCATCGTGTTTCACATCAGCTTTCACATGTTCCGTGCAAAAAGTAACGGAATTTGGCATCGGAAAGGGTTAAATATTCATCTCCGCCTTTAGCCGTGGCCTGACGAGGAGTGGCAGTTTCCTGCATAAAAGATTTCTTGTGCTGTAAGTGGCAGCCTTCACAGGAGAGGTTATGAAGTTAGATAACTAGCATTTATGTTACCACTAGCTTGTGCCCGCAATTTCGTCTAGCTAGTTGGAAATATCACATTGGGACACTTAGACTTTGTTTATAGCTCACAAACTATATACTGTGCGTTGGATTCAAATCCGTTCAGCCGCTTTGCGTGATTAAGAAATAAACATACTAGCGTCCGAAAACTCAAACATTCAAAATTCCACGTGTAACTGGTTCGCCGACACATCTTATACAGGGTGACATTTAATTAGCTGACTATATTCTGGGGAATGATAGTACCCATCATTATGAAGAACTTTAACAGTTCGCCAATATTCAGTCGTTCGGGCGGTGTGCTTCTGAGAGTGAAGGGGGATAATTAGTATGATGGAATAATAGGTGAAGGGAATTCTGGTAAATGAGTGTTACTTAGCCTCCTCTTCAGTATTTATTATAAATCCTTTCGTCTTCCGCTGGCCTCGTCCACTCTCGCGCAGCAAACTTACACTAAACGTGTCGAGTGGTAAAAATTGACACAGAAAGCTGAATTAACAAATAAACGGTCGAGTGCGAGTAGGACTCGTGCACCAAGGGTTCTGATCACACTTGGTGAGTGTAACATGTGTAATTACTAATTAGGTTTCCACATAAAAAACTAAAGTCATCCATCCATCCAAATACTTCATTGATTTATATAAAGAGAGAAGTTACTGCTCGATACCTGTCTTATGTTCTAAATTAGCTTATAATTTAATATAGTTACATTACTATTTATAGCGGCTCACATTCAGCAGATAAACCTGATTAGGTTTCCGCTGATGTTATCTTGAATCATCATGTATTGTTAAACTTTTTGAATAAATAAATAAATAATAAAAAAATAATGTCCAAATTAAATATTTTTGTAGAAAGAAGAGTTTACAGTTTCCAGATTTTACCCTTTACTTGTGCTATGAGACCTTGCTTTGTGCCAAATTTCATTATTGTAGGCCTACGGGAGTAGCCATTGCGATTACTATGAATATCCAATAATTTTACAGCAAAAACGGTCGTATCCTTCGATTGCGTTGACCTAGAAGGTTGATTTTTTCACAGCTTTATGTGACCACAGACCTTAACAATTGATATGTTCAGCTTGATACGTCCACGCGTTCTTGATATAAATGTTGTGACACACGGACAGACAGCGTACAAGAAAGTAATCCTTTAAGGGTTCCTTTTTAGGGTTCCGTACCCGAAGGGTGCCAAACGGGACCCTATTACTGAGACTTCGCTGTCCGTCTGTCCGTCCGTCCGTCCGTCCGTCCGTCCGTCCGTCTGTCACCAGGCTGTATCTCATGAACCGTGGTAGCTAGATAGTTGAAATTTTCACAGATGATGTATTTCTGTTGCCGCTATAACAACAAATACTAAAAATCAAAAGAAATTTAATATTAAGGGGGGCTCCCATACAACAAACGTGATTTTTTTGCTCATTTTTGCTTGATATTGATAATGGTAGCAGGTAGACGCTTAAAATGTTCACAATATATTGAGTATATTATTTACTTAAAAAATAAATAATTATATTAAAATTAAATTAATATTTAGGGGGGGCTCCCATACATTTTTTTTTGCGGTTTTTTATAGATAATGGCACGGAACCCTTCGTGCGCGAGTCCGACTCGCACTTGGCCGGTTATTTTTCCTTTTAAGGATCGGAACTCTAAAAAGAAAAATCCTATTCATATGAAAAAAAAATATACGCGTGTAGCACCGTACACGTGTTAGAAGTAAAACTTCTGTAGCTAGATCATTAAGTGGTACCTATACTATACACCTATACCTACCTATACTAAAAGAGATTTAAATTTCCAATTTTGAGATCCAATCTCTGCTTCAAGTTACTTTTAAGTTTCAGACGTCCGATTATTTGAAATTATTTTATACTTGTACTTACTTTTAATACGTCATGTCATTTATTTCCCACCATTCCTTATCTACAATTTGTCGCGCTCGTGGTGATATACTTAACTCATTCAATAGTGTCACTACTATTTGCATCTCGCTCAGATTATATACCATCTGACGTCACGTCTTTAAGCCGTCTCGCTCAAATGTATGCATTGCTTTGCTTGTTTTAGAAATCCATATCGACCCGTGTGACATTGATGAAACTCTTTTCTTACAAACTGTATGGATCGCATCGCACAGCTGTCAAACATAAGTTCCGGTTCCAACAAAGAGGTTGAACGAAGTAGTTTGAGTCATGCTAGATATTAGGCTACTAACGCCATCTAGCGAAAGAGAGTGAGCGCCATCTTGGCCATACCGGAAATCAAGAACTCGTGGAAGAATGCTTAAAATAATTTTTATTTGTTAACGTTTCATCAGGTTTTTCTTTCACTAATTAACATTCTTTATTGTACGAATGTATTATTATCTTATCTGATTAGTTAAAAACCGTATTGAAAATAGTTGCGGTTTTAAAAGTCTTCAGCCGACCCTGACGTCACCGATTCCAATTTCCGTTACATTTCTTAGCCACTCGTGATAGCACCCGCCTAGTAGCAATTGAAAAGCAAATATATGAATAACCCACAGTTGAGAGGTTAAATAAATTTTACCCCCGTGCCCCAAGAAGTTTTACTTCAAAAAGTCTAGTCAACCTACATTCCTTCATGCTGAGAATTGTAACAGAGAAAAATTGTTCAAAGCTTTCGCCACGCGCTATAAATCGGCGCTGAGCCGTGATTGGCAGAGAGAAATGGCAACCGGGTAAATTCGTGTAGAGTCATGAATTTCACTCACAGCCCTTGATAAGAGAAAAACTTTCTAAACTCTTTTCTTTATTGAATAACAGAAAGGTAGAGATGGATTTACGAATGAACGTCGTAATTTTTTCTTTACCCAGAGAGTTATTGTCCTTAGTCCAGGGGCCGAATTCTACTAAGTTCACAAGCATACGACAAGCCTGGCACAAACTGTGCTGTCGTATGCTTGCAAACAGTAGAATTCGGGCCCAAGTCTCAGTTATTATGGCTAAGGGTTATTTTAATTTTTATTAGAGATTTGCTATTCTTAGAAAATATGTCCATTTATTACACAAGTTCGTCTTCAACAGTAACTTAGACCATCTAGGTACAGTATTCCATTCAAACCGGGACCTGTAATTTACAACTCCCGAAACTTCAAACGAAAATGGTCTTCTCAAACTCGCGGGCATTCATGAAGCTCTCTATATTCCTGACATGATCACGAGCACACATCGGTCTCGAATACCGATAAATAAGCTACACAGATTTATCTAACCCCTGGGCCCCACTTTGCACGAACGTTCGGGCTCGGCTTTACAAAAGGAGATGAAGGAACTTTCCGTTGACTAGAGAAGGTAAGCGAATGGAGTGTACAATAATTCACAAAGTTAAAAACTTAAAAAAACCGACTTTAAGACGTATTGCACAATATAGACGTATATTTTTATTATTATTAAATCTTTCATTATCAGGCTACAAGGCGCATACAATACATTACACATTTAAAATACAAATTAAATTATTATGGTCCCTTCAGTCAGCCCACAGTCACAGAAAGGAAATAAAACGTTATTTTGTTTACTTTTATTATGCTATGACATTATACTTTTCAGATATTTTCATTTAGTAATCTAACTAGTGGACCAATTCCTGATTTTAAAAAAAAATGGAACCAAGCTTAAGAGTAACCTTTTCAAACAAAAAAATAATTTTAGAAATCGGTTAATAAATAGTACCAGTTTCGATGTAACATACATTAAAAATAATAATGATAAAAATAAACATACAACCGAATTGAGAACCCCCTCCTTTTTTGAAGTCGGGTTAAAAGAGTTGATATGTTTTATCTGTAGGAATGATGGGATAGCTATAGTAAGTTGAGCTTAGTACTCGATGATGAATGTAAGATTATATGTATTGTGCCTCTCTTTAGCGATCCATTTTGGTGAAACCCTTGTAATACATATTTTGTACCACATGAAACTCAAATACTTGGAAAGTTACGCGACATTAGGCAAACTAAGCGATTGGAAAAAGATTTTATACATACACTTGATTTCGGTTTTCCCTTCGTATCTTCACGAACGCTTCAACCTCCAATATAAACAGAGGACATCTCAAACGAGTTAAATCTGTTTCACAAATTCGCGGTAAAACTTTTTAGACTGAAAGTAATTTCGCCCGCTCGACTAGCACCAGTCACAAAAAACAAGGTTTGCTGTAGCAATAGAGAATAGAAAGATTCATAGAAAGACTGATTGTTCTTGTCACTTTTGAAACAATAGGATATGCTATAACTGCGTACACATCTTATCTGTAAGCTTCAGAAAGGTGCTTATTTCTAAAAGATGCCTGATTACATTTATCGTCGGAAATCCTAGGAGTTTGAGAATATACTGAGATTTAATTATTCGGTTTCGTCGACAGAAGGCATTCGGGCTCGATATTTTGTCAACACAAACATGACCAGATCTTGCGAATAATCCAAATTAATTTCGTCCTTGTTTTTTACAAGAAAATAAACAGCAACAGGAAAATGGCGTTACAAAGTCAATCATTTCCGTAATCTTCCTTATGCACGTCGCCGTAGAAATTAAACAAATGGCAAAACGTGACTCTTATCCCCTGGGGATATTATTATAAAATTGTTGCAGTTGGACATCCGGTACTTTAAATTTTCACAGATATATTGGGGGCGATTTAGAAGGAAAACGCACTAAACTAAAAAGGCAAGTAAGCCCTCTAAACGTTATAATGACGTCATTATGACGTTTAGAGGGCTTAGTGGCCTTTTACCATACCAGATATACCCATTTTTACAGTACTCTAGATGATGGAATCACTCTCTCGCTGCGCTATGGCCAGAGCGGCCTTTCTGGCGCTGTAAAAAACAATGGACGCCCGGCCTCTTTGATTTTGATCCCCGGTGAAAGCTTCCAAAACAAATGCCTTGAAAGAGGATTAGGTTCCCTCTCACACTACACCTCCCCCAACAGCTCACTGTAAGTGATTTGAGCGAAAAAATATACTTAAGTCTTTAGCGACGCTTTTCTATTACATTATTGAATACATTTTATCTTTTTCGTAAACGAGTTGGCACAAGTGTGTTGGTTGTAGTCATGGAAGTTTGCATTGATATTATCCACATAAATCTGTTAGATAGAAAGCGAATTTGCTCTAATCTCCAGCTAAGTTCGGCGTTTTGTGTAAACCTATGGAATTTCATTTATTGATATCCAAGATCAGAACCCGCCTCATATCCTTCGAAATTCTTTTTTTTATACTTTATTGCACAAAATAACACATTTTACAATTGAAAGTGGACAACACATGACAAAGGCGAGCTTATTTCTATTAAGAGATTTCTTCCAGCAAACCTAGGATGGACAGGAAATAATTTAACAACAGGTAGACCCATGTGCACAACATTAAATAAGTTAAAACAATAAACTACTTAACAATACGTACATAAATACCAGACTTATAGATATAAATAATTATGTTACTGCTACAGAAATAGAAATTATACATTTAGTTATCACAATGTGTATCGAGTTTCCATCGCTACAATCTATTTCCTCGAGCTGTGTATTACTTACCGGAGTAGAGTTTCCTTTTGTTTGCTCTAATGCTCGTGTTTACTCAGTTTGTTCCAGACAGAGAAGATTCTAGACTTACCGCGGTAAAGCTCGAGAGTTGGTCACTGAGGCAACATATCAGCCCCCTTATTCGCCAACTCAGTGATGAGCCCAATTCTGTAAGCACAATAACCGCTCATTGACAATGACGTGACGCGGCGATGCTCAAGATTTAAGTACCTATAGATATTAACTGGCTTACTATTTTAACTGGCTTTTGGAGTATCTTTTTTACGAAATTAAAGGTAGATATTATGATAATTAGTCAATAAATTAATCACCATTAATTGCCTAAAAATTATAGGTACTCTAAACCCAATATTAAAGATATCTAAATATCAGCGTTGTCGTCTCGTGCCAATGTCACTGCGTGGTCATTTTCTTACAGAATGGGGCCCCAGACTCAGCGGCAGCGCTCGCTCTTACAATCTGTTGGCGGGAAAAGTTAGGAACGAAAGTTTATTTTTTTAAAGCAGCATGACCACGCTTTCAGGATGGCAGACCCAGTTCAGAGGTGTCACAAACACAACTAAACTAATTAAATAACCGGCCAAGTGCGACTCGGACTAGCGCACGAAGGGTTCCGTTCCGTACCATTACCAAAAAAATCGGTCAAGTGCGGGTCGGAATCGCACACGAATGATACCGTACTATCGTATAACAAAACTTAAATAAGCTCCTTCGATTAATCGATTTAAGTGCTTAAGCACTCAAAACAATAAAACAAAAACAAAAAATAAATAAAAAAGATTATGCCCTCACGAGGATTTGAACTCACGACCTACGGATCACCTACTTATATATAACAATGTTCGCCATTGTTCGGTCGTTCGAGCGAACAATGGCGAACTAAAGGCCGTTCTTCTGTAACTGGTTCGCCGTCAAATCTTACATATAAGATTTGTCGGCGAACCAGTTACAGAAGAAAGACCAAAGCTATTTCTAATCACCCCCATTGTAGGGTAGCCGTATACCCGCTCCATCCCTGCCGCTGCAAGGTTCCCTGCATCATCATGGGCAATTGGTATTCGAAACATTCAGTAGGTAAGTAATACATTCTCAAAGCCTCCCTGTTGGCATCTTGTTTGGAATTCTCTCTGAGAATATTTATCCTTTCCTGGCGCGGTATTGGGGTCGAAATCAGAGGGATGCCGGGAGTTCAGTTCAGTTCAGTTCAAAAATTTTATTGACCATAAAATCATACATATTACTTAGTCAACGTCAATATAATATTAATATTTTTGTATACTACCGCCCGTTCGGAAGTTGTGGGCTTAGGGATGGAGCAAAGAAGGGCAAGAAACTCCCCCGTACCTCTTTTAAAATATCAGAGCCTTAAAAATACAATGTTATGTATTTCTACGTAAGTCTAAGGAAATACACCGAGGAGAGACGTACTGACTCAGTTCATCGCCCCTCTTTGGATTTCTGTGCGCTGAGATGGTAAAGACCATGCAGTTTTGTCATCTAAATATTCTTTTATTCTTTTTTTTTCGGAACAAATGCGAAATAGTATTCATCGAATCACAAAACTCTGAAATACGACTTTTTTAGTTTTGATAAAACACCCGAAGTTTTTTTATATGTATAACTATCGTTTGCCCACAAAATTTTCCTTGACAAAAACCTCTTTATAGCTTACAATACAAGAGCAGGAATTTTTATATTCCGTATAAACTTGGGAGTTTCTGCAGAGAAACCAGTACTTCTAGATCGACAGTTATTAAACTTTGGTTTCATATCCGGTTTTCGGATTTTATCAACTTGTCTTCTCAAGCTAATTTTCGAAAGAAAACCGGCAATTGTCCATACTAACTAATATCTCGAATGAATTTGTAACGTCTGTTCACAAGAAAAGTCATATAATATCATAGATTTTTTATTCATGAGGTTGATACTGTAAGAATTTTTGTTTTTATAAACATTTTATATAAAGATATCGGGAAATATTTTCAAAGAAAAAAAATGCAGGCAAAGAACTCGAACGAAACAACCAAAGATAATATAAGGACTGGCTGGAAAAAGCCTCAGATGCCTAAATATTTAGGAGTTGCCTAGAGGAAAACCTAACCTAACCCTTAAGTCACGACGAACAACGTTAGGCATCCCCTAAAGTTACGACACCGATTTGGGAGGGCGTAGTGCTTAGGTGCCCCTAAACTGTCACAGACAATCTCATTGTGATAGAGGGAGACAAGTGATAGATTGACAAACAAAACCATGGACAACTGTCAAAAAACTAGACTACTCTTAGGATAGTTGGTAAAACGGAACTTTATGCTAAGCATTGCCTTAAATTAGAAGTAAGGCGTTTCCTTGCTCGTCGTTTGTGAAAACGGGCATCAGACAGCACGACTTTAGCTGTCCGTAAAACTCTTAAGATGATTATACCTCAAACGCCCATCCAAAAAAATAATAATCATAAAACCGTCCCTTGGCTAAGTGTTTGAAAACATGGAAACTATATGAAAAAAAATGTAATACATAGTTGTTTTTTACCTAAAACGTTTCAAGGAGTTCTACAAGGAACGCTGGTCCGGTTCATAATTATGTCTAAAAAAAAAATTTTAGCAATCATCAGCGGTTTTTGTGTAATTGCAAAAAACACACTTTTTTGCACTCTTTGCACGGACGTAAGTGTCGCGCTGCAGTTTACGCCATTTTATACTTTATTAGGCGCCTTCAGTAAGTAATAATATAAAAATCGTATATTCATGCCATCGCATGCGGTACATTACTTAAATTCGATTTGGTGTAATCATATTCCGAATTTCAGTAAATAAAATTAGCAACGTGCCTTGTAGTGAGGTCCCGCTGGCTTTGTCGAGCTGACAACTGAGTGGCAAAATTCGTTACAGTCAAATTGAGTCTGGCATTCTGGTTAGAAGTAGGGTGAGGTAATATATTTAGAAAATCGAGTTCTGCACTTGGAATGTCAAAGACGTTACACCTTGACTTGACTTGTGTTTTAGACTTGTATAATTAGACTCCTTTTGTACCTGCGTGCCTGGCATATGTCTGGAGAAATGAGAGAAACTTCTCATATGAGGGTATTATTATGTCGATTGTGGCTATGGAATAATGTTATTTTTCTGACGCTTTGGGTACCCTTATTAGGAAGTAGGTATTTAAAAAGAAAACTTAATTCCAAATTGTGTCTGAGAGTAGTTCAAACTGAACTCAGCTTCACACGGATTAAAAAGCTTACTTCTACTTCACACTTCTACCATATGGGGGTAAATAAAAGGGGAGACCTTAATTTTAATTTTCACTTCATTTATACTTTATTGCACAAAAACATAAAAAAACACGTAACATTTACAGAAAAATATGTACAAAGGCGAACTTATCTCTAAAAAGACGTGCTCTAAAAAGACTCTCTTTCGTGCTTCGCTATAATTTCCTCTATATTGGTAGTAAATTAGCCCAGGAGCCGCAACAGCCGATTTGATATTAAATATTACTCGTATTAGTGAAACTATGTGGATCTGCATACCTCTACGTTATTCATAAAGCTCCAATAAACCTAAATAACTAAAATGCCTTTAAAATTCGTTTGTCTATCTCTTTCACTTCTTTGTTTGTGAGAACAGAACAAAGTACATTTAGTTATCAAAGGCTTGATAAGTGTTATGGATAGGCAGTAATTAATAGTTTACTTATTACACAACCATAGGTACCTACATTTGACAAGTTAGTCTTTTCTTTAGATTTTATGTCTCCAAGTTTCCTAACTACATATCTGTGCGTTCTAAAGTTGGAGACTCGTAGAAGTTTTAACGAGAGTACTCCAGTTGAGCGGAGTTTAACATCGACAAATTAAACGAAATGTCACGTCTCGCGCCTTAAAAAATAAACCAAAAATATTAGCTTGCTCAACAAATATCAGGGCGAAGTAGTGGGCCAGGGTAGGTGAAGGCTAAAGCAGGGGTGAACGAAGCGAAGCGAGTACTTACCTCTATTTATTCATTACATTTATCAATAATAATAATTGCAATGTTCATTCCTTTATTAAACTTTTGCCAGTTCTCTATTGCGCAATATTAAAATATGGGTTGCTGCTAATCTCGCTTGAATTTTTAGAGTAAAGTCTGTGTCGCCCAGTGAAGTTTACATTTCGTTTCAATATACTGTGCAATATTTACCGTAAGTATACAAGTACACGTGAAGTACACGTACAAGTTTGCTACATTGTTCCTCGTCCGTGTTCTTATTTCGCGACGATAACACTCTCCGGCTGGCAAAGACGACGAGTGACGAGTGCACTTAAGCGATAATGGACCGCATGGCTGCAGCAGCGTTTAAGAGCTGTGGACCGAGCATAAAGGCAGAAATGGGGAATTAGGCTACTTCTGCATGCGTAAAGAGCTCGGATTCTATACGCGAATCAGATATGGCAATAGCTGCAACGAGCGCGCAAAATGCCGGTTTGTCTTTAATCGAAAAAGTGACAGCATTGCTCAGAGCCAAAAAATAATAATTGAGAAACTTATTTTGCATCATCATGGTCACATTTAAAAAAAAATGTAGATTCTCAATATCATTCTTGTAGATGTAGATTGTAGACCGTCATTTGATAAAATACACTCACTAGACAATACAGTCACTAATTTGCACCAAAAACTTAATTGTCAAATTGTCTTAACTGTCTTAACTGTCAAAATAAATCGATGATTGTCGAGCTTTGTTTCAAAAATGATACCAAAAAAAAAGTTTTTATTCAGAATTTGGATCTGTGTGACGACAGGGAGCCTAAAAAAACAAAAGAGCGGGATTTCTTTTTGCAATTTCCTTGCCGTAATGTCTTGTGTTCCAAATAAATTGTGAATAACCGGCCAAGTGCGAGTCGGACTCGCGCACGAAGGGTTCCGTACCATTATCTATAAAAAACCGCAAAAAAAAAAAATGTATGGGAGCCCCCCCTAAATATTTTTTATTTTATTTTGAGTGCTCCGTGGTCTAGTGGGTTTCACCATGTTTCACCTTGCTTCGAAGAAGGTTCTCTTGCTCCGCAAGAGATGCAGGTTCGAATCCCGGTGCTGACCATGTACCAATGAGATGATTAATTTGTCTTAAGTACATTATCGGACACTCCGTGTTTCGGATGGCACGTTAAGCTGTAGGTCCCGGCTACTATCACTACTTCGTAGTATGTAGTAGTCGTAAAAACCCCTCCACCAACCCGCACTGAGCCAGCGTGGTGGAGTATGGCTCAATCTTACTCGGATCCGAGTAAAGGCCTGTGCCCCTCGGTGGGGACAATAATGGGCTACATTTACTTTTATTTACTTTACTTTTTTATTTATTTTTATTTTTTAAAGTTAATAATATACTCAATATATTGTCAACATTTTAAGCGTCTACCTGCTACCATTATCAATATCGAACAAAATAGAGCAAAAAAATCACGTTTTTTGTATGGGAGGGGCTCCCCTTAATATTAAATTTCTTTTGATTTTTAGTATTTGTTGTTATAGCGGCAACAGAAATACATCGTCTGTGAAAAATTCAACTGTCTAGCTACCACGGTTCATGAGATACAGCCTGGTGACAGACAGACGGACGGACGGACGGACGGACGGACAGACAGACAGCGAAGTCTCAGTAATAGGGTCCCGTTTGGCACCCTTCGGGTACGGAACCCTAAAAAATAAGGGTGTCCCCATACTCGATTTCAACTGTGTTGCCTCTTCACTATGCTTTTATGAAAAACACTTTTGAGTGGCTATACCCCATATGTCGTCGGACCTTCTGACAATTGATTGATCTGCACACTGATCTTTGGCCTCATCTTGGTCACCTTAACATATGATCTTCCAATCCATTCCAGGAGATTGTAAGCGATAAAATGTCATGGAAAACTAGAACCAACAGTCTCCGTGTAATGCACAAACTTAGTAAGTGTGATCAGCAGTATCGTCTCCAGTGATGTCCTAGTTACTACGTTTACTTTATGACAGTACGTTCGGTACCCGGATCATGACAATAATTTAATATTTATCGTTGTGCACATATGTAGGTCTATCTTTTGGTAATTAATCCTGTCCATCCTAGGTTGGCTGGAAGAGATCTCTTATTAGAGATAAGCTCGCCTCTGTACACGTTTTCTATGTTTTTTATTGTCCTATGTAACTGTTTGTGTGCAAAAAAAGAAAAAAAAATACGCGTGTAGCACCGTACACGTGTTAGAAGTAAAACTTCTGTAGCTAGATCATTAAGTGACCAAGACCTTGGTCGTAGGGCTAAGCAGGTACACTCACTCACCTCACTCATACATGTTGGCATATTCCCACATTTTAGTAATTTTATTTTTCATTATTTCTACCTTACCCTATCTATTTTGTAATTGCACTATTTCGTAATTGGCATTTTATGTATTTAATATTGATTGTATTATTTATTTTTCATAGGCTGTGAAATGGCAAATAAACAAATGAAATGAAAAAATGAAAAAAAAGTGGTACCTATACTATACACCTATACCTACCTATACTAAAAGAGATTTAAATTTCCAATTTTGAGATCCAATCTCTGCTTCAAGTTACTTTTAAGTTTCAGACGTCCGATTATTTGAAATTATTTTATACTTGTACTTACTTTTAATACGTCATGTCATTTATTTCCCACCATTCCTTATCTACAATTTGTCGCGCTCGTGGTGATATACTTAACTCATTCAATAGTGTCACTACTATTTGCATCTCGCTCAGATTATATACCATCTGACGTCACGTCTTTAAGCCGTCTCGCTCAAATGTATGCATTGCTTTGCTTGTTTTAGAAATCCATATCCCACCAAAACATTCTGTAAAAAACTAGCCAAGTCTCGATGGAGCTGCTCGTTTATCTCTAAAAAGTAATGAAATCTAGACAAAGGCGTGCCAAGTCTAAGGTTCCTTACTGCGATTTCTTTATTATTATAGTTAATGTTGTGTGACTTGGCCGTTGAACATTCTTTATACGTTAGTGGGTACAAGTCAATTTTGTTTACACGTAATGTTATATCTGTTGTAACTACCTATGTTATATCTGTTGTATTTTACATACTAATTTGCTTAAAATAGAATTCCATATATCAGGAAACATGCAACTTGTAATTTATTGTAATTAAATACGACGCAGTTCAAAATTGACTTGTACCCACTAACGTATAAAGAATGTTCAACGGCCAAGTCACACAACATTAACTATAATAATAAAGAAATCGCAGTAAGGAACCTTAGACTTGGCACGCCTTTGTCTAGATTTCATTACTTTTTAGAGATAAACGAGCAGCTCCATCGAGACTTGGCTAGTTTTTTACAGAATGTTTTGGTGGGATTTCACTTCTTTTTGTAGAAACGTGGGTATATTCATTTATTTTATTAGATTTTCTTATTTGACACAGTTTTTTTTATTTTTAGGAGCAGGTCGTTTTTTATTACAAATCTTTCTTTTCTTTTTTTCCGGTTCTGATTCTTGTACAGTAGCAACAGTTTTTCGTATTGCCCATTCGCGTTCATTATTTATTCTTTTAGACGGTTTAGACGGTTTAATTTCTGAAAGATCGGCGCGGAATTTACGCCTAAGCCGGTTGTATTCGGTGATCGCTGAAGCTTGAGCTTTTATACTCTTGAAGTCAACATTTATTAGGTGCACCCCATGAAAATTGGTTACTCGTGAAAGCGCCACGTAGGCTTGGCCTGGCCACAAGAGAATATGGAGGTGCCAATGATTAATCATTAATCTGATTATTTGATTTGTTTAACTAAAGACGGATACGTTTTATATGATATATCGTGTTTTATCGGTCGGTCGGTCGGCCGGTCGGTCGGTCGGTCGGCCGTCCCGTGCCGTCCCGTCCAGTGCCGTGCCGTGCAGTCCCGAGCCGTGCCGTCCCGTCCCGTCCCGTGCCTTCCCGTGCCGTGCCGTGCCGTGCCGTCCCGTCCCGTCCCGTCCCGTCCCGTCCCGTCCCGTCCATTGCCCCGATCAGCTGTTTTCAATTTACTATGGGAGACCCAAAATTTTTTTCCCGTGCCGTCCCGTCCAGTGCCGTGCCGTGAAGTCCCGTGCCGACCCGTGCCGTCCCGTCCCGTCCCGTGCCGTGCAGTCCCGTGCCGTCCCGTGCCGTCCCGTCCCGTCCCGTCCCGTCCCATCCCGTCCATTGCGCCGATCACCTGTTTTCAATTTACTATGGGAGACCCAAAATTTTTTTCCCGTGCCGTCCCGTCCAGTGCCGTGCCGTGCAGTCCCGTGCCGTGCCGTCCCGTCCCGTGCCGTGCCGTCCCGTGCCGTCCCGTCCCGTCCCATCCCGTCCCGTCCCGTCCCGTCCCGTCCCGTCCCGTCCATTGCCCCCATCAGCTGTTTTCAATTTTCAGTGGACCCCCCCGAGATCTGTTTGACCTTCCTCCTGACGCAGCCAACTGGCTTAGTTCATTAAATATTCCCCTGTAGCCTATTCACTAGAGCCATACGATTAAATAAATATGGGAGACCCAAAATTTTTTTTCTTGGGGAAAGTTCATATTATTCTATGGGCACCATCATTTCCCAAAGTATTGATCGATATTTTAAAGTCACCTTGTATAGTTTTCCCTTTATGTTGCTATTAAAACCTAACTCTACACCAAATTTCAGCACCGGAGTCTATGGGAAGTACTGGTGTTTTGACCTTTGACCCCCATAAGGTACCTGAGTATGACAGACTCCATTGACTGACTGACCAATGAAAGATAAATTGATTTTATATACTAATAGAAAAACACTTCACCAGCGCGAGTTAGAAGACTGGCAGACCCATCTAGTGTTGGATACCTAACAACTAGTTCTATGATGATCATGAGTGAGTGAGTGTCGAAAATGCGAAACTTTGCTTTCGAATAACTTCGGAACTAAATGACCTACAGACTTGAAATTTTGGATTTTAAGTATGTGATTGTAGCTTACTAGATGACGAAAATTTCTGCGTTCTGGTCTTATCCAGAGGTTCTCAAATAGGGGCCTGAAAATGCGGCGAAATGGTTCCAGTAAAGGATGGTACGGCAGTGTTTGCTTCGCGCTCGACTTGGCGGGGGCACTGCCGTGCCCCCTAATTGACCCGTGTGACATTGATGAAACTCTTTTCTTACAAACTGTATGGATCGCATCGCACAGCTGTCAAACATAAGTTCCGGTTCCAACAAAGAGGTTGAACGAAGTAGTTTGAGTCATGCTAGTTGGTTTTGTTTGTCCCAGCCAGCGGCGGCGGCGGCGGTGGCGCCATCTTGGCCATACCGGAAATCAAGAACTCGTGGAAGAATGCTTAAAATAATTTTTATTTGTTAACGTTTCATCAGGTTTTTCTCTCACTAATTAACATTCTTTATTGTACGAATGTATTATTATCTTATCTGATAAGTTAAAAACCGTATTAAAATAGTTGCGGTTTTAAAAGTCTTCAGCCGACCCTGACGTCACCGATTCCAATTTCCGTTACATTTCTTAGCCACTCGTGATAGCACCCGGCTAGTAGCAATTGAAAAGCAAATATATGAATAACCCACAGTTGAGAGGTTAAATAAATTTTACCCCCGTGCCCTAAGAAGTTTTACTTCAAAAAAAAAGAAATTATGAATTATTAATAGTGTCTCGTGTGACACTCTCCGGGTACGAAGCCCTAAGAAAGTGCCTTTTTTTTTCGCGTAAAAAAAAGCGTCTCGTCTTCATCGACCCAAATTACCCATAGAGCTATAATGTGTATGTATCTTCTTTCAGCTGAAAATCCGTCGCACCCGCGCCCCTAATACGAGCGAGGCCACGATAAATTAAATCAAATGTTGTGACTAGTCGCAATTTCCACCCGAGAGGCTTTCCACTCGAGAAAGCGTGAAGTGTCGTTCAAGCCACGGGAGAGTTCAGTTAAAAAACCTGGAGGGCAATTCTGGCGCTAGCGAGATCATGTCCATGGTCGAAATATCGATTTTGTGATACCGAGATTTCTATCAAAAAAATGAAAAAGCTATTCTTAGGACTAGCCTTTCAGCCAACCAAGATATCTCGACCCGTTTTAGATCGAAATAATTATAAATTGAGATCGTCTTCGACGGATTGAGGCGGTATCGAAACCGATATCTCGACTGGGAATATGATCTCGATAGCGCGAGAATCGGGGGCCAGGGTGGTGCTTACTGACTCCCTTGGATGCTTAGTGCTTTTTAGGTAATTGCCTTTATTTAAGTAAACGGAAAAGTAGCCCCTCAATGACCCCACCGGTATTTATCCGGATTTGAGTAAGATTGAGCCATATACAGGGTGTAACAGAAAGGGGTGTCTAAGCCGAAAGATGGTTGTTAGGGACATCATTCTGAATAACTTTCACTATGGGACCGACTTGATCAGAGCAACATTATTTTGCACTCCACCATACAGATCAGCTGAGCGCTAGGCCCGAAATGTACTGAGTTAATATAAAAATAAATTTGCTCTGATCAAGTTGGTCCCATAGTGAAAGTTATTCAGAATGATGTCCCTAACTACCCTCTTTCGGCTTGTACACCCCTTTCTGTTACACCCTGTATAAACAATACACCGTTGTAAATTCGAGCAAACGCTGCCCAATTTCTTGAAACTATAAATCGTACTTACTGCACAGATTAATAATGCTTACTGCTGCCTTAATAGTGCTGACTTGTGCCTAAATGATCGGCTGGTTACAGCGAGTCTTTGTCGACAAATCGCGTCGCCTTTTCGGGTTAATCCGAGTATCTGATCCTGCTTAATTAATTTGTGACTCGTCAGTACACTCTGCTGGTGGGAATGGGAGGCTCTATTAATCTCTGTTAGAGCCACTTAGCTGGGCCCGAATTCTACTAAGTGCACAAGCATACGACAAGCCTGGCACAAACTTCAATACGAGATAATTGGTATTCTACTAAAACCGGAATCGCAATTCACAAGCGCCAGCGTGACGCCAGCCTACTTCGTATTCTACTATCCAAAACGTACTCACGCTGGCGCTAGTTTGACGCCAGCGTACTTTGTTCTACTGTCCAAAGCGTTCTTACGCTGGCCCCAGTTTGACGCCAGCGTGAGTACGTTTTGGACGGTAGAATACGGAGTACGCTGGCTTCACGCTGGCGCTTGTGAATTGGATTCCGGTTTTAGTAGAATACCAAATACCTCGTATTGAAGTTTGTGCCAGACTTGTGGTATGCTTGTGAACAGTAGAATTCGGGCCCTGGAAGTAAGGGGGTGGAATTCGAATTTAGCTCAGTGCCGGCGTCAGGGCGGGGGGGGGGAGAGTCGCGTACAGGAATGGCATGGCATGCATGGAGAAGGCTATAGCGAGGTGCAAAAACCCGGTTTTGGCATGTCGACGGTGACGAGACGCGCCGCGCCGGCTATTTATCTGTGTTCTCTAAATGTCATATTCTTCAGATATACGCTAGGTAGCTGAGGAGTGAAAGATCTGCCCTAACTAAACTAAATATCTGAAAATGGATTAAATAATTAGGAGAGCACGTTGAGTTAAAAGTGTTGAAGACGTTCTTGCGAATAAGTAAATTGAAAGATTTTTTGCACACTCCATAACTATTAAATATATTCGTATAATAAAATAAATTATTGTTATGGAAAAGGAAATTATGAAAAGTAATCAAAAACAACCAGCCACTTGGCCTAAAATGTATTCAACTAATTTTATTTAATGTTCCACAAAAACAACTTTTCATTTCACACATCTTTGAACACATAATTATATGGTCCCTTGACGTAATTAATCGAAGAGTTTTGCACTCTTGGCGGCGGTCCGACCCATTCAACCATGAAGTTCTCGATAATTCTCGATGTGAAAATCTCCAATTCCAAATTTGCGATTCGTTTGCCTATACACATCCGAACGCCGAAGCCGAACGGTTGGCTGGCAAATGGATGCGCGTTTCCGTGGTACAATGGCTCATCCTTTGCCGCTAGCCATCTTTCAGGGATGAATTCTTTGGGCTTCGGGAACTGGCTTTCCATCATCGATACGTACTGGTGGGCAAAACTTATGTGTACCTGGAATCAGATTTCAGTTGTAAATTGATTAACTTTTGCCTACATCTAAGTTTATCAATAGAACAACATAACATAGGGTCACGCCTTTTCTTGTACGGGGTGACAGAGGCACAACTGAAAAGAAAAGAAAGGAAAAAAGAAAAAAAAGTAAATAGAAAAGAAAAGAATATAGAAATGTTTAGAAATTCAAAGAACTTTTTACAAATAAAGAACTTGATTGTACTTAAGCCCAATATAGTTTAATTTATAAATATGAAGGTTTGTTGTTGTTTTTTAATAAACAAAGATCCAACTCACATCTTTCGGTATCGAGTACCCCAGCAAATTATATTCCTTAGTGAGTTTCCTTAGGTTCCCTGGTACCACGGGCATCATTCGCATGGCTTCTCTCATACAGGCCCTGAGGTAGGGCCTGCTATCATCGCCCGACTGGATTTCTTTGCGAGCCCGATTTTGCTTGTCAGTGTGGGTCCCGAGGAAATAGAGAATTGCCATGACTGTATTAGCGGCCTGTGAAAGATAAAAATAACTGGAATCGTCAGACGATGGAATACTACCAGAATACCAGATTAAATACACAGTAGATATTTTTTATGGAAGCGCCAATAAAATGTCAAAAATCGCTCAAAGCAATGCCCAAACATGAGGTCAAGAGTTTATTTCCAATCCGTCAGAAGCAATCGCAAAAATGGTCAATTATTAAGGTAAAAAAGGTTAAGTTTGAAGTATCTTAGACGCCTTCAGATAGGATAATCGAGCTACTGTTTTACAGCAAACAGCTTGTCTCTTATTTTTAATAGTTTTATTAAATCGATTTTTTCTACCAACCGTGTCTACTCCAGCAAACAGCATATCGGACGCCATAATGAATGCTGCGTCTTCGTCAATTTCCAACAGTTTCTCCAAAACACTTTTCTCGTCGTCGGCGTCGGTCCTTAGATTGCTCTCTTGTAAGCCTTTTACGGCTCGCTTGATAAAGAATTTTCCGAGTCTGAAATGAGTTGCTAACACGTTTCAAAATTAACACTTGAGTAATCTGATTCTGTAATTAGGCATTTTAGCCCAATATACATGTATAGGGGGTTTTCCTTACATCAATTCCAAGAGAACCAATTTTTTCAGGGATCGTTTGGTATCGTGTGGGTATGCTTATTCTACGTTTGAGACCTTGTACGTGGGGGGGACAACTTTTGGGGGGTCAAAAACCTCGACTTTTTCCAGTTTTTCACGTTTTATTCGAAAACAGTCCATATTTGTAGAAAGGAGACAATATATCGCGTCGAAGACAAAATAAAATAAACGGTCAAGTGCGAGCAGAACTCGCGGACCAAGGGTTCCGATCACACTTGGAGAATGTCGATCTCACTTCTTACCTCGTTCTACATAAAAAAAATATTTTCCAGGCCGTATCAGCATCGCAACTTTTGCGACGCAATACTGCATCCATACTGCATGCTCCAGAACATATTCCGGATCCAAAAGGTTTTGGGTCATATACTTCCGATTCCTTTAATTAGGCATTTTATTTACCGGTGTTTGGGTAAATTAAAAGATATCAGGGTATCCTAGTGTGGGGCCAGAAGCAATGTATGTGCCTTTGTGTAAATGTTTACGTTTATTCGACAGCCTAGATTTGACAGCTCTTTCAGAAACAGAAGGGGATATAACTGAATTGTTAACACTTTTTAGGGTTCCGATCCTTAAAAGGAAAAAAGGAACCCTTACAGGATAACTTTCTTGTCCGTCCGTTCGTCTGTCCGTCTGTCCGTCCGTCCGTCTTTCCGTCTGTATGAGTGTCACAACCTTTTAAACTAAGAACACGTGAACGTATCAAGCTGATATTTATATCAATATAAAGCTGTGAAAAAATCAACCTTCTAGGTTAACGCAATCGAAGGATACGACCGTTTATGTTGTAAAATTGTTGGATTTTCATAGTAATCGCAATGGACCCAAAACCTATAGTATATCCCGTAGGCCTACAATCATGTGGCTCAAAGCAAGCAAGCACAAGTAAGGGAAAAATCTGAAAACTGTAAATTTATGACGACCTCTGTGGCGCAGTGGTTGAGCATCTGCCTACCATGCGAGAGGTCCCGGGTACGAATCGTGGCTGGGGACGAAAAAAGACCCCAGGTCTTGGATGTTTACATGTTTCTGATGTCGCTGTTTCTGGTTCCTATGTATGTGCCTGTATGTAAATGTTTATGTTTATGTCTTTCTACAAAAATATTCAATTTGGTTTACATGGATGACATCATACTTTAGTTTTTTATGTGGAAACCTATTAACACGTGTAATGCTCTCCAAGTGAGATCGGTACCCTTGGTGCAAGAGTCCTACATGCACTTTACCGCTTTTTAAATTCGTTACTCACTCCATTTGCTGTTCATAGAGTTTCATTGCCCTCTTGAACGTCTTTGTCTCATAATACCTCCATAGACTTGGCTTGAAGTCCAGCTCGTCTGCCACATGGAAAATGTCGTGTACGCACTGTATCAACGCTTTCGTTTGCGGTGAATCAGAGTCCAAGCACCCTATCCGGCCTCCCAGAGCTACTACACCTATGGACTCTAAGGCCCATTTGTTCATTTCTAGATCAAAATTATCTTTTATCATATTGGAATCATCCCGCAGTGTTCTTATTCTGTAATTTTACATGTTATATTTTTGAAAAAAGGATTCAAAACGTTAGTGATTCCATAAAATAAGAATTTATGTACCGTTCCACCATGTGTCGGGCTACTTCATCGAGGGATGATTTGTAGAGTTTAATCGTTTTAGGCTTCATCAGCACAGGATTGACTTTTGATCGAAACATTTTCCATTTCTCTCCATCACTGCAATTCGAAAATTATACCCTATCCAATATAACAGCAAACTTGACAGCTAACCTAAAACTTCATAGAATCCACTTTTTAATCACTAGGGATGTTACCAAAACAATCGGAATCGAAATCGTTTATTCAGTTGAACTAACAGAAGAGTTGTCATCGCCATCACTGCTATTAGCACTTAAAGATATTATTATTTCATTTTCAACCATATTTAAGGTAAGGAAGAATCAAAAATATAATGTTAGACAACTTTCCGATTAACAAATGTTTAATGGGTGTATCGATTCTTTTTATGAGCAATATCCCCTTACTAACAGGCTAAGATTGACATCTGTCAGTTGGCTGTTATATTGGATAGGGTATAGTATTAGGATAGATTTGAGAGGTTTTCAGAAGTACGATTAATATACCAAATGTGTCAAAGTAGTAGGTCACTTTAAGACGTATCTAGTCACAAGAACAAAACACTCAACTGCACTTGGTTCCATTCATTTTTGTTTTAGTTACTTATTGCATATATCAATTGGATGGCTCCTCATATTGAAAGTTAGAGCCTTGACATTTCTGTTACTTGGATTACTGTACATTGGATACTTACTCCGTTAGCAAACCAGTGGGCAAGTCTGACTGTGCCTGAGTTTTGTTATAATACTTCCTGTAATATTCGAGAGTTGGGAATGCGGGCCGTGCGGGGTGCAGGTTTTCTGCCCGCAAAACCTGGAAAAAAAAACAGCTGAATAGCTATGATTGAGATTCTGTGTCTCATCGGTCTCATCACCTACGGATGGCTCAATTTTAGTTCCCAAGTGATATGGTAGTCTATCTTCATGATGTCTGTACTAGATAGAGTGCATATGCCCATTCATCTTCCTTGCCTGTCAATAGTGTCAATGGATGCCAGGAATTTTAGGCTTTCGACGTCAAATTGAACAGGTATAACAAATTGCAACAGGGTGCACCTACTTACCTATTACCCATTGTGCTTTCTGGGAGGGTCGTAACTTACAACCCTCACAGACGACCGAAATAAAAAAAAATAAAAAAAAATGTCAGTAATAATAAAATAATAATCAGGCAGGCGGGCGCGCGGTGCACCGCCGCGCCGTGGATGAACGTGGAGTAGCTGTAATATTTTTTTCCCGCGCTCGGCACCAGTGCACGCGCATTTGAATGAGCTTTCTTTCTAGAGATGTCCCAAACGTTTTGGCGTATTATTGTAGTCAGATTTTTCAGGAAGCGGGACAATTGGCGTCTCGCAGGCAAGCCAAGCGGGACGTCCAGCGTGACGCGGGACGGTTGGCAACCCTAGTTTTAAGGCTAGACTATAATTTACAGTCTAGCCTTACGATCTTCATAATTTACCTATAACATCTCAAATGTATTTAACCTTTACAATCCCATAAGAATGTCGTTTGCAAAATATCTAGCTAGTTACTTTACTTATACTGGGTGTAGTGTAGCGGAAAGGGGTGTACAAGCCGAAAGAGGGTTGATAAGGATATCATTCTAAACATTTTTAACTGTGGGAGCGACTTGATCAGTGCAACTTTATTTTTCACTCCACCATCCATACAAATCAGCTGAGCGCTAGGCCCGAAATGTACCTACTGAATTAATAAAAATAAAGTTCCTCTGATCAAGTCGGTCCTATAGTGAAAGTTGTTTAGAATGATGTCCCTAACAACCCTCCTTCGGCTTGTACACCCCTTTCTGTAACAACCTGTATGTATAAAAAAACAGGGACATTATTATGTTCGTTTACATAACATCCGAAAGACTCTACCTGTTTAGAATATCAAATAAAAAATGATCGAAATAAACTCAGAAAATAGGCATATTTTATATGCAAAGTTGACAAGATATGCAATAATCGGTTGCGGTCACTGCTGTTCGTTGAACTACTAATAGTAATGGACTATGAACTGCATCTACGCACTTTTATGCCTATACGTACCTACGATATTATATCTTTGAAAGATGGACAAATTACGTAAAGCAATAGTTTGGTTAGTATTATTACTAAGTAAATTATCTTCGTAAAGATGTATATTGTCCAAGTTACCTACCAACTTACTTAGTTTGTTACTTTTGAAACCTGACAATATCACAACAAGCATTACTCCCAAAGTAATCGCACACAAAATCTTTTTCCTAGGGTCTTATTATTCGAACCGTTTCGGGAGACGAGATCGAGATCGAGGATCGAGATCGAGGATCGAGATCTATAGGAAAATAGAAGATGTCATGAATTATCATCACCCGAGAAGTTCGGAGACTTCCATTCTTTCGTGTGCATTATTAGTTTGGGAGGGACAGAGACATAAAATCTAAGCAAATCTGGAGGCAATACGGTAAGTAATGTTAGTTTATGCCCATGTAGGTGTAATAATAAAGGTTAATACTTGCGCCATTGCTTCGGAGTCAAAGAGTAGGATGAGGTCGGGCATTCCAAAGTTGCCCTCCATTTTGACAATGGGTCCATAGTTCTTGTAGAAGTGATCAAATAACTCCAAAACACTCAGCTTACCCAAAGATCCTAGAAAACATATAATTATAAGTTACATTGAATCCTAGGTAATAGTTACCAAGATAATTTTATCCTAAAAGTTTCAGAAATCTAAATATATATTAATTTGAGTGTAAAGTCTAGACCCTATTATGAATAAAGTCTTTGTGTAATTGATGATAGCTATAATCTAGCTAAAGCTAAAGGTAAAAAGACATTCTAAACGAACAAATGACAGATTAATAGACTGCATTAAGACCACGTTGTGGTAGGGCAATGGCCGCCAGATAGGTACGTCAGCTCCAAATCTCTGGCATTAAATGGGAGTTTTCCACATAACTCCTCCTCGGTGGGTAATTAGGGCTATATTGCTGCATCGCACGCGATCCAGCATTATCTCCTTTATAATTACCTGGCACAGGGATAACGCTACGTAGAGGAGCAATGAGCAGAGAAAGTAATTCCTGAGTTCCCATGTTCAGTTTATTAGATATATTCAGAAATATTCCTTCAGTAAGATCTAGGTGAAGAAGACTAATCTACAAGCTAGTGCAACACGAAACAAAATTTCTCACTTTTCTTTAAAATGGTGCAGGTTCCAGACAATGCTGACGCCAGTTGCCAGAAGAGCCTGTTCAAACTGAAGTGACGCGCCCCAAGCCCCAAATACTGCATTTGACACAATAATATCGCAAATGAAAGAGTGGGGTGCCACTTCAGTTTGAACAAGCTATACCTACTTTCCCCCCCCTATGGGGTCGTTCCCAGAGCTACTGCCCGACATAAATGCGGGGATTATCAATACGCCTTCGACAAGACAAGCCCCTACTTTTACTGTTTGGTTTATATAACCCACCCAGTCCTGGTAGAAAATGGTGAAGTTGCCCGATAATGGGGAGCGATGGCGGGCCAGGGATCTCTCGCCAAGACTTCAGAGGCTGTTGGCTTGAATCTACTTGATGGTTCACTGTAGAGCTTTGGGTAAATCTGAAAACGATACACCTATTTAAATGTAGGAGCGAGAGAAGTATATAAATATTATTTCTATATGTTTTTGTTTATTAACAAATCACAAACATTACAGAGACAAGCTTATCTCTAAAATGAGATAACTAATGAATGAATATCTATACATCTTGGTTTATGTGTGTTATCTTCTGGTTTATATTTCCGGTTCTAACGACACAGAGTATCCTAGTTTGGAGCCAGAAGCAATGTATGTGTCTGTATTTTTTGTTATTAATATTTTTGAATAATAAACACTTTTCAAAACTTTTTTATGTAAATATTTTGATATGTAATGCTATACAAAATGAATTTGTCTTTTAGATAGGTATTATATCATATAGATCCGCTGACACCGGTTTATATATCTGAAAGAGAAAATGTAAATATCTCACCTCTGAAAAGTTTTACTCACACAAAAATACACTAACGAATTTCGTATAGAGAGCGGAAACATCATGAATATTTATTTACACCGGCGGCGAAACTGTTCGTTTACACTTTTGTTATCAAATGTTCCTTATCTATCTGACAACAAGCCACCACTCTAATAAAAAACCACCACTTAACTAAATGGTTTAAACGATTTTGGCATAAAAATATTTTTCTGTACAACGAAATAAAATAGTAGAACCGATGAACTATCGCAGCGAGCGTTTTTAATCACACTGACAAGATCTGACAATATAGCTAATGTTGGTTCATCAGTAAGTAGGTATTTAATCTTTACATTCAAAATATAATTTCATTCATAGATTGTTTCTGTTTTTCTGTAGGTCTCTCAGATAAACCCCAAGATCGACTTACGGAATATCTATACAACTTCAAAGTTTACTCAAGTTTAGGGCTAGGGCCACTACTTACAAAGCGGTTTAAGACTGATCTCTGAAAAACTGACTACTCCATATACTACGGGGCTTAGTAACAGTTTCCAAAAGGTGGTACCGAGATAAAAAGTAAAATATGTATCTGAAAGAAAGAAAGAAACGTTTATTACAACGACAGTAGAAGAAGAAGAAGACAGATAAAAGAAACCAAAAACAGAAAGTTAGACACACACATGAAAATACATGAATGACGGTCGTGGTGTGTCACTGTCATTATTATAAATGGCAAGTGACTCAGCGATATACTGAAGGCCAAGACTTCAGCGCTGATTTTCAGTCATTTCTATGCTATTATTTCTATGCTCAAAACTAGAAATGCAAAACACCGGCTGGGTACAGAAAGCAACTAATATCATAACTCTTTTAGACTACAAATGGTTTTTTTGCAAACGTTTATTTTGCAAACAGAATACTGTCAGAGTCGTCAGACCCTCGCCTGTCACGATACATCTTTTATACACAATGTGCACAATTTATAGGGACAGTTTGAAAACTAGTAGGACAAAGGACAGGATGGACCGGGGCGGCCCGCCGCGGGCGGCGTATCGTGTTGTGGTAGGTAGGTACCAGAGACTATATATCCAATTGACTGCGCCTGCGGTGGAATGCGGGAACAAACGTTCGCATACGCAACCTATGTACAATGACGGGCCGCTAGACAGTTTCGCAGCGGCTGACCAATCACAGCTTTCTTACCTCGTCCCCCGCCGCCCGTCAATTGGTGAGTTGTGTTTCAAAGGAAAATGTATCTGTGCGCTCTCCACTGGATAAGTGCTCCCTGGTAGGTACTGTTGAGACGAGCATTGCGGTGTATGAAGAGGTAAGAAAGACAAACTTATGATGCAACTAATGTAAATACAAAATATAACATATCACAGCGTCACGCCTCTTACGGGGTGGCAGAGGCACAGTCTCCCCACCAAGCAATTAATGTATGAAGAAAAGTATCACATGTCATTGGGGATAAATTCTTATTTTTTAACGTTCGCTCATTCATTACATAACATGTCTTTCTTTCCCCTCTAGTATGAGAAATAAGGGTTTAAATAAAAAAAACACCCCAATATTTTAATTTAGAACACTCGCATTTAAGGCTCCGGCGACCGCGTGAATTTCCCATACAAACGTAATACAAAAATGATTTGAATTTGAGAAATAGTTTCACGTATTTAGACTGTTAATCGGATTTATACACCGTTTACGCAGGTTCCTGGTCTGTATACCAGGGTTCCTCTTCAACCAATTTAAAAATATTTTTAAGTCATTTGAAAAAGAACCTTGGTAGAGCTCGTCTAAGCTGAAATGACGCGCCCCACTCCTTGGTTTTGTATGACAAGTAAATACGAAACCAAGGAGTGGGGCGCGTCATTTCAGCTTAGACGACCTCTATACGACCAGAAATCTATGCGTAAACACTGTATTAATCCGATTAACAGTCTAAATGCTTTGAACTAGTTCTCAAATTCAAATCATTTTGGTATTACGTTTGTATGGGAAATTCACGCGGTCGCCGGTCTCTTAATGGCTCGCATAAGAGTCGTACGTATCCTATCAGCGAATGGTCTAAAGGGAAATCCCAAAAATATACATCATATCTTTGATTCCTGGCCCCCGCCGCGCGCCGCGTCGTTGCAAGGGTCTTTCTGATCCCACTTTATTTATACAGAGCCGGATATATTGGACCGATGACAGCTGGGACTACTGACACCATTTCGCGTTTTGGCAATTTTATATTTGAGACCGTTGAGACCTTATAACCCGCACTCATCTGCGGATCATTGGGGATCTGACAGAATTGAGGAGGGTTTATTTCGTCTCGCGGAATAGACCCTGCCCTGTTTTTAGGGTTCCGTACCCGAAGGGTGCCAAACGGGACCCTATTACTGAGACTTCGCTGTCCGTCTGTCCGTCCGTCCGTCCGTCCGTCCGTCCGTCCGTCCGTCCGTCCGTCCGTCTGTCACCGGGTCCGCCTGCACGAACCGTAATAGCTAGAAAGCTGAAATTTTCACAGAATGTGTATATCTGTTGCCGCACCAACCACAAATACTGAAATACGAGAGATATTACAAATTGAAAATGGTCTCGGTACAAGATACGTCTTCACAACACGCTTGAAAAGTTTATACCAAGGCCATTTTGTTTTGGTAGGTAAGCCTTCTTTTAATGAAACTAAATTTAAATGATATGGCAATGTCGTCCCCGGACTTCTACAAAGACTTTAAATATTAATTGAGGAATTACCACGTCTCTATTTATTATGTAGAACTTTTAGAAAATAATTATAAAATTAATAGTTTTTAATTACTTTTGTTTTCATACAAATCTCAGAGCTCAGAAATTATTTTTTTCCTTTTGGCCACTTCAAGTTTGGCTGCCAGTGATGTTTTAATTAAATACTCTTTGGTGCGTTGAAATGATGTTTTGCAGTCTGCATGACATTGACATAATGAGTGAGTGAACCTCATTTTACGGAAATTGTAGATGGGTGTCTCACGTTTTCCAGTAGGAGTAGGTTGTAGAAAGTGCTGCTTACGGCGGCGTTTAGTAGGTACTAAAGGCCCTAAAAGCGCGGCAAGCTTTGAATCAATTCAAATGTTATTTTTCAACTAGCTACAAAGTTATTCTGACATAATGGCCGTTCTACACTCTCGCCGAGACAACACGAGACATGCCGAGGCGGAGAATTTAGAGGGTACCTCTCGCCGCGCTCGGGGTGTCTCGTGATGTCTCGCCTGCTCTCGCTCCGGCGGCGGTTTTTGGGCCCGAGTCAAAGGGTCTCGGCATGTCTCGCGAGGAGCCCGAGAGCATTGCACTAGAAGCGGTGAGAGTGGAGAGGGCACCTCTCGTGGCAGACCTCTCGGGCGAGAGCTCTCGCCCGAGACATTACGAGACCACTCGGCGAGAGTGTAGAACGGCCATAAGATGATAATTTGAACAAAACTTTTTGGGTATTTCATGAAAAATACAGTTACAGATCACACATAATACAGGGTGGAACAAACGAATGGGCCCTGGAGGGAAAGTACCTTAAAATCTCAAGATATCCGTCCGTCCGTCCGTCTGTCTGTCACCAGGCCGTATCTCATGAACCGTGGTAGCTAGACAGTTGATATTTTCACAGATGACGTATTTCTGTTCCCGCTATAACAACAAATACTAAAAACAAAATAAATTTAATATAAAGGGGGCTCCCATACAATTAACGTGTTTTTTTGCGGTTTTTTTAACCGACTTCCCAAAGGAGGAGGTTTACAATTCGTCCGGATGTTTGTTTTTTTTTTTATGTATGTGCCTCGATAGCGCCTAAACGGATGGACCGATTTGGAAAATTAGACCGATTAGATCTAATTAGACCTATAGTGATTTTTGTGTTTTTCATAATAACTCGTGAAAATGCACATGGTAAGCATAATATTGTGATGCGGAACTGCTGATGAAGACCACATATGGCCACCAGATCTGCTCAATACTAGGTACAAATACAATGCGTGGCTGACGGGCAGGCAACGCATAGCCTAAACCGGTGGACCTAGAGCCATGAAACTTTGTACAGGGGTTCCTTAGTAGCGTGGGGTAGCACTGATATGGGATTTGACAAAATTAATTCCCCTGGGGGGGGGGGGATAAGGGGTTACAGTTTGTATTAAACTCAATCTAATCAAATAGGGTTTGTGGAAGTCGGTTTTTTCTAAAGTTTACTTTTTGTTTCAATTATATAGATAATGGTACGGAACCCTTCGTGCGCGAGTCTGACTCGCACTTGGCCGGTTTTATTATTTATCATATTGTTTTGTCTACGAAAATTCGTTAGTGTGATGCATTTTCATTTACATCCGGGATTTGAATTTCCTGCTGCGTATAAGAAGGCATTTTCATTACGCAAGCATCTCATGCACAATTATGCACCTACAAATAAGAATTAGAGTTAAATATTTTGGATTACACTAAGGGCTCATAATTTCACTGTAGCTTTGCTACATTATTGTTCAAATATAGCATCTAAAACCTACCTACCTACGTAAAACATTCATACAAGGAAAAAGCCTCTAACGAAGCAGAAACCGCGCGACGATACCTTCAATGTAGAATTTATCTCGCCTTTCATAGCTGAGTTTCTTTTGTAATGACTTTCTTTTACCGCGCACTGCAGCTGAGGAGTTTGAGCATTTTTTTCTGGTTTTCTAACAAACGGCGGCGAGAGGATTTGTAATCAAATGACGTCGAGCGAGAGAGATCTGAATTGTAAATTCTATTATTCCCGCCTCTTGAGCAGACGTCGTCGAGTGAATCACTACGTCCTGGAGTTCCTGACTATGAGCGACCATCGGTCATGACATGACGTAGAAGCAGTGTTGGTCCGACACGACACTATATAGCTTTCACAGATTTCCAAGTTTGATCCCAAATCAGTTGGGAAAACCCCTTGAAAACACAGACAACTTGCGAATCGGATTATCTGTTGGTTACCCGTTGGTTGCAAAAATGCGATGGATATCTTCTAAAAACGAGATGCAGGTTGAAATCCCGGTGCTAACAATGCGATAAGTAATTTTTCTGACCTTCTACCGGTAATGGAAAATATCGTAAGGAAGCCTTCATTACACCGTAGGTGCGGCTATGGGCTAGCTCCCTGTCACGCAAAATGGAGTAATGCAAATCTAGTGAAAAGTGGGCATATAGTGTTTCTGCCAGCTATGTTATCTTCTAAAAATAAAATTAACACTATCGTAAATGAGATCTTAGTGTTGGTTCATTCATAACAAACTCATTAGGAACTCTCATATGATACTATCATTTAGGTGTATCGTGTTACCGTCGTGTCACCAGTAATGACTTTCCTTATTATTTCCGTAGACTTAATTAGGTATAATAACACATTTATTATAACTCTGCTTCTTGTTGGAGATTGGGTTACAGACAGCTCCTTGTGAAAAATACTGAAAACTGCTTTGATTCCATTTTCCTGCTCTAGTTAGCATCGTCCAGGGGAAAGATTAAACCGGAGTTTTGCATAAAAAGGGTTAAGGCGATTGTTTAACCAAAGAAGCGGGAAATTAGATTTGCATAATCTGGTTAGGATTCAAAGAACAAGGATTTAATAAAACCGACGACCTTGAAAAAATACGCATAAGCTAAGCAACCACAGACTTTTGATTGATATTTTCAGCTTGATGCCTCCACGAGTTCTTGGTATAAAAGGTCCTGACACATAGACGGACGGACGGACGGACGGACGGAAGGACGGGCGGACGGACAACAAAGTAATCGTATAAGAGTTCCTTTTTTCCTTTTAAGGATCGGGACCCTAAAAACTGAAAATCGTCTAATCTAAATGAAAACAGAATAGGTACCTACATCGTTCGAAATTGCCTAAGGCATCTCTGATACGATGCTCGCTTTTGTAGTCAATTTCCTCGGAGCATCAATGATAGAATCCAATTTGTTTTAGAAATAAAAATAAAGCTGCTTCAGTTCTCAAATACCTATTGGTAGTTATTTTTTTGGTGTATTGGAAGAAAACTTGATTGTTAAAGAATATTCCCTAGAAATAATGGGTCAACGGGTACATTTCAAAAAGTTTAACCATATTTAACTAAATTAACAAATAAATCAAAGTTAGTAACGTTATTCTGAAGAATAGTTATAACTCGCGTTTGAAGTACTGTGTTGTGTCTAATTAAAAAAAAACTGTAAAATATAACAGTTTTATAATTTACTCCATTAGCTATGTCTATATCGTCTATATTGATCTACCGACGAGGCGGAGAGTAGTGTAATTAATGTAATTATCCAATCTAGCAAAAGCGACGCGCAGTTTTTCCGTCCCGCAATTACGCACGCACTACGCGCGATTTCATAAAATACTTATTAAACAAATGAAACAAATGCAAGTGTAGCATAAAAATGTGCGACCTTTAATTTGAACTGGTTATTAGCGTAGACGAATTATTAGTCATGTTCGACTGACTATTTATTTATTTATTTAGCGTTTGGTCGCTGTCGTCAACGTCACAACTCAAAAACGACTGACTAAAACGTGATGATACAAATTGCTCAATTAGCCAGTGGGGTTTCTCTCAACAGTCCGACGGAAATTGGTATCACTTCGAACCATGAAAAGAAAATTTAATCTTTAGTCAAAGCAAAATATTATTGGAATGTCTAACCCCGACAAACATAGTAATGAATGATATATAGTGGCGTCTGTTGCAACTATTGAGAGCGGTAAGCTGCCATATATCACACGCCTGACAGAGGTCCAAGCCAGGCGACTAGGTCCGCAATTATACTATTAGTATCTAACATACTGCCCTATCGATAGCCTGCCGGTATGCTTCTAGTGTCGGTCCAAAATGGATAATCTGCAAATAAGAAGTAGTGTAGCTAAGATAGTGCTGCTGTAGCAGTCCAAATCATTCCAATGAGCAAGCAGTGCTCTGGCACTGAAAGAAGAGCTCGACCAATGACGCGCCCCATTCCTTCATTTGCGATAGGCGTATGTACTAGTGGGGCGCGTCATTTCAGTTTGAACAAGCTCTACACGTGATGCGTTACATAATTTTCAGACAAAGCAACCCGTACAATAAATGATAGGAGAACACAAAGGAAGGTGACCGATAAGCAGGATATCCCTGCTCCATCTAACCCCATTCCGAGTAATTCCGACTTTATGTCATAATGAGGCGAACGGGGGAGCAATTATTTCTGTGCATACTTCACAATGCTGGGGCTTGCTTTTCCATTAAAAAGCGATCGATAAAGCAGTGTTCAATCTGTACAAGTTACATAAAGTGGAATCGCGGCTCTGGCCCTCACAATAATAATGGCACGAAATATTTTCATGAAATATTGTACACGGCCGATATTGGTCGGCTTTTCTGTTGTGGCTCCGATGGAGGCAGCTGGCCTTTCGTTAGTATGGGAAACGTGGACCTTGGAAATATGAGGGTATTTTACTACCGAATATTTATACGTGGTCGGAATTCCGAAGTTGTTTACCAAATAGTAGATACTTATTATTTGTAATTACGGGCATTATTTATTTATTTATTCAGGTTGTTATAAACAGGACAAGTACCATATTACAAAAACAATCCGAGGAATAATAAACATACAATTAAAATCTAATTTATCCCGTAAGCCTTATATATAATGGTATTCCACTTATTATGCTTAGGATAAATAGTGGACAAAAATTAGCAAGTTCTTTATCCACCAAAATGATACTATAGATGGAGAATATATTAATATTATGGTTGTATTTCAATAAAACCTGCATTGCCTAATATGATATAGCGCTTTGGTTTTTGGTCAGATTCTGGTAATGTGTGTCACTGACCTACTGAGTGTAATACCTATACATAGATGCATGCACAATAACGCACAAACATAGGTACATAGTGCACACTATACAGGGTGTAACAGAAAGGGGTGTACAAACCGAAAGAGGGTTGTTAGGCACATCATTCTGAACAACTTTCACTATGAGACCGACTTGGTCAGAGCAACTTTATTTTTCACTCCACACCATACAGATTAGCTGAGCACTAGGCCTGAAATGTACTGAGTTAATAAAAATCAAGTTGCTCTCATCAAGTCGGTCCCATAGTGTAATTTGTTCAGAATGATGTCCCTAACAACCCTCTTTCGGCTTGTACACCCCTTTCTGTTACACCCTGTACTCAAGGTTTCCTATCAACATACCATGTATCTACAGGAATGTACTATTATACATTGTGTCAGTGTGCGTAGTCTCTGGAGTCAATGTGCATGTGCACGGCTAACACAACCAAAGTCAAATATTCTTCGTGAAATGGTTCCTGTAGCAAATTGGTGTTTTCAAATTGACGACCAATCAGAACATGATTATTCAACACGAGGAATAGCATATAAAATAAAGAAATAAAAAATAAGAAATTCAGACCAAATAATTCGTGTATCATTTGGTCTGATCGTCGTTAATTCACTTAATTCTCCTATAATTGAAATCGATTGCTTCAATTTGAAAGGAATCAGGATTATGTCAAGAGTTACAGAATTGAACTAAACTCTTCAAACGATATTTTGGCATGCGAGTGACGTTTAAAGGGTGGCGCCACCTTCTACGCATAATAATGCAACGAATCTGTCAAAAAGCGTTAGTTCCACCTTACACCGCAACCCAAAAGATCATTGGAAAGTTGGAAAGCGCTGTACTGATTTGGCCTTAGGCTCTCGCAAAAAAAAAAACTGTATAATAAACTCGGCTCCTCAGGCGTCGTCGTAAATTGTGGACAGGTGCGGCGCTGCGTCCCTCATGAATATATGGAATAGGAGTTACCTTTGTTCACACCGATATGACTCGGGGTGTACAGTCGGCGATACGTCAATAACACTTATCTCATCAGCCCCCCTAGACAATGTTACTTACGCTACGAAAATGAAACGAACCAACTCAATGCATGCGATTTGACATTTGGTTTCACTAGATGACGTCATACCAAATGTCAAATCCATACATTTTGAGTTATCGTTTCGTTTCGTTTTCGTAGCGTTAGTAACATTGTCTGCGGGCTCAGGTACGTATGTACGGTCTTAAAGGCGGGACCTGATAAATGCGTTTGTAGTGATATCAGGATGACGTCATGTGCCGGGCGGAGGGTGATTGGTGTGCGTGTGAATCTAGGGTAAAGTATAGAAAATGTGACCTCTATCACGAGGGTATAAAACCAGGACGAGATTGATGGACATTTTGCAGTCTGTACCTACTTTTTAGCAGTCCCCGCTATGTGTGGAATGTGGTACCTTTCGTGGAACTTAGTAGGGAATTTTAATGTCTCGGATTTTTATAATAGATTATAGGAATTTAGGGAGATATTTCTATAATATTCCGTTGGTTGATATTGAAGATATTCGTCAATCACATTTACAAACATGTACCTTTATTGGTCGTGGACTATACTGATACGTAGTAACGGACGGACGATAAGAAAATGTATGCGATTTGTCATTTGCTGTGAAAAGTCATGTGCTTTACTTTGCCCGGCGGGCGAGTGATAGTTAGCGATGGATAGCAACTTATCTAGGGCCAATTTCCTCCAAGTCTAGGGGGCTGAGCTGTCGCTGTTTCTAACCGACACATTTCTAGAATACATACCTTACCTACATACATACATACAATACAAACGGCCTTAGTTGGTATATGAGTCACGACAGCGATAATTCCCTGTAGGGTTGCACAGGCACGCACGAACCCCTCTAATCAAAGAAAAAGGGAGATTGTCACAGAAGTCTTCGGAAGGCAGTGGATTCCCCTGTTTCCTGCTTAATCCGCCTATTTGGTTTTGGCATCGTATTTGAGGATAAAACCCAATGCAAAGTAGGTCAAGCACTATTTTCGGGATATTGAATATTTGGCATTATCGTTACAAGAAAGTTGAGGTTGATGATTAAGGGATACCTTCTTATGAAACCGATTTAATCAGAGCTACTTTATTTTTCACTTCTCCATACAAATCAGCTGACCCACTCAGGCCAAAATGTACTGGGAAGTGAAAAATAAAGTTGCTCTGATACAATCGGTTTCGTAATGAAAGTTGCTCAAAATTATGTCCTTAAGAAAGTTGTTTCTCATACATACATACATACATATGCTCACGCCTTTTTCCCGGAAAAGGGGTAGGCAGAGACTAAAGACCTCCACTTGCTACGATCCTGACATACATCTCTCGCTTCCTCCACATTCATAAGTCTCCTCATACATGCTCGCCGGTTACGGGTACTTCTTATTTGCCCCTTCACTAATAAATCGCCAATTTGGTCTTTATAGGACCTTCTTGGGCGTCCCCGACCGACGGTTCCATTCACTCCCGCTGTATAAATCTGTTTCGTCACTCTCCTTTCATTCATCCTTTCAACGTGGCCAAACCATCTAAGCTGTCCTTTCTCTATCCGAGTCACTATATCTTCTTTCAAACCGCAACGTTCCCTTATTACCTCATTCTTCAATCTATCTTTCAGAGTTACTCCACACATACTCCTCAATGATCTCATTTCTACCGCATTTATTCTCCTTTCATGCTTCTTCTGCCATACCCAACATTCACTCCCATACATCAATGTCGGACTCAACACTCCATTATGAATAGCCAAACGCGCCTTTTGCGAGACTGTTTGGCTACTCATTACGGAGTGCAATGCCCCATTGATTTTGTTACCCGCACTTACTCTTCTTTCGATATCATCCTCACATTTTCCATCTCTCGTAAACACGCTTCCCAAATATATAAACGCATTCACTTGTTCCACTTGTTCATCATCAATCATAATCACACATTCAGTTACTTCTTCATCTCTTTCAAGAACCATGACCTTTGTCTTAGTTACGTTCACTTTCATTCCCTTTTTCTTAAATGATTCATTCATGAGAGTTACCATCTCCTGCAACTCACCAACCGACGACGCAAGGATCACTTGATCATCAGCGTATAAGAGGCACTTGATGAGTAACTCTCCCATTTGCATCCCACAATCACGTTATATATAGTATATTATTACCTACTTAAGGCGTTTCAAAAATACTTTTTAACGGTGAAACAGGTCTTGGTCATCTTATGGTGGAATACGAATTACGATAGGAATTCTTCATCCGTAAAGTCTAACAAAATTATTGATATTCATATTATTATATTTTATTATTATATTTTATTTGTGACTTCAACAGCACATCGGGGTTAGGTTAGGTTAGGTTGGGTTTTGCTGCTGCTTTTTGAGTTTAATACAAACTGTTACCCCCTATTTCCCCCTCCCCCTTGGGGAATTAATTTCGTCAAATCCCATCTCAGTGCTACCCTATACGCTATGGAACCCCTGTACAAAGTTTCATGGCTCTGTGCGTTGCCCGTCAGCCACGTATTGTATTTGTATTAGTATTGAGCAGTTCTGGTGGCAATGTGTGGTCTTCATCATTAGTTCCGCAACACAATATTATGCTTACGTGATATTGTTTACCGAAGACATTATACTTTCAGATATTTTCATGTTTAAATACCGGACCGATTACTGTTTTTTTTTTAAAATGGGAGCAAGCTTATGAGTAACCCTTTCAAACAAAAAAAGATTTTTTGAAATCGGTTAAAAATAAAAACGATAAAAAAAACATACAACCGACGAGAACCCCCTCCTTTTTTAAAGTCGGTTAAAAATACTGTTCTAATTGCGCCTATTCCATCCCCTATGTCAAAAGCTTGACTGTATACCAACCTCATAAGACAGATTCGATCCTTACTCCACGTAGTGCCACGTACTGAAATCATCTGAAATTGTACAATAAACCGGAAACCATTATTCCAAAACCAGGTGCACAAAACAGTTGATCTTTAGGGTCCCATAAAATTCTATGTTTTGTTTACCCATTTACTAAAGTGTTTTCTACTTAGAACAAAGGAGGAGGGGAGTGCCTGACTTTGATGTGTCGCGTTTTGCTTGTTAGCGAAACAATTTACATCAATAAAAATATCCCGACGAATTGTAAACCTCCTCCTTTTGTGAAACTGGTTAAAAAGGATCTTGAAATTGCGCTGCCTCGGGTGATGTTTGGGAATCAAACGTCACTCCAGTAAATGTATGAACCAGTTTACACCATGAATCAGATACTCGGAGAAGGGTTACTCTTGATAAGGCCTGCTATCGACCTGTTGTTTTATTTCGTCATGCTGCGCTTTGTTGATATGGTTGATACGAATTATAGATTTTATAAATAGCACTATTGTTAGGGTACCTACCGTTCTTTGATCATTATATTTTTAGCCGACTTCCCAAAGGAGGAGGTTTACAATTCGTCCTGATGTTTTTTTTTTTTTTTTTTTATGTCTGTACCCCGATAGCGCCTAAACGGATGGACCGATTTGGAAAATTATTTTTTTGTTTGAAAGGGTTTACCTTTCCATTGGTCCCATTGATACCAGGTCAGGATCTGATGATGGGATCCTGGAGAAATCGAGGGAACTCTTCAAATATTATAGGTAGACCTATAGTGATTTTTGTGTTTTTCATAATAACTCGTGCAAATGCACATGGTAAGCATAATATTGTGATGCAGAACTGCTGATGAAGACCACATATGGCCACCAGATCTGCTCAATACTACAGGTACAAATACAATGCGTGGCTGACGGGCACGCAACGCATAGCCTAAACCGGTGGACCTAGAGCCATGAAACTTTGTACAGGGGTTCCTTAGTAGCGTGGGGTAGCACTGATATGAGATTTGGCAAAATTAATTCCCCAAGGGGGGGGGGGATAAGGGGTTACAGTTTGTATTAAACTCAATCTAATCAAATAGGGTTTGTGGAAGTCGGTTTTTTCTAAAGTTTACTTTTTGTTTCAATTATTTATACAACAAGAGATGAAACACAAAGTATATCACCGTCATGCCCCGCGCTTCAAGTATTTGAGTTCACGCGACAAACTATAGTCATATTGATTTTGGAAGATTCTTTCTTAGTACTGCAGCTTCTGAAGAACATCATTCATCAACATCATCCATTCCATCTGGTCCCAAAGTTACACGTTAAATCAAAACAAAAATAGACAAACAAGAATGAACTTAGTATCCAGACTCCCTTGCCAGTTACCTACCCTAACAGTTACTTTTCTACTCGTCTCTGACTGTTGATAGATAGATTTTATTCACTGTTTTAATACACACAAATACAAACAACCTGTTGTACGATACTTTACGAAATGTCCACGTGTACCCACGTATATTTAACAATTACTGTACCCTGGGGCCTAATGCTGCTCTGAGAATTTCACTTATATTTCATTACTATTTCATTACTATTCCATTGCAAACACCCAAAATGGCGTCATTTGGTATTCTCCTAAATTATTATCCTCCTTGATTGGGTGTTTGCAATGGAATAGTAATGAAATAGTAATGAAATATAAGTGAAATTCTCAGAGCAGCATTAGGGCCCTGTTCGCACGAATGCCAGCATCACGCACAAACCTCCGTGTTTTATATGATGTAAATGTACTTAATTAAGACGGTTATCTCCATTTGTTAAATAAATAAATAAACGATATTTTGACGCGCGGTGACAGGTGGAACTAACGCTTGATGGCCAACGAGGCCTGTAACCGTCACCGTGGTTGGAAGACTGTAAAGTCCAATTGTCATCAATATCCTTATTTCCGTTTTTCCTATACTCAGTGGGGGTCAAGCCTCCGCCGAAGTACAATTCTGGATCCGATGAATCTCAACAGACATATCCGCGATGATGTAGGCAACAGCCGTGTAGAATGCAGCGTTCAAATCCAGCTCTTTGGGGTTTTCTACGTTCATGGTATCAGCTTCACTGTGATGGTACCAGAAGTATCTCTCATTCTGGTTCATAACTCCAGCGCCTGGGACTCCCTTCGCGATGATCAGCGCGATGTCAGACCCAGCACTTTCTGCCTCTTGCAGCGTTGTCGCATTTATAGACGAAAACAGCTTTAGCACTTCAGCAACTATACACCGAGCTTCATGTGACGCCGCGACCTCCAACCCACGTGGTGCAAACGTACCCTCATCTGATTCCATTACAAAGTTTATGTTTCCAAGCTCATTTTCATGCTTTTTTACGTACGCTTTGACGCCAACCAAACCTAACTCTTCCGCTGTCCAAAAAATTGAGCGAATGGTCCTTTTAGGCTGCAGATTTAACTGCTTCAGTATAACTGGTACTGCCCAAGTGATGAATAAGCCGCCACCGTCGTCCATGGCTCCTTCACCGACATCCCAGCTATCTATATGACCAGAAACGATCACTAACTTGTTCGGTTCTGCAGTGCCTTTTAAGTCTACTAGTGTATTTCTTGAAGTCTTATAATCCAATGTACTGAACATCTTTATTCTCAATACAACCTTTTTCTGTTTTTTGTACAGCCTGTGTATTAAGGCAGCATCTTCTAGAGTGATGGCAGCCGTTGGTATTTTAGTAACATTATCTCCATACCTCTGCATGCCTGTATGAGTAGTGTAAAGGGAGAATGGTGTAATGGACTTAATTAATGATGCTACCGCACCTTTAGCGGCAGCTTTTGTTGCACCTGAAACTCGATAGGCGACTGTTTGTCCATAAGATACCCACTGCATGTTATAAAGGACTATTTTGCCAGTCACTTGTGCATTGTCTAGGGCTTCTAATTCGGTGAAGCTATTTACTACTACAACCTCTGCGGTGATGCCTTCTGGTGGAGTGGCGACACTGAATCCGAGGCCTATTACTGATATGTTTTTCGCCCGAGGTTCTAGCATCTCTACGGACTCGTGCCCACGTAGCCAATGTGGAACCTGGAATTAAAAAAAGCCTTTATTGAACATGGACCCCGTAAGAATATGATGAAATGAAACTTCCGTCAGATGAGAGAGGCCCATTATATTGGTGCGATTCATCTAACCACGCCTATTTTGCTGTAAGTGTTTTCTGTGATCCAGCTCTTTTAAACAACTAATTAAACCTATAGTATATGTGTTTCCACTAAAACTTAAGTTTGCTCACCTCTAGTTCTTCAGTGACTACATCATTTAACTCTTCGGCCCTGGTCAGGTTGACCATGTAGTCGATAGATTTCTCCAGAACTTCGCTTCCAGAGAGACGTGGTCCGAATAGATCCACAAACTTCTCCAATCTGAAATATAAATATCACTACGTTTAAAATCATCGCAAATATGGCTAATGATCAATATTCATAACTTCAGTATATTTATACGTTTTGCGTACCTATTATTTTTAATTAACACAGCCAATTTAACTTTCAAGATATTTTCTACAGCGACGACGACGACGTTGAGAATTTGTGATGTCAATACAATATTTGTGGGGGTAAAGTCTATATACTCTATCTAACGAACGATCAGTTGAAGGCCTCGTAAGAGCGCATTAATATTTTTTTTTATAAAATACAGAGTATTTTTAAAAAACAAAGTCGTTATAAAGAACGTTAACAAGACAGAAAAATAATGAATAAGTCAATAATAAATTAGTTAACTAAACGTATAAAAAAGTGAATAAACAGTCATATTCTAATTAATTCAACCCGTTTTATTTTTGTTTCAAATACGATCGTGCGGGTACAGCAACATCTGGCCGAGCGAGACGGATATTGGATGGGTGACCCGTTACTATGTGGCGTTTATTCGAGTGCTTCCGTGTTTCTATGTGGCGTTTGTTCGGGTGCTTCCGTGTTTCTATGTGGCGTTTGTTCGGGTGCTTCCGTGTTTCTATGTGGCGTTTGTTCGGGTGCTTCCGTGTTTCTATGTGGCGTTTGTTCGGGTGCTTCCGTGTTTCTATGTGGCTTTGTTCGGTTGCTTCCGTATTTCTATGTGGCGTTTGTTCGGGTGCTTCCGTTTTTCGGGTGACACGATATAATTTACTCTATGGCATTATCGGCTCGGCTACGATATTGCTACTCAGTGGAAGTAGTCTAAAGCTGTGTCAGAGGCCCTAATAGGGCAGCTTGATAATTTCTGACAGTCGGGTAGACCACTATAGTCTATTCGTGATAAGAATGCAGTAAAGTGATTTCTGTCCGGCGGCCTAGCCACGCCTCGGAACCAATCAAATTGTTTCCAATTATCAAGCCAAATTCACAGTGACCAGTTGAAGGCAAACTTTTGAACGCGACGGTTGTGTCCTGTCCTGTGAGTGTGTGTTAACAGATTTAAATTCAAATTTCACTGCATTCTTATCACGAATAGACTGTAGCCGTACACCCCTCCGTCGACCCGCACTGAGCCAGCGTGGTGGAATATGGCTCAATATTACTCGTATCCGGTTTAAGGCCTGTGCGCCTCGATGGGGACATTATAGCCCATTAATTTTCTTTTGACGATATTTGACTACTGGTACGGTTTTCGTCAAACAGAAAAAAAGGACAAGCTTGGCCAAAGATATTGCGCAATGATGCAGTGTGAGGAATTGATGATTGAAGATGATCAAATGAACTGACTTCACTTACTTTAGTAAACCTTACTCTGAAGTACTCTGAACTACATGCGAAATCGATTTAATCACAAGCAACCTTTGTTTTATAATAGTTTTCTAAACATTGTCATTACCTGCCGTTTTGTAGGCTATGTAAAACATTTGCCATTCTAAGAACTCTCGGCGTACAGTGTATAAAATCTGACTAAGTTTTAGTCCACAATGTAGAGATACAATGAAAGTTAATTTTATTTATGTGTAATGTTTTGGAGATATTTAGGTTCCCGGCTTTGTAATACTATACGTAGTTACAAAATCAACATTGCCACAAGCCACAAAACTTTAGTTAAATATGCAAAAACAGAAAAATACTCACTCGTTATACGTTCTGTACTTAAATTTTCCATTTAAAACGTAATCTAGAATTTTGTGAACAGTTGGCTGATAAGAAGAAATTTCTCTAATGATTTTCTTATCAAGAACACATTCTATCTTATCGTACTTATTGATCACAGTTACTGTGCTTACGGTACTTAGAGCGGATATCAATATTATTATCCATTTTGGTATTAAAATCATTGTCGTTCCTATGATAGCACTGCTTCTTCAGTGGTTCACTTAACAATAATGCTGTTTAAGATACATCCGGCGCGGCGTTATCTTATCGTGTGAACTTATATTGATCCCAAATTACGGTTCATTGATCTACATGTTTAATGAAGAATTTTATCTATAAATTGACGTTGCAAGTACCACCTGACCATTAAGATAAACAAACATAGGGTTACACTATTTTTCATGCGGGGTTGTAGATGCGCGTCGGAAGTATCTAATGGGCTCATAGATATACCTCCAGAGCGATGACAATGGACTGACCCATCAAGACAGGAAGCAATAATATTGTAATGAGTTATTAAAACTAAACATGGTGGGTGTAAATCTGTGCTCTCTGCTACTTTCAATATGGCATTTCAGCTAAGACTATTTGTAACGTTTCTTTTACTTACTCATCGTATGTCCTCCCTTTGAAATCGCCGTCCGTCACAAAGTCAACTATATCCTGAACGACAGTACCATACGAGGCTATCTCGTCCCTAAGATCTTCATTCAGCACACAATTGTGTCTCTCCGAATAAGATTTCACCGGCAGTGGTTTTAACCGCTTACCCGCAGCGGCGAATGCGAGTAGATTTGAAATTAGAAAAAGGTTAAATAATAATAACCGCTTCATATTATTGTGAACGTCCACTCTTGGCCAACCGTATGACACTATGCCAATACGGTGGGGCTATTACCTATTCAATAGGTATGCAGTATGATTATTATGTTATTGTATACTCTCGGTCAAGGTTCGGTCGGCGCGTCAACCGAAGGAACGGCGGTTTATCAAACATTTATTTACATTTTAATATTGAGTAATAACTAATATAACACACTAAATGTATTTGTAGAGAGTAACTTATTATTATTATTGTTACCGTGAATATGTTCTCATTGTCTCTCTCCCTTGAGGATTGCGCTTGAGAAATTGGCATAAATGAATGACATACTTACCTATTATTCAGTGACATTTGAAATCATATACCGTCAGACTATTGCATAAATATAGAGCTTAATTTATTAAACTCGTTACCAGTTCACCTTGCCACATCTATCCTCATTTTCTGAAGTAAGTAATTATACCTACTTTAATCCTTATTGGGGATTTCAATGACATTATTTCTCTCAAACGTATCTATTTAAAGTTATTTATCTTATTGAAATCCAATCGTGGTTGGTTCTATTTATGTCGCTCGTTGAGATTTGTAGCGCTATTTTTCTGCGAGTAATGACAAGATAAATGGCATACATTCCGTTTCGGTGGAGCTGGAAAGCTTTGCCGTTGACACATCGCCCCGGCTAGTTTTCCTTGGTCCTTAGAAACATTACATACATTTTCACAGTATAAACATTTGAAATATTGTTTTTATTTTCACGGTGAGTTTCAAGTGGGTATTTTATACTTTTACTCGACTGCCAGCGAAGCCAAAATGAGGGTTTTGTCGTTGACATGTATGTATGTATGCTCATTTGTTCCAGCAAAACATCTAATTTACTTCCGGGTTCCGTACCCGAAGGATGCCAAGCGGGACCCTATTACTATGCCTTGTCCTTGTGAACGGGTGGTTCGACACCCGTGGTTCGACAGTTGAACCATCTGGATTATTTTTTCCGGGTTCGACACCGTTGTCGAACCACCACCTGTCAGGAAAAATGGGGCCGGTTGGTTCGATGATCAGAAGGCAATTTATGTGGTGCCTCTGCCACTCCATGTCAGTAATCACATGGAGTGGCAGAGGTACAGAATAGCCATGCAAGTCTCTACTTTTGACAGGTGTCACTATTTTTGACAGGTGTCACTATTTTTGACAATTGTCACTTTTTTGACAGGTGTCACTTTTTTGGCAGTTGTCACTATTTTTGACATGTGTTTTTTTTACAGGTGTCACTTTTTAATATAAAATAATGACACCTGTTAAAAATAGTCATACCTTTCAAAATCAAGACACCAGTCAAAAATAGTGACACCTATCAAATATAGTGAAACCTGTCAAAAATAGTGACACCTGTCAAAAATAGTCAAACCTTTCAAAAACATGACACCTGACAATAATAGTGACAACTGCCAAAAATAGTGACACCTGCCAAACTTAGTCACACTTGTCAAAATCATGACACCTGTCAAAAATAGTCACACCTGTCAAAATCATGACTCCTGTCAAAAATAGTAACACCTGTCAAATATAGTGATGTCGTAGTCGTTATGGAAAAAAAGTTTAATAATAACATTCGTTTTGTTCGAGAAGTAGTGTTATTATTGATTTTTTTAATTTGATTACTGTATTGCGTTTGGGGCTGAGGTAAGCTATGTAGCTGGCTCAAGTTAAGCTGAGCGGGGCTGTTGCGGTAACCCCGAACCGCCCCGCACAGCCGCGCCAAGCCCCGCCCCCCTCTCCACCTGGCTCAGCTACACAAGCTCAACTCCGCATCTACTTGCACTCGCTCAGCATCATCTCAGCATGACAAAGCTCCGCTCTGCACAGCACTCCATACATGAAATTCTTCTCAACTCAGCTAATATGATGAGATGTGTGATTTGAGCAATATCATTGGTAAATTTTTGTAGTCTCAGCTCAGCTCTGCGCAGCCCCGCTTCTGTGGAAACGCAGCCTAACACTAAGTAAATTGCAAGCTGATTGCCTACTCCGTTGGTATCCTAGAATTAATTTAGAAACATACATAAATATATTACACGGTCTGGATATTATAGCGACGTGAAATACCAGCAATTTCCATCGTTGTCTGAATTGAAATAGCCCGGAGAATATACGAGTGTTTTGAAAACAGTCGTTCTATATTCATGGGAGTGAAAATTTAAGTGAGTGTCTGCATAAGAGACGCTGTCTGCTCGTGCCAACCGCAATTTTTACAGCAAACAATAGTTTTCTCCTAAGATTCAAAATAATCAGAACAAACATCGTATCTGTATTTTCTTATACAAGGTGTAAATGAATTAAGGCAAAATGAGAAACTAATTTGTTAGGGACATCATTCTGAGCAACTTTAATTATGAAACCGATTTGATCAGAGCAACTTTATTTTTCACTTCTCCATATAAATCAGCTGATCCAGTCAGGCCAAAAAAATGTACTGGGAAAATTCATTAAACTATCAGAAATCTCGCATTAAATGAACAGATATCAATCAGACAATATCATTGGTTGTAAAAAATTCTCAATAAAAAAACTCTAAGCTCCTGAGAGTCCTGACCTGAGGCATCAATCCTTTATTTTATTTTACTTTATTTTATTTGGGACATTTAAGCATTGTTTTAGGAGGCCCTTACAAATTCTTATTGCCAGCTGAAATTGAAGGTACTCATTAACTTTGACATGGCTTGCCGGTGTTTTAGGATTCAATTAAAACGGTATTATCCGTATAATATTATTGTGTTGAACAGACAAAGTACAGATGCTGCATGCTCTCAGTTTGCTCTAGGTCAAATAGGTAATTATTCTGACTTGCTGCTATGGCATTTTACTGACAATCATTTTGACAAGCCACACAATTAAATAAATCAAAAGTCGGTCATGTGTGAGGCGGATTCACACACAAAAGTGCCGTCGTAGAAGACAAAAAGCTAAAAACAAGACTTGCCTATTTTGTATTACATAACAAATTATTACATTTGTGACACACAACACAACCCGCTAACGGACAGACAGACTGACAGAGGAGGCTTCTTTACGGAACTCGTTATTTACTTCCAGGGGCCACCTACCGGTTTTCGCTTTAACCTAAGTTTAAGGGTCATCTAGGGTACCCCCTAAATTTAAGAGGCCGGCCTCTGAAACAATAGAGCTTAGTGACCCATAACTGTTGGTGAAATCGGGCATTAGGGTCCCGTTTGTCTAAAAGTCGACATAAAATAAAAGAAGTGTGTAAATAAATGTCAATCATTACATTACAATATAGACACATACGTAACTTCTGGCCCTACATATGTAACTTCTGGCCCTACACACACATCCTGAGTTGTAAGAACTAGAAACAGCGTGTTGTCACAAAATCAAAGTCACTGTCAACAATGTAAAGTCACGTAAATTGAAATAAGAAATTAAAAAAAATGCCAATTTTTTAAAAAAGTTTAGAATTAGAATTAGAATTACGTTTATTGCTTCCATTCACATTTGCTCTTAAATCAAAATTTAAGAATTTAAATTTCTTTAATCTTAATTAACATAAAAAAAAAACAGCTATTAAATTGTAGCATGCAAATATTTTGAGATCAGTAGTCAGTTTAGTCTTGTTATTTGTTTAAAAACACAAGAAAAACAACAAAAACCGAGACCGGTTTCACGTACGTTTAAAGTTATGAAATTCGTCGACAGTGTAAAAACAGGATGCTCGCAGACCGGCATGAATTGGCAATCTTGTATAATGATGAATGACAGCTAGTAGACTGATGTGATAAGATAAGACGTACGGCCAATAAACGACCACTACATTTAAGGCTATTCTTTAATACACGATGCCAGAAGGCCCCACTGCCCAACTCGATTGCTCAACTAGTTGAGCAAGTTGAGCAGTAGGACATAGATTGTATTATCATACTGTTGCATGCTCCATAGCTCAGCTATTTATTGCTCAACTCAGTTGCGGGATTATACAAAATAGTGTACAAAGGCGAGCTTATCCCTAATAAGAGATCACTTCCAGTAAACTATAATATACATACATGCTACATATTTTTAATTTTACTTTACACAAACTTCACATTACTTCACACTATGATTTGTTCAGGTGTCACTATTTTTGACGGGTGCCATGATTTTGACAGGTGTCCTTTTTTTGACAGTTGTCACTTTTTTTAACAGGTGTCATGATTTTGACATGTTTATTTTTGCTACTGGCAGCACCGCCTTTCAGCATATTTTCTATCCAGTTAATTTAAACCCTGCAAACCCTTCCGTCTCATAATCATGTAGGTAAGTTTTTTGCAGTTGTTACATAGTCAACGAGAAAAAATATTTGATTGTCCATTAAAATATTTTTTGTCGATATTTGATCTTTTTTAACCCTGATCCATATGTGCAGTTTATGAAGATTCACACTGTATTAGGTATTGCAGTTTAATAGACTTACGAGTGTGATGAATCGATTAAATCGTTTAATTATTTATCAAAGAAGTCGGTCGGTACTTGAGTATTTCCATTTCACAATACATCTCCTTAACTATGTAATATCAACCTCTCAAGAATACTCAAATAGATATCTTTGCTTATATAAGACTCGCGACAAATGTATTGTTAGATCATAGTTACAGTTCTTAAGAAAAATGAATTCATTTAAATGTATATCTTTATTATTTTTACTTATTTTAAGTGTCGATTGCAAAGTCCTTTCAAGAGATGATGTGTGTCGTACCTTACTAGGAAATGATTTAATCAAAGAAATCGCGTCTTACGGATCTGTAAGAGACCAGATATTGCAATATGTTATAGAAGGCGACTTCAAAGGAAAAACCTATGATGAGTAAGTGTTTTATTATAATGAATTTAAATGAATATATAGTTAATATATTCTATAAAGTTATTCACATCATCACGAACATAAATTCGTTACAAATCAAAGTACCTATATAGGTACTTACTTTTTACGATTTTTTTGGACGAGATCTAATTTGAAAGTAACATCTTTTAATTGTTTTTGTCAGTTAAATTACTGAATATGTTGTTCTTATTGAATTACTTGCTTTTTGGAAGATATTTTGTGCTCTGGAGAGCAATCATTTAACAATCGTTAGGTGTTGTACGTATACAATGGGTTTTTTTTTTTAAAACAACATCTGTAGTTCCAAATTCGTCACTAGATGTCGTAGGCCAGACATGACTGAAGAAAAGTTGCCAATCCAAATAATAAAAACCGAAGAACATAATCTGCGTGTAATGAACATACATGTGGAACGCGATACAAATATTACTGATAAGTACTAAGACTTATTCGCGAAACGGTTAACGGACAAAACGACAGACAAGAACGTCGGTTGACACGCCGCGCCGTGTTGCTCTATGCTATGGTAGACACACATGGCACACGGCAGACAGTCTATGGGCTGCGTCCAAGATCAGTCAAAAATTACTTACTCTGTGACGACAACAGACTGTATCATTATGAATTCATGTCTATACAAAGCCATCTGTTGTTAGCTTTCAGAACTATTTTTAGCTGACAGAAAATCGCCTATTGCATAATTTCAAATACGAATTGTTCTGTTCCCCTGCCCTGATCAACTCTCTACTATTTTCTTATAGATTGGCGAAATTCGTGGACAAGTTTGGCGCGCGTCCCTCTGGTAGTGAGGTGCTGGAACAATCGATCGATTACATGATCGACCTCTCACGATCGGAGGGCTTACATGACATCGTTACAGAGGACTTAGAGGTAAACGTGGATTACAGCCGTCCAATCCCCAATTAATTCAGTAATTGGGAATCAGACGGTAAAATGTTTGTTTTTGATGCCGACGATTTGTATTCCTAAATCTAAAAGATTTTAAATTGCGATCCTTTCTAAAGAAAACATGTTGAAATCAGAAAATCCTCGCATAAACAAGGCTACAATTAAGGTTTTTGTTGTCGATTGCTATTGGCTAAAGTCTTTTGATTTCTGCTTCATCATTCGGAACTCATATCAACCTCAGTCTGATCTGCTTACTAAATATTCTGCTTTTGTTATTATAGAAGCCTAATTATCGAAGATCTCCATGTTTCTGAACAGGTCCCTCACTGGATCAGAGGAGATGAAGCAGTGACCATGTTAGAACCAAGGGTGAAGAACATGGCCATCCTTGGTCTCGGTCGAAGCGTCAGTACACCACCCGAGGGTATCACTGCTGAGGTCATCGTAGTAAACGACTTCACTGACTTAGAGGATGTGCATGACAACGATGTCAAAGGGAAAATAGTCCTTTACACACCTATATTCACAACATACTCAGAAACTAACACTCACAGAACAAATGGAGCTACAAAAGCAGCACAAAAAGGCGCAGTCGCGTCACTAGTCAGATCAATCGCGCCATTCTCAATCAATTCACCGCACACCGGCTCGCAGAAGTACGGAGAAAACGTCACTAAAATACCTGCAGGAGCCATCACCATCGAAGATGCAGATCTAATCAAACGAATTTACGATAGAGGAGAAAAAGTTGTGTTAAACATCAAGATGTCCTCAACCTTCGAGACAAAAATGTCGAGAAACACGCTGGTCGATCTGAAAGGCTACGAAAGTCCCGAGAAGTTGGTAATAGTGTCGGGACACATTGACAGCTGGGACGTAGGTCAGGGGGCGATGGACGACGGAGGTGGCATGTTTGTTAGTTGGGCGGCACCTCTCATCCTTCAGCGACTGAACTTGACACCGAGAAGGACCGTTAGAGCTATCTTCTGGACTGCCGAAGAACTTGGACTCGTCGGCGCATACGATTACGAGAAAAGACATCGTAATGAAAACGGAAACATCAACTTCATTATGGAGTCTGACGAAGGGACATTCGCACCTTTGGGTCTAGAAGCATCAGGCACACCAACAGCGCTGTGCGTCATCAATGAGATACTTAATCTGTTTGAAGTAATTAACGCGTCTACTTTGGTGGAGACCGCCAGCCCTGGATCTGATATTACTGTGATTACTAACACTGGAGTTCCTGGTGCAAGTCTTTATAATGCCAATGAAAGATATTTCTGGTTCCATCATACTGAAGGTGATACCATGAATGTTGAAAGTCCGGAGGAGCTGGACTTAGGTGCCGCTTTTTGGACAGCAGTTGCGTATATCATTGCTGATATCTCAGTGGATATTCCGCGATCATAATCAGCAGTAATTTCTTGTACAAACAGAATAAAACGAGCCTTACCCTAGCTTGAAAAAATAGAAGTCGAACGTAAATTTTCACAAAACGTGACTGGTGCGAAAACGCGTATAAAAGGTTCGTAATAAAATAAATACACTGTTTCTATTCGGATGACCTTTCATTTTTACGTTCAAAATCAATGAGCACAAGGAATCCTTTATCTGCGATATTTTACCTCGGATCGCTACCCAGGGGCCGATATACGTTGCCTGATAGCAAATATTACATAAAAAATATTTTATGCGACGCGAGCGGAAAGAAGATTTTTCTTGAACGTTATACCTACATAGTCCGATAAAGGCGACGGTTATTTTATCGTTTCACTTGCCTTTGTTATGATTATGATACAGTAGCCAATGTTGTCATGCTTTCGCCCTTCTCACATTAGTCGCTAAAGTATTTGTATTTGTATTTGTATTTTATCTATTTATTTGTAGTATAATTAGTAACAGTAGCTAAAATGCCTAAAGCAAGGCTTAGCTTCTAGGTAAGGTTTACGTTGTAAATATTGAACCACTTTAAAAGACACATTTTCTAGTTAGGAGATTCGTTCACTTAACGAGATTGCAAAAGTTTCAGCGCAATTTCAGAGGATGAAGAAAATTCCTTGTCACTCTGTTATGATAATTACAGCAAATTAGAACTTGTCGATATGCAAAAAGTTAGGATTAGGTTGGGTAGTGATACTTTGATCATGACTTCAAATTGGCTGGGATTTAATTTGTCTCAACTTCAAATATCCTATTTAAGTTATCTACTACATACTTATCGTAACTTTTACATCTTTATTTTACATATAAATCGACGGAAAATAGTCATTTAAATTTCCAATTAATACAATATATTTTTTATGTAAATTGTAATGTCTTTCTAAGTACACACTACACACACACCCTTACATAACCTCTCACACACACGCATACACTGCACATACTGTACTGTACACTGTACCCCACCTACATAATTTTTAACTGTTTTTCTAAGTTACTTGCCTACAATGTCTCTTTAAATGTACTCTCTCATGTTCTTATTTGACTATTCACATAGTGACATCCTTAAATGACCGAGTTATTTATTCTATATTCTTGACTAATTTTCATGTACGGCTGTGAATTTTTGTTCAATAAATAAAATAAAGTGGTATGAAAAATAATACTGACATAAATGTTTTTCTCTGATACAGGTGGTGTTCATAGACGCGTTAGTAAAATGAGATATGATCCTGCCCTTATCCTTTTACGATACTGCTCTGTCTCAGGTATGTTCTAATCCATTTCATGACGACTTCGCCCCAAAAAATGTATCAAAAAAATATGTCACACATGCATTTTGTTGTTCTTGACATTATAATCTAAATACCTAAATGAAACGTTTATTCTATTCCGGGAAATGTACAGGGATATCATATCACACAACCGAAATAGCGCACAAAACTAAGTAAGGTACATCCGACAAACAGAATTAATTTAACTTTCAAATGCAAATTCTGAGTATTTTCAAGTGAATTCATTTAGGTCGTCGTCGGTTTGTATGACTCAACTCAACACCGTTTTAATTGCAAATAAATGAAAACCATATTATATGCCTGGTTTGTAAAGATCTTTTGGCCTGGGTGACAGCTGAAATGAGACCGGCTCATTGCATTAAGGCCCGGTCTCTTAAGAGACGGATAAACAGTCAGGTAACTTTATTTGACACGTTTGAAATGTCAAATGCCTCAAATAAACAGACAGATAAACGCTATCTGAGGAATGAAAGATCGGCACTACGTGGCGTAGAACTGGCGCCCAACGTCATTCTAGCGCCAAAAGATCGTTGGCAAGCTGTATTCTGCAATTGGATCTTTATGAGTTACCTGTCAAAACATAGGTACAAGAATAACCAATAGTACTATGTACAGAAGGTTCACTCCCGAACAAAAGTCAAGTTTAGGTACAAAATAAAATTTGTCTGTGCTACTGTTAAGAATTCCATTTGAACGCATGCGGAATTGAAACTTATCGTATGACACGAGCGTTCATATTCCATTAGACACCGCTGACACGATACCAATCACGCAGGGTTGCGACTCGCACTCGGTTGTTATCGGTGTCATTGTTTTAAGGCGGCTAGCGCGCGCACCGATAGCCAAGCGGAGACCGTCTGACAAATTCACCGCGGCCGTCCGCAGCGGGGCTGAGCGCCAGCCGATACCAAAACATAAACAGCGGAGTGACACCCCGCTGGTACACCTCACAACATGAAGTGAGGAATTAAACAAAGAGATTGATTGATATCCACTACCTATACAACTGCCATGCCTTATGCTATGTTCATTTGTGTTGTGTCTTGAGAGGGGGTAATGACATGTCCCTAACTTTAAACTTCTGCGTCTACTATGAAGCTAACTCAGAATTATTGTTAGAAAACATGTGGAAAACATCAACAGCAGCAGTTGAACAACAATTTGACACCACGTTTCTTCCTGCTGCATGATTGTTGACACGTGTATGTACTCGTATATAGTTGCTTAGTAGGTATTTCAAGATGAATTAAAGGAAAGGGAAAATAATGACAGTAATTTCTAAGCTGAATAGGAGGCCATCTTAGTGTAATAAATGTATTATTCCCTTTATGCAGCCTATTCAAACATTATTACACTGTGTGTAACATACGCTTTGTGTTATTATAATTAGTAAATTATACGGAGGTTAATTTGAATTGAATTACAATGTTTTTGTAACTGACTTGTCCTATATACGAGGGAAGAGTACAAGAAAAATTCAGAGAACTCTTGTGAAAATTGTTTGTAAAACAATTCGTACATGAAAGATCAAGTCGCAGTCAAATTGAATTCGTCAATCGCTGAAAACCTGGACGAAAAACTACGGAGAAGTGAAATACATACATATATGTATATATCGGCGCCATATCGTAGAATTGGGCATTATCAGGAAATGGCCAACCAAATCTTTTAGGGCAAACCCTGCGGTAGCTCAGATGAAGCTAAGCTTAGATGAGCGCAGCGAAGCCCCCGAATAATCTTCGTGTTAGTTTGTCACAAAAAACATCAGGTAGTGCTGAAAAAAAATGCTTTTAAAAATACATATTTTCATCAAAAACCGCCATTTCATGATATGCCCAATTCTACGATATGGAGCCGACATACACCATTCAGGGTTTAACACATGCTTAGGTTAACTGTTTCAGATTATAATAATGTAGCCCATTAATATTCCCACCAAGGGGCACGGGCCTTAACTCGGATAGGTACGGATAGACAAGTAATATTGAGCCATACTCCACCACGCTGGCTCTGTGCGGTTGACGGAGGGGTGTCGGGCTCGTGGCCGACTCGACTGTCAGAAGTTATCAAGGTGCCTATGCCCAAGGGCCTCTAACACATTTTTAACCGACTTCCCAAAGGAGGAGGTTTACAATTCGTCCGGATGTTTTATTTTTATTTTTTATGTATGTGCCTCGATAGCGCCTAGACGGATGGACCGATTTGGAAAATTATTTTTTTGTTTGAAAGGGTTTACCTTCCCATTGGTCCCATTGACACCAGGTCAGGATCTGATGATGGGATCCTGTAGAAATCGAGGGAACTCTTCTATTATTATAGGCAGACCTATAGTGATTTTTGTGTTTTTTATAATAACTCGTGCAAATGCACATGGTGAGCATAATATTGTGATGCGGAACTGATGATAAAGACCACACATGGCCACCAGAACTGCTCAATACTAGGTACAAATACAATGCGTGGCTGACGGGCAGGCAACGCATAGCCTAAACCGGTGGACCTAGAGCCATTTAACTTTGTATAGAGGTTCCTTAGTAGCGTGGGGTAGCACTGAGATGGGTTTTGACAAAATTAAGTCCCCAAGGGGGGGGGGGGGGGGGAAAGGAGTTACAGTTTGTATTAAACTCAATCTAATCAAATAGCGTTTGTAGAAGTTGGTTTTTTCTAAAGTTTACTTTTTGTTTCAATTATTACGACTACTACCACCGAGTAGCGATAGTGGCCGGGATCTACAGCGTATCGAAGCATCCGAAACCACAGATATCTCAATACAAGGAGATTGGACGCACAACAAACGCACATCATTAAATAACCACAAAAAACACGCACACATAAATAACCACTCACTCATTTATCCGTACGCTGCTATTGGAAAATACATATTGCAAAGTAGTTACGTAGCTGTATGTATACGTGCGCACGAGTCGCAACTGTTTCATCTAGGCACACAGCAGCACGAGTACCGCTCGCACCATGGACATTCAATTTATTTCCTGTCTCTCTTGAGAGGAAGAGAGAGAGAGAGCAATAAAAAATTGAGGCAGTTTGTAAAACAGCCGTACGCAGCATTGCCAGTCTGTCTAATTTGCGTACGACATATCGATGGCAATCGAGAGATAGCCGACGGCGGCGCTCGCTATTCGTACTCATTCCTCGACTTTGAACGATATTGCAGACCATCGATATGAGATCCAGGAAAAGAAGACGTTACAAAAACAAAGCTTCACACGAGATTCCTATTTGGGCGGCGGAGGCACAGGTGCGCCAATGTTTATTCAGTAAATAATCAGCTCCATTATGCGAGACAAGTGGGTAGCCCATCCCCATTATGGTGCTATGAAGGTTTCCTCACTTGTAGCAATAAAAAGAAGTGTTTGTTGCTTTGAATAGAGGTAGAATCGGAACTTGAGCGATCACGTCTTTAAACTTTCAAGCCGAGGAACTTGTGCCTACTTTCGTCAAAATCGTCAAAATAATTTGTTACGTATGTTACTCTTACACGCTGAAACGGCTGGACGGATGAAATTTAACTATGAAGACTCTTTTTATCCGAGTACACCAGAAGGAGGGTAATGTTTTCTCGGTAAATGATATTTCCTCTATACGTAGACGACGACGTTGCGGGCACCAGGCTAGCAGCAAACGACATTTAATTGCTTCTGTAAGGTCTCTTTCATGGTACTACAATACTCATTTTATAATATACATACATACAACAAGGTGTAAATGAAATAACGCAAAATGAGAAACTTCTTTGTTAGGGACATAATTCTGAGCTACTTTCATTATGAAACCGATTTGATCAGAGCAACTTTATTCTTCACTTCTCCATACAAATCAGCTGACCCGCTGACAAGTGAAAAATAAAGTTGCTCTGATCAAATCAGTTTGCTACTGAAAGTTGTTCAGAATAGTCTCCCCAACAACCCCATAAACTAAAATATGACTACACCCTTTTCTGATACACCCTGATATAAGAATTAATTTAGTTTACTTGAGATCTTATACAAAAGAAATGAAATGTCGTTTCGATTGGCTGTCTGACGGCAGTCGTATGTCTTCATGATTGGTTGTATTGTATACGAGGACTAAAAGCAAAAGTAGAGCTCGTCTAAGCTGAAATGACGCGCCCCACTCCTTGGTTTCGTATTTACTTGTCATACAAAACCAAGGAGTGGGGCGCGTCATCAGCTTAGACGAGCTCTAATATTCCTCGAAATATTGCGTTATTAGTTCTACAATAATTCACTCAGCAAAATCAATTTGCGAATGACAATAGGAGTAAATTGGTTGAGTGCGAGTCATATCTCACACGAAGAATTATGTATACGTATTTACTTTATGTAAGAAGTACACATCAAATCATAAATGACAAATCATCAATCACAAATATTAGATGTAAGTTAGCTTTTAAGACATTGTAGTGCCCTTACAGGGTTCATTGCTGGATATAATTTAGTTAAAGTGTACCACAATGACGCAATAAATATATGAGTGTGAGTATGAGTAAATTTGTTGAGGAGTTTCCCATAAAACCCAGGAAGTTATTTTTTTAGAGGCAACAGTATACTATATTCTATGAAAAATTCAACTAAACAGCCCGCTGCACTGGGGCGGACAGAAGGACGGACGGACAGCCCTTTTGGCACCCTTTGGGTACAGAACCCTAAAAATTTGAGCTATTTCATTTTCCGAAGCCTTGTAATGGAAAAAGTAATTTGGTTTATAGAATAAAAATGTATATGTTACCGCTAGAGTGCGTAAATCAGTTATTGTGCACATTAACTAGGTAATTCGCAAATTACCTGACTGGGTCGGTTAAAGTGAAAAAATAAATGTTTCATTTCTCACATTAACTAGGTAATCTACAGAATAACTAGGTAATGTGCACAATAACGACCAAGCATACGGTAAAGTGCATCAGATTCTTACTTGAATGAAAAGTCGGAATTAGAGTTATTTATGTGATAATTCTCGATTATTATTACTATTTCACTACAATATTTGATTAAAGTAATAAATTCAACAGTTCCCAAATAAACAAACAAATAAACAAAAAAACAACTTCTTAAGTCAATATTTCGGAAACACCTTTGGCTAGAGTAGGTCATGTGGCTAAGTTTCAATTAGGTTAGTTTAGGTGGAATCTACAAGAAGCAAAACGTACACAAATAAAACGGGACGAAGTGTTTTGCTCACCGTCTTTTGCACTTTAACGGTGAGTGAACCATCCGTTAATGTGCACATTAACTAGGTAAAGTGCGATTAGCAATTTTAAGTTTTTCGCACTTTTACGGGTCGTACCAGGTAATCTGCACATTACCTAGTTGTGCACAGTAACGGTAACATAATATACATATAAGTATATCGACAGCGAGCCATAAGCCAGCCATCTTGATATCGAACATACATTACAAAATAAGTTTTGTGTGTATACAGATAAGCTCGCCTTTGTACATTGTTATTCTTGTACGTATTTTCTGTAAGTATATCTGTTTTGTGCAGTACAATAAGAAATTATAAATTACAGATTTATCTGTCACATAGAGCTTATCGAGACCATTTGAAACAGGCCATTATCGATGCAACAAAGCAATGCCAACAACTAGGTCAAAATATTGTTTTAACTGAAGTATTATCTCTATTTCATAAGTTATTTGTATATTTTGTAATGTGAGTACAATAAAGCAATTACGAAATCACAAAATGTATCCTCGACCCGAGAAGCCATTTTGTTACTTCCCTGGCTACAAATACAAATAAGTAGAATCCATTCGTTCCTCTAGGGATCCCGCAAATGTATTCGTTTGCAGACAAACACAGTGCAGCGGCTTTCAGTATTATTAGAAACGGACCCCGATATCGACGTACAGTTGCTGTTGAGGGCACACAGACACACTTTTGTTTCGGTTTTTACTTGAAACCAAGAACAATGTGAAGACCGTCAATGGTAAGCTTCGCTGTCGAATAGTATCTTTAACATCCAGTTTATGAAAGATTGGTCAAATGTAACAGGCGATTAATTAAAGAGTAATTCTAAATGGCGACACTTGATTAGCTGAAATAAGTGTGAAAAGAGTGTAACTTGCTGTTGAGCTGTGACAGCTAATTTTTCTTCCGGAAATCGAGCGTCTAGAACGCGAGTTTACCGCTCGAGTAAACTCCACTGCCTATTTTGTAAGGAGTTGTCAATGTTTACTCGAGTTGAGCGTTAGTTCGCGACCTAGCTTATGTAATCAATCACACTGAATGTTTGTTATAAAGTTCACCTAAATTGTGTATTGTATACCTACTTACTTACTTTACGAAAAACAAAACCGCCTTGTAAATTGCGTGTGCCTACCAAATTATGGTCCTATTATTTAATTTACAGCCCTCATTAAGGTTCAAATTCCAGTAGGAGGCCCTAAAACAGCAATTAACACTTTTAATTAGGCTATATTCATGAAAATACGACTGAATCGCTACGAAACTGGCTATAACTCGCCGAGGGTAATCAAGAAATTGAATTCACGAAGTTTTCAATTGAGATTAGAGTCTACTGCCGTGAGTCGAAGTTGAAGGCTCCTTGGGGGTTTTGCAATAAAGAGTTTCTGCTATCAGCCTGCTGGGGGGTGCGGGGGGAGAGGGGAGGGAAGCAAACTTCTTTATCTTCAAAACCCAGCATTCGCAAGCTGCAGGGCGTTAAGGAACAGCTGTCCGATGAGCGAGTGTATACTTGGACGTTTAAGGAAGACGCGTACCTAGACGCGCCGCAGGAGCCGAACGCACCGCACGCGCCGAACGCACCGCATGCACAGTTTGCACAGTGCTGTCGTCTGTCGGAATCGTATCCACTTCTCATAATACGGATAACGTCATCCGCGCCGTCCGCGCCGCACTCGTCGCACTCGCCGCACGCATCGAATGCGCTGATGACGTCATCCGCAAGCGCTGGTGGAATCAGTATACCTACAGCATTTTACTGACATGTGATTCGTGCGGCGCGGATTGGTGTGAGGCGTTGCATACGATTTCATATAAAGTTTTATAAAATACGATAACTGGGGCGCGTGCGGCTCCTGCGGCGCATCTAGGTGCGCGTCCACCTTTAGAAGTGTAGTTCAAAGTATATATATATATATAGTATACGAGATACCCTCTTATGCTCGATTTCACCAATAGTTAGGGGTCACTTAGCTCTTTTTCTTAGCTGTCTAGCGACTGTTTCGGAGGCCGGCCTCTTAATTTTAGGGGGTCTTCTAGTAGCCTAGATAACCCTTAAACTTAGGTCAAAGCGAAACAACCGGTAGGTGGCCCCTGAAAGGAAATAAATTGTCCCCTAAAGATAGCGGCCATTAATGTTCTTTTATTGTGGAAATTATCTAAAACGCCACATTTTTCACAAAATTTCTGTCTAAATAAATATAAGCTGTTACAAGTAGTTACCGCAGAAAGAATAAATTGAATACACGAAAAGATACATTTTATCGACGTATTTCTGGCTGTACACGCACGAAGACTGCGGAAATGATAAGAATGCAGTAAAGTCATCACTGTCCGGCGGCCTAGCCACGCCCCGTAACCAATCAAATCGTTTCCAATTATCAAGCCAAGTTCACAGTGACCAGTTGAAGGCAAACTTTCGAACGCGAATGTTGTGTCCTGTCCTGTGAGTGTGTGTTAACAGATTTAAATTTAAATTTCACTGCATTCTTATCACGAATAGACTGTAATTATGAATTGTATCTGCCCTATTCTAATAGCACTCTATCGTCTGAACAATATTAATGGTGTCTACTGAGCAACTTTCAGCATAACCTGGAATCATATTTTTCTGCATTCGGAAGTGTCTCATTCTGATGGAAACTCTTCAAAGATGGGCATTTGAGGTTACCTATTGTCTTGGAACTAGTAAAAGTCTGCATCATGGAGTTTATCAAGACTAAGTGCTTTTCTGGTTGTCTGGTTTTAAAGAAATACTCGGACAAATTCTGAAGGATATTTAGTACCGTAAACCCTTTTCCATTTTGCCTTGAAATAAGAGCCGAAGACGCGGTTATCAACCGTGATAAAAAATCTGAGAACAAGAAATTGCATTACTTTTGTCAGAAAAGATTGCGACGAGGAAATCTACACTGCGAAAGGCTTTTATTTGGTGTATTTTTGCAAGAGAAAGAAAAGATTCGAGGTATTTTTACAATTTTTTACATTAATTCTCTTACAATAGAGACAAAAGGAAACAGTACGAAGAAAATATGGTTCGTTTGTTAAGATAAAATTTCTGTGCTTCGCGAACAATGTCTTTGTTGTTAATTCAAATGGTCCACCGGCCTTTATATGACGCTGCTATTTTTATTTGCTTTAAAAAAGGTCTACCTTCGAGATCTTTCTTCCAAAAGTATTAAAGATAAACGTGAGATATTTCTTTCATTACATTAATAAATACCAGGGCGCCAACATTACCTGGACCTCTTTGTTACGAAAGCCTCTTGTAATTAAACCCTTATACCCCAGTCGGCAGAGTTTTCAGTCCATACCAAAAAAAACTGAATTAAACGAAACCTTAGTATGTTGTTTGTGGGCTATATAATTCAGTAGTGCAACACCCAATTTTCCGAATAAATAAAGCTAATGCTAACTTGAGGAGGGACGAAAACCCGTTTGTTTTGCGACTTTTTCCAGTTTTTCCAATATATAACCTGCAAATGATTATGTATCGTTAGTTCGTTTCGGACAATATTTAATATTATTATTTTACAATGACTAAATCATTTTTATTTTATTTTTATTTAGCCATTAAAGTGTCCCACTGCTGGGCAAAGGCCTCCCCCTCTTTCGTCCACACTTCCCTGGTCTGTGCCACCTCCGGCCACCCCGGCAAAAACTTGTCGAGGTCGTCCCGCCATCGCCATCTCCGTTTAGGCCTGCCCCTACACCGGTATCCGTCCTGTGGCACCCAGTTAGTCAGACTGAATTTTAGCAATTTTAATTTTAATTATATTTAAATTTTGTACCATTTTATGTACTATGGGTTGTTACCTGAAAATAAACGTTTTTTTATTTTATTTATTACAGTGCAGGGCCTTATGTACAAAGTTCGTAGGTTTCGTTACTCGTCGTGTGCTCTTTGTCTCTCGGTCGACGTGTGTCGGGAGGACTACTTGCCATGTGTCAGACAAGGCTGGGTCGTCTCAATCTCGGCTAGGACAATCTCGGACTAATTCTCTTGTCGGGCAAGGGATATCTCAACGCTAGCACAGGTAACATAGAGACTCTCTCTCTCTCTCTCTTGCCCGACAAGAGAAATTGATATTTTTTTTTACGACAAGGGCCTTTCTCGTGAGTGGCATGCTGCCCGTACAGACTGCGAATATGTACTCTACCTAAGGAAATAAACATACGAATCAAGAATTCACTAGAACATTTTTGTGTGTGACAACATTAGAAGCGATCGCGAGAATTGTTAAAGAGGTAAATTGCCACATCAGCCGCCCCTCGCATCTGTCGCATCTGTCACGAAGGCTCACTAGCGAGATGGGCTCGTAACTGAAGTGTTTACCTTGTTAGAGAATTTGCAAGATTTTGTTACAAAAAAATCAAGATTCTTTCTCCGTTATTACTGTAAATATATTATGTATTTTTTTGCCTCTCATTTTTATTTTAGATGTCACGATGAAGAATAAAGGTAAGCTAAATATTGGATTTTGTCCGTGACAGGAGGCGACGACGCCGACGACGACTGCATGGGATGTTTGACCCTTCGTAAAAAAGAGATGGCGTGAGGAGTAAAATGTTTTCAGTTGTCATACTTCCAGAAGGCGCTAATCTTAGAAAAAATCCTATATATCTTAGCGCCATCTCGTGGTATTTGCCGATGTGCTGCACCAAGCGATAATGGCCTCGAACTAAAGAAGCTTCCGTAGCATCTCTTTTGTTCTAGGTGGTCTATCTGTATTAGTATAATATTATAGTATCTGTGCTACTACTTATGTAGTAGTTCATAATGGGATGGCACTAATATCTGTCAGGATTAAATTGCTTGTTCATTAAATTACTAGCCTGGTTCAGAGTACAGGAGAACAGTAGATAGATAAGATGTGTCGACGAGAGGGTTAATATTAGTAAAATGGTTGCATTAAGGAAATCAAGATCGTCACTACGTTAAAATCTTTGTATACTACCTTAATGTAAGTAATATCCGCCATTATTTTACTCCTTCTTCTTGATATTTATATAAATTATCATCAGATCGCGAATTGTCAAACTGTCTTAGCATACGTGACGTCATTCATCGGCAATATTCTCATTAGTCACTCAATCAAATCCTCCCCCCCCCCCGTTCGCTTCTCTCTATGATGGAGGGTGGTTACCAACTCGTCTTTCGAATGTATAAGTAGTATTTTACCGCACGTGGTGTTTAGTACGGTCAGTATCATCAGAGTGAAATGACCCCTCAAATGATACAATTTTTTAAAAAGTTGTCAAGTGCTATATAAATTCTAGCTGTTAGGATCTTATATTCGTTTATATTATGTAAAATGTGGACATCACATTCAGAAGACATGTTTCGTAGGCTCGTTTTCGTGTATATAGACGACATTTTCATACCGAGCTGGGAGGAAGCAGGTCTTTATGTCGGTTGGAGTGGTTTTTTTTTCAATTAATTAATGCCATCAGCCGATTGCATTTGTATTGATATCTTCAAAGGAACAATATTTGACATTATAGGGGATTTCATTCACTTACAATAGAAAATAACAGATTGTATCGAGATACTTTCCATCAGATCCAAGGGGTTAGTGGCAGGTTATAGAACTTCACATGCGTAGAAATGGGCACTACCCACCCTTCCATACGACGGATCGCGGCAGGAAATTCAATTTGGCTGTCTTTACAGCTGTATGCGTTAGCCTAATTGATCTCATCTCATTATCACCTAGATTAGGATCTCCATTTGACTGAACATGAACATAATGTTATTATAAAATATTCCGTGGATCAATAACGTTATGTAATTAGAAAGTATATGGCGGGACGCATAAATACATATTTGTAATACGACATCTCCCACTGATATCAGAGATTACCATAATGTTGGAGAAACTTAATCCGGTAATAATAATGACCAGATACGGCGCGACCCAAGCCTAAAGGATGATACGATACGATTACAGCATACATACTATTAAACGATTATTATACTCTGTATACTTTTTGCTATTATTTTTTATTTTGGCATTTTAACGCAACACAGAGTAAAGGTTAACGCTTGACGTGAGCGTGACTGATTTTCTCGTTAGAGTACTTTTTAGCGCCCTGACTGACTGAGCTTACATTAAAAGTAGGGCTTCTCGCTACGGGCGTAGCACGGCGTAGCGGCGTAGCTTATAGGCCGCTACGAGGCACGCTTTCCGTCAGTGATCGCGCGGCTGTCACGCTGCCAGTGTCCCGCCGTGTTCGCGAACATTCGACGACGGAATACGAACATAAACAAACATTAGCAAAAGTGCAAAGTAACCACAAGCCATGAAATGTGACCCGGAGAATTGTTTCGACGACATCGAATATTTAATATCGTGTTATTAAGGTAATTTTTACACGTTTTACAATATATTTAAATGTGTTTCCTTTTTTATTGCATTTTAATGGGAATGTTAACTTTGTGATGGACGTATAACTGTAATAGTTTAAAATCGATTTCTCAATTAAATTACACAGATACCTATTTGCACTGACTGAATAATAGACCTAAAAATTGTTGTGTGTGACAACAAGAAAATAATTGGACGCCGATCAATCAGAAACTAGTAATAGATTCACAATGTAAATCATAGACTTTGAAATAAATACACCGGTCACGCAAGCTACACCTGCGTCAGAACAATCATGGAACTCGAACTGTCACAATAACAATTTCACCTTGCCCTAATCCATCAGCAGTAATGGTTTGTACGAACGAAACTTGTACGATTGATGAATAAAATATTTACTTAAGCGATTTTCTTTCACAAGTTTCGGTCATTAGGATGGCAAGTTTCGCATAAAAGAGCGATACTTTAACTTAGTTCTAATGACAACAGTCGTTCGCCCGACGCTTTATCACTCACAGCTTTCACAAACTTACTAGTTTAATGTTGTTATCGTGAATTATTAAGTTATTCTTAACTGTACACAGTAGGTAATATATTAATATATTAATTTTATTCACCCAAAATACTCTAAAATAACCTTTTTCTCGTTTGGGCAGTCCAGAGAGCAAGACTTGAGAAATGCGTTTGTGTGAGTGCTTACATCCATATTAACTTTGATGAAGTGTGAGACGTGTCATTTTATGTTTCTTGTCAGTGTTGCTTACTACAGTCAAGTACTTCATTGGCCGGCAATCTTAATATTCAGTCTCGCCTTATTGGTGTCGTGCATGAAAACATCGAACATACGAAATAAGTACATGTATCATACTGATACTGTATATCAGTGTATAAAGCTTACGTTACGTAAGTTCCAAAAAAAACTTCGTGCAGACTAAACGGATAAACAGTTCGAAGCTCCTTCAATTTCCGCTATTCAAGAGCTTTATGAATTCCCGTATTAATTACCTTAAAATCGATTAATATTATTCTACAAATTGAGCCTCTCCGGTCCGTGTGGATAAACGCGACGATATGTTACGTTTTGTTATGTTAATATGTTTGGTGATTTTGAATTCCTATCAAATTATAATAATCAACCCTAGAAAGCAGAGTCATCCTTAAAGTTTCTGATCAAATTCCTAAAACCTCTGTTATGTAAATCACGAAAGTTACAAAACAAACATTTATTTAAACGGCTCGGCAGTACCAAAGAGTTCACTGAACTATCCGTTTGCTCGAAAATCCGCTAAAATAGGCTTCCTTGGCTAAAGTAGGTACCCACCTACCTCCGAGAAACGAGAGTCGCTTTAGCCAACCCAGCATTGTACTATTATACTGCCTGAAATTAGTAGAACATTGTTCTTCCCCCTTTTAGGAGTGCTATTGGTAGAGGCAGGGCCCTATTGTTGGTCCAAATAATTCAATAAAAAATTCAAAGCGTGGAAGGGCGCCTTTGAATAGAAACGTAGGACTTGGACGGTGGCCAAGTTTATTTTCTAGATATAATGTTGAAGGAAAATCAGTGATAAAGTATTGATGAGCTTTAGCTTTATTCGTCCAAATAATAGTAGGCACCTCTGTGTTCACTCTGACAAAAAGCTATTAATTAAACTATCTGACAGCTTTTAGCACAGTGCTTGAATACGAATCAGCAAGTATTGAACTGTAAACTGTTCAGTTGAGGATTATACGCATGGAAACAGAAATATGAAATAGTTAATGTATCTGCTTCAAAGTAAATTATTAATTGTATAAGAGAGCACTTACAGCGACAGATAAACCTTGTCTGGTTTTCGTTCGCTGCTACTTGTAACTAAACCTAAGCTTTTAATATATGAATAAATAAAAATAAAAAAAATATAAAATGGGCAAATTAACATGCAACACGTATAAAATCTGATACAAATATTTTTTCCGTTGATATTATGGCTTGTTTTATTTATCGCATTCAATGAGTGACAGCAATGTAGGTAGTACGATTGCAGTACAACACTTACTACATGCTCAAACATCGGACTAAAACAACGAACGCGGTCAAATGATATGTGCACGCTGTAAAGTCACTATTATCATAATAGCTTAATGCATAGTGGCATTATAGTCCCGAATTCAGATGTCACTGTATTGTAACCACTAGCACTCAGGCACGTTACAAAACCGCTCTCAGCTCCGAGAGCGATCTCAAGCATTAGACAATCACACTACGATATGGCGAAACCATCATTGTGACAAAAGTAAACACAATTAATCGCTTTTTACATTTGATTGCTTTATCAGAAACTCGGGGTTAACAAATAAGAAAAGAAACGTTCTAAGTTGTGTCGTGTAAGTGTAATACAGAGAACAATACACTTTGCAGATATAAATTGGGTATGAACTAGCTCGTTTATTGCCTCTTTGTGAAAGGGTCGATGTCTCCTATTTGGAAGTCCACCTGCGTCGCCCACTTTGTTAGATTACAATGTATTGTGACTCCGAGAGCGGCTATCACAAACAGACGTAGGCTTCCAGCAGGGGGATTAGCCAAAACAGCCTTAAGCAAAACTTAAAAGCAAAATAATATGAGTGTTATTTATGTACCTATGTTCTCAATAAAACATAAATAAATAAAACCTATAAAATGAATGTAGCTCGTAGTAGTAGAGAAATATCTGATAACTGTTCTATATTTTACCTATTGCCTGCCGTGGACATGCTGTCAAGCGTACGGAGTGCGTATTTCCGTTTCCGTACCCAATTCGTCTCCTTGTCGAGATGAAATCAATACGTTTATGTAAATAAAACAACGCGACGCAACGCACCAATGAGGAGACCTCACCTTGGTTTCCCATTACCTCATGTCACATGACTGATGTTGTCGACAGATGAAAGCGTGGACGGCGCACGAGCAAGACACCTCGCTACATTGTTGCCGCACGCTCCATGTCAAGCACGCAGCATATGCCAGCGCCCTCTATACACTCGTAAGTACACATACTACTGGTCTTCCAATATTTAAAGAAGGATAAAATTACGCGATTAATCCCAGTCTTTCCACACCCAGATAAATTGATATTATTTTATTATATTGCAGGGTGTATAAAACAAGTCTCTTGTATGGGGACTTCCTTTAATTTATTAAATCTCGTGAATTTCAGTATTTGTTCTTGTTGCGGCAACAGATATGTGCCTTGTTAAGTGATCAACTTTCTAGCTATTACGGTTCGTGCTGAAGGGCCCGCTGACGGACAGACAGACAGAGAGACCGCTGGACGGACGGACGGACGGAAGGACGGACAACGGAGGCTTAGTAATAGGGTCCCGCTTGGCACCCTTCGGGTACGGAACCCTGAAAAGCACTTTTCTAACTATTTTGGTGTTTGAATTTAGAACACCAAAACAGTGAGAAAAAGTTGGTACGACCTCCTTATCAATGCTATACAACCTCGTTGACAACAACCCGTACAAAGAATACTCGTCATACAAACTCCTTGTGCAAATAACTCCTCGAGATTTGCTTGGTCGATTTTTGATCGGTGGTGGCGATTGGTGAATTTTCGACAAGGAGTAGCATTGGAATAAAAACTTTTGTGCTCTTGTGCAAAGTTTTAGTAAATTGGCGTTATTTTAAAAAACACTCGCTTCACAAGTTGACCATCCTAATAATCTAATAATAAATAATGCTAGTTTGTGGCGTCTCAAAGGGAAAATAATAGTGTCGGCGCTAACTGGCAGCCGTAATGAGGGGAAAAAAGTGCTGATAGAAAAATGACAGTTACCCCTTAATTTTCTCAATTTTCGTCCATTTTGAATTGGAGTTACAGATTGATGCTGTGTGTATCTCTATACATACCAACTTGGACTGTCTTTACCCCGGGAGCCGGCAAATTCTTTTATAAATATGTTTTTGGACTTCATTACCAAGTCATAAGGTTATCGCGGGCCATTGATTTGAGGCTTAACGCTTGAGTGGTTAACTTTTCATCAGCGGGTAATTTTATAACAATACATTTCAATTGTTATGTGCCCGTAGCGGCCATTTACACTGACGAGTGGTCAAACATTACGTCATGAAAGGTCTCGAAAAGTACATAAATACTCTTATACCTCAGGGAAGTGGAGTTATAATGCTTCTTAGTAGAAGTGCACTCAGCGGTACACAATAGCTCCTTGGAAAAAGGGATCAAAGACTACCATCATGGACAGTCGACCGGTTTAGGTAAGACAAAGTATTTTTCACAAAGAACAACAAATCAAAAACCGTCTGGGCCTTCTCGAACCCCAAAGTACGTCTTGGGTCCCTTCTCAAACATCCGCTGAGGGTGGAAAATGGTCTTATTTGCTGACCAGAGGCCGACATAGAACGATGTTATAATTCTGGAAGTAATTTGACGACATAACTTTTCAAGTCCAATTTCCACGGTTTTGCTGTGGAGGAAATTAACATAATTAACTTTTGATCAGTAGGTAATTTTATAAAAATTATACATCAATATTGTTTTCTGCCCGAAGCGACTCACACTGACGAGGGGTTAATAAAAATCTTAGAAATTCACATTCCTTTTATGATTCCTGAGATTCGCAAGTTTATCGGATTTGAATACAGCAAAAATTTGAGTTATACCTATGAGTTCATTTCATTAGTGGAATTGATTTTGATAAGTAGATTGTCCCTCGACAGTTTGAGGCTTAATATTTCGGCAGTCAGACGATAGCATTCAATATTCGTATACGGTTGCGGTTTTTAGCAATTTGTGGAAACGCACTAGTGCATACTATCCAAATTCGTATTAGTAGGGGCCATTTCACGCATCAGCATTTGCGATTGTTGTTATTGAAAATCGGTCAAGTGCGAGTCGGAGTTCCCACACGAATGGTTCCGTACCGTTCGTACAAGAAATAGAATAAAATACGTCTTTTGTCTGTTTAGGGACCCCGTCATTATTTTGTGTGGTTCATTGTTTATTATTATAGAAACACACACTCTGTGAAAATTTGACGGACGGACGGAAGGACTTACGGCCGGATCTTCATTTGTTTTGAGTCTATTCAACTCATTTTACGAACCTCTTAAAATATAGACCTGTTCTAAACATCTTATGTGTATAAATCATATCAGACATAATATATTATGTGTATAAATCTAACACCAAATTAGAGACGTAAACTATGAATTAATTTGCGTCTCAAATTCGGGAGGAAATTAATGTTATTAGAATACCAGCCGGTTCACTGAAATATTAACTCTACTTGTCGCACATAAGGCTGTTAACAAAACAGTCGTTTAGTTTATTTCATTTAGGTTAGTTAGATGGTAGGTACTTATTAGGGTTCCGTATTCTAAGGGTGCCAAACGGAACCCTTTACTAAGCCTCCGCTGTCCGTCTGTCTGTCTGCCTGTCCGTCAGCGGGCTCTATCGCATGAACCGAGCTAGACAGTTAAAATTTTCACAGAATGTGTATATGACAACGTAAAATTGCCACATCCATGAGATTACAATCTAACGAATTAAAATCTGACGATAAATAATTGTAAATAAGATCGACCGGGTTTAGTATTTATGCTTTTTTGATTCTTACAAGTCACCTAACACGAAGGATAACCGGGGATTCGCTTTGCTCACCCCCTTTATCCTTCACCTACTCTGACCCATCACTTCGCCCAGATATTCATCATTTCTGTTTATCTACTGAGACCTTCGATCATTAATATATACCTTAGGTAATTATATGATCGAAGGCTGAGACGCGTTATACTTATATTGTAAGAAGTACGGTACATTTTACAATTTATCGTCAGATTTATATTCTAACGAATTTTATTTGACAATTTTATGGTGACATATCTGTTGCCGCTACAGTTACACATACTGAACTAAACAAATAAGGTTCCGTACCATTATCTATAAAAACGACAAAAAATAAGTCTTTTGTATGGGAGCCCCCTTTAAATTATAATCTGTATTTTTAGTATTTGTTGTTCGGCAACCGAAATACATGAAAAGTGAAAATTTCAACTGTCTAGCTATCACGGTTCATGAGATACAGCCTGGTGACAGACGGACAGACAGACAGACAGATGGACAACGGAAGGGTCCGGTTTGGCACCCTTCGTGTACGGAACCCTAAAAACATAATGGTGTTTAGAATTAAATAGTATTAAGTACCTATTTCAATATAATGCGCCTGACATTTTTAGGTACCTATCTAGCAAAATTACGAGTTATAGATATTCCTTTTATTTTTCTGAATGTGGGTTGTTAATAATAATGTTTGTTTTTGCAACACTCTGCCCTACAATTATTAAATTAAATTAGATTACAAAAATTAAAATACAAATATGTCTGTTCGACATTATCAATATTGCATTAAAGTTATAATAAAGAAACCTAATCTCTTCCAGTCACCGTTGAGGAAATCCTGTACGCGAGTAGGCTTTATTAAGCAAATGTTCTTTTAGCTTTGATTTAAATAAATGGAAGTTTTCTGTGTCTCTGATACATTTTGGTATAGCAATTAATGTTGATGAAAAGTAAGATGTTTTTGTAATAAATCTCAGGCACTTGTTTCTTGTACGATGGGGCGGAACCCTTCATGTGAGAGTCTGACTTTCACTTGACAAAATGTACTATTTAATAAAAGCGCATTTTTTTCAGAACATATCCATCTTGGTGGTGCTGCTGTACAGTTGGCGAATCGGGGTCAATGCGAAGCGATATAAGGAGCTGGACGATGTCTACTACGGTGAGTTTACAAGTTTATAACATCATCGTAAGTCAGTAAGCTGTAAGACTTCCTTCAACCGATTTTAAAAGCTAAATGATGATGATGAAGGCTAAATGGGATAAAGAGTGGAACGAGACCGCTCAGGATCGAATGGAGTGGAAGAGGGGGAGAGAGGCCTTTGCCCAGCAGTGGGACATTACAGGCTCGTAATAATAATAATAATAAAATGATGATGATGATGATGTGTGTGGTAAAACTGATTTCGGTCACGGCGGCGACCGCTTCAACTTGTCGTCGGTAGGCGCCGCTCGTGGGCTCTTATGTGGCTTATGTTCTCCATCTTTCTTGTCAAAATCCTCGCACACTGTATAATTGTTTGCACTAGGTAAAATTATTAAAATATAAGTTTTTATCAGAGCTGCCAGTCCGACTTCTCCGATTTCCAGAGCTTATGGTAATCGGAGAAGAGCCTGTCGGATTGAAATTGAATTATTTACACAGTACAGTAAACCTGCTAAAATCATGTACATGTTGTCTGATATTGAGTCTTTTTGTATATGCTCTTCAGGACGTGACTAAATTTTATTAAAGATAAAAGATAAAGATATTTATTTGTCTGAATGTGGGTTACAGGGTTGTTAAATACATGATGTTCTTGCCACACTCTACCTTAAAGGCGTACAAATATTAATTTAAATTAAATTATGTTTAAATTAAATTAAAATACATGTCAATTCGAAAAATCAATATTGCAATAGAGTTATAATATACATGCACTACCTAATCACTAAACAATCTTTCAGTCACCGTTGAGGTGTTTACCAAAAATACTGGATTCATCCAGACGTTTTTCAAAGGGTAGTATTCAATTTGTGCATTTCCTCTCCTCCGCTTACCGGCGCCTATTTTATTTACGTGCCAATAGACAAGATTGATCAACAGTATTAGACCCACCCTCGCTCGGGTAATGAAGCATAAATAACTCAATTGCAAGTAAAAACACGAACACTCTGGCTGTTATTTGAGCATTAAAACCACTTTTGTTCTCTTTAAACTTGAACGCTTGGCAACTCGGGTACTAAGGCCGTTGAAAACAACAGTGTTATGAGAAAAGTTTTTATTGCGTTTTCCGCGTTTGGAAAATCTAAGTATGTGATTTATTAATTACGATTTTATGAGGCTTTTCTGAGTTGATAAAAAAATTGAATCAGTAGATTTAACTTACTCAGGTGCATAAAAACTTTTAGGTTTTAACAGCATAGCAGAGAACCGTACGCATTACATTACTAGCTCTTAAAAATCTTGAGATAACGACTTTATACAGCAATTTAGACTATTTAAAATGCTCAAACTTATACCCGTACAAACTTTAGAAGACAAGTATAAATCTCGGCTGTTTAAACCCGCGGTGAGCTCGGTCTAAACGACAAAAGTGCTGTAAACGATTCGGCCGCGTTATGAATCGCAAGAGATAAAAGAGTCATTTAGCAGGAAGTTCGCCTCATTATGGTGCGTGCCGCGCGCCCATTTTTCTACAGAAATCCTCGTTTTTCATACCAAATGACTTATTCATAGCACACTCGTGTAATTTCATTCCGCTGTTGCGCTGTATTAAATCGGATTAGAGGCTATTACACGCTATGGAACAAATTGGATTGTGCCTTATGTTTAATGCTATTTTCACACTCTACAGCTCTACATTTATTTTCACACTACTACACTACTGATGAGTTTATCAGATATAATTGAAACAAAAAGTAAACTTTAGAAAAAACTGACTTCCACAAACCCTATTTGATTAGATTGAGTTTAATACTAACTGTAACCCCTTATCGCCCCCCCCCACCCTTGGGGACTTTATTTTGTCAAATCCCATCTCAGTGCTACCCCACGCTACTAAGGAACCTCTGTACAAAGTTTCATGGCTATGCGTCCACCGGTTTAGGCTATGCGTTGCCTGCCCGTCAGCCACGCATTGTATTTGTACCTAGTATTGAGCAGTTCTGGTGGCCATATGTGGTCTTTATCAGCAGTTCCGCATCACAATATTATGCTTACCATGTGCATTTGCACGAGTTATTATGAAAAACACAAAAATCACTATAGGTCTGCCTATAATATTTGAAGAGTTCCCTCGATTTCTCCAGGATCCCATCATCAAATCCTGACTTGGTGTCAATGGGACCAATGCGAAGGTAAACCCTTTCAAAAAAAAAAACCAAATCGGTCTATTCGTCTAAGCGCTATCGGGGCACATACATTAAAAAAAACATCCGGACGAATTGTAAACCTCCTCCTTTGGGAAGTCGGTTAAAAAGACATTTTTCAGGAAGAACTCAGTCAGTACTAATAGGGGCTCCAAGTTTGAGACTATAAATAGGATTATATTGGCTTCCATGTCGCTGCCATTTATGCTACAGTGTCTCATACAATTTCGCTGGAAAGTTTTTAAGAAGTTTGCGCTGAGCAGGAAAGCTTTCGGAAATAGTTTGTGTAATATGGCTGCTCTTCAAAACTTTTGCAGATAGTAACGAGTTGGATGGTGCATCTAGATGAGTTTCGTTATAAACAACAGTCTTTGTCAAATTCAAATTCAAAAATAAAACAACGACAACAACAAAAACATAAGCGTCACGCCCTTTCCCATGCGGGGTGGCAGAGACACAACTGTGCCAACAGTCAGTGTTTTAATCGGTTCGCTGCTAACACGTTCTAATTGAGCAGTAAGTACAGCAGACTACATCGGGAAAAACGTTAACGAGAACAGAAGCAGAAATCCAGCCGAATGTATGTTCGGCTGGATTTACTGCTTCTGTTCTGCGTTTGTTGACAAATGACATCATAATGGTAATGAATCATGCATTTGTCGCACTCCGTACTAATTACGTAAACATTGTCCACCAGTCGCGCGTCCGTTCCGTCACACACAGCCGCCGCCTGTTTTCGTGACGTCAGTCGGCACCATTATGTCCAGACCTTGATGTAACGTTATTATCCTCATAACACTATGCAATTCCTAAAAGTTATACATCTATGAGGTTATTCTCTTAGTTTTACAGCGCTATAAATAACGCTATCATAACCGTATAGGGCATAGGTGGGAGAGCTTCACGAGCGCGGACCAGAGGTTCTTTGCAGGTCGACGAGGTAGAGGGAGAAGACCAGCTACAGGCTCTCACAATAGGGGCAGAATGTCAAACCAGAAACCGTTGATAATTTACCTGGCTAGATATTAGTAACCATCTGATTGATCTCACTGGAGACTGGATAAAGTTTTGTTTTTTCGTTTTAAGGAAAGTTATGTTTGTTTATTTAAGCAAAAGTCTAAAAAAATATTAGTTTCAACGAAAAATACGTTTAATTCCTAAATAAATATATTTTGATGCTATGCGAGATGTTATAATTTGCCCCGAAAGTACCGAATGTGCTATGGGTAGGACATCTGGAAAACCGACTTTTCCGGTACTTTTTTTAATATTATTTTTCCCGTCATTTAAGTACTTTTTTAAGAAAGCTTACCAAATTTCATCGACTTTGAAAACAGTTTATACTTCCAGGCGTTAGGAGGTTAAGCTGTCTCAATCATTCCACGGGTACAAACATCAATAGAAATAAACCTGTGATCGAAAAACGAGACTTCTCTCAATTAATGAATTATCTTCGAATATCGGAGAATATTCCCACAATGTCAAGCAAATTCCTGCTGAAAGAATTCCCATTATAAGTTGAGGTCTTGATCAAGAATTTCTGGATGACGAATCTATAGACGACATTAGCTCATACGTGGAGGACCTCCATGAAAACCGCGTTAAGTGCATAAATATTTTTATTATTAACTGCATGTATGGAGTCTTAAACAATTTGGGCGACTATTACGAACGTGAGTTAACACTTTACTTAAATACAAAGACGTGACTGTGGAGTTGTCAAAGTTATTTATTCAGAGATAGCGATTGAAGTAGTGCGCCTAAATGACTTTGACAACTGCACATAAATATGTATGGTATTGTATCAATGTTTTTCCGAGGATAGTGCAAAACCGTGTTCAAAATAGTGCATCTTGAATGTAACAAGAGGCTTGACGTCTCTGCATAAAATTAATTACGTGTAACTCTGATTACATAAAAGGTCGTCAACCGCCTTCGTCATCAATCACTCGAAATTATATTATTTTCTGTTTCCATGTAATCGTGTAAAGTAGAACCAGCAGAACAAAACTAATTAGGGATATAGGTACAGGATGTAACAGAAAGGCCGTAGTCATATTGGGGTTTTGTTAGGGACGTCATTCTGAGCAACTTTCTCTATGAAATCTGAAAAAAAAACTACTTCAAAACCTGTTTATGGGTGGAGCTGAATCTGAATGATGTATTTTTTGTGGCTCAAGCAAATAATCACTTTTCAGCTTTAAAACTTCAGCCAGTCTGCATTGGACACAAGCAGGCAGAATTTATAATTGGGTTTGGACTTTATTTCCAAGCCTTAAAGTTGAAATGGTAGGCCCCCTCATTAACTTTACACCCGGAGTAAAAGTTTGTAATAATAAGGGCGATAGTGAATGGGGCTTATTTAATAAAGGGTTATTAAACCGGCATATCAGACAGACAGCAAAGGAAAGATGTCGTCATATTAAACCGGCATATCAGACAGACAGCAAAGGAAAGATGTCGTCATATTAAACCGGCATATCAGACAGACAGCAAAGGAAAGATGTCGTCATATTAAACCGGCATATCAGACAGACAGCAAAGGAAAGATGTCGTCATATTAAACCGGCATATCAGACAGACAGCAAAGGAAAGATGTCGTCATATTATACCGGCATATCAGACAGACAGCAAAGGAAAGATGTCGTCATATTATACCGGCATATCAGACAGACAGCAAAGGAAAGATGTCGTCATATTTACAGGGACCATTGTTCTGGACAAATTGTCGCTTGATATCAGCAACATTATTTTTATTTAGTCATGAAATACACTTTACGTTGCTAGAGCTTGAAAATTAAACGTCCTTTGACTCCCCGACGAAAATAATGATACCTATATAATTTATAGTTAGGACTGAATTACTAAATACTCAGACAGCACCACACCATATAATTTCTAATAAATTGTTGATATACACAGAAGAAGCACAATTAATTATAATTCATTATTATTAATAAAGGTCCTACCTACTTTACTTTATAAGCAAGACCACTCATACAAAATCAGCCTTGTCTATCAAGTGTTTTTTTTTTTCGAGTTTACGTAGTCATAATAATTATAAATTACATCTACAAAATTGTATTTTCTGCTCTTAAATTGCCTCTTATATTAGAAGAAAACTTCACGATACCTGAAATTGGTTGTTTCACATCTTTAATAACATTACTTAATAGGATTAGAAATCAAAGAGGCTTGGCTGCCCTACTGTGGCTTGATCGAAAATAAGCTTGATTTTTCTGTTATTTTGTATTAACTTCTTAGTTGAAAATTAAAGTCTTTTTTTCATTCCTGTAGCGGGAATTCTGTTTCTAACTAAAACCACTCCCACATATTTTTATTGTGTACGATTTAGCAATCGCACAATGTGCATACTCCGCTAATTTACCTAATAAGTCAGTGTTATGCCGGCCTTCCACTAAAAAGGGTGGCTGGCTCCTTTCCCGCTCAAAGCTGTCTGAACCTACAGTGGGATGCAAATATGAGATGCAAAACCATGTGAAGTTGTCTCGGGTCAATCCAATGCGATGACACGAAATGGCCGAATGTAAATGACCCTTGCTCATAGGAGCTGTATAATCCCGACTGAACCTCTAATTTGAATAGACTGTCTGACAATGCTATTCACAGATATACCAATGCGGTAATACTCGTATTTTGAAGCATACTATGGCCCAACAGACACGAGTAAGCACTGTTCTCGGATTAACAACATCTCCATACAAATGTATATTGAGTTATCAAAGTTCCCAGACGCTAACTCGTTGTTCGTAGGTTTACATTTTTAAGGTTCCATATTCGAAGGGTGCAAAACGGGAAACTATTACTATGCCTCCGCTGTCCGTCCGTCCGACCATCAGTCCGTCCGTCCGTTCTTCCGTCAGCGGGCTTAATCGCACGAATCGTATTAGCTAGAAAGCTGAAATTTTCACAGAAAGTTTACAGTATTGTGTTAAACAAACTCAAAAAACTGCTACTAAAGTTAATAACAGTATCTAAAGCCATTTTCCAAATAGCCTCGATAAGCCCCATTGAATTGTTAGATTTATCAATATCATTCATAAATGACAGGGAAACTGTCTCATAGAACTTTTTGAGACCGATGGAAACAGGCTTTTTACTCTGTTATTCCTAGACGTGACGAGTTAAAGCGACCGTATAACCGAGTGGCAGTTATGTTTCAGTGCCTTTACAGTCCTCTTTAGATCGCTAAATAAACTCCCTTTGTTATTGTTTCAGGTGTACAGATAGCATACTTCGCGATAATAGGAACACAGATGTTTATGATCATGCTCAGCTTATTCCTGTTTTATGGGATTTATAAAGTAAGTACTCATGGAATGCTGGGGCCGAATTCTACTGTTCACAAGCATACCACAAGCCTGGCACAAACTTGAATACGAGGCATTTGGTATTCTACTAAAACCGGAATCGCAATTCACAAGCGCCAGCGTGACGCCAGCCTACTTCGTATTCTACTATCCAAAACGTACTCACGCTAGCGCCAGTTTGACGCCAGAGTACTTTGTTCTACTGTCCAAAGCGTTCTTACGCTGGCGCCAGAGGCCGGCTTCTGCAAAATTGCATGTCAATAGCTATAGCGAGATAGCAAAATACCGGTTTCTTTGTAGCTACAGCCGCAGTCAGAGCAGTCTCTGCATTCAGTCATCCATCAGTTAGCAATTCTTACTCAGGTTTGTATTGATAAACAGTTTTCAACTCTGAGACTTATAACAGCTTTAACACAATTAACCTCTCGCTCGCACATCTATTGTTCATATTGTTAGTTTAGCCCGCGTGTCTCTTAACGCAAGCTAACCGATTGAGCGGTTTATTAAAACGGACCTGAGTATAAATTATGGGAAGCTTGTTAACCTAATATCATGAATATTAATAAGCTAATTTACTGTTTGTTTGTGCTACATGAAACTTGGCGATTTTAGAGCCTTTTGATACTAGGTACCGAATGTTATTGTAGGTAATTTAACTAATTCATTTTTGTTTGTACTCTACCTAGTACTAATATTGTGTCGGTGGTAATAAATCCATAATGTTAATTTGTTTGCGCCTGCCAAAGAGTCATAAAGTTGTGGATCGAGGCCGCCCTAATTTATGTTGCTTACATGAAGTAAACACCCATTCTACTAATTAGTAATTATACACAGTTACAGCTAGAGGTGTGGCGTGCAGATACCAACTCTACTTTTACTAATTTTGTTGCAGTTGATATACCGTTATAAAGATTACAAAACAAACAAAAAAATAATTATAAGTCCGGATTCTGAATCTGTATTTTAGAGTGCATAAATATTTTATTTTACTGTACATTTCTTTATTTAATTTATTTTAAAATGCAAAAATAAGTACGTAGTAAAGAATATAGAAAAGAGAGGAGTATGAAATGAGTTGTATTGAATCACTGGCACACCTCGGGCACTCCATAGAACGCTCGTAAAATAATCACCTGTTACTACTACATAGCCAAATGACGTTTGCACACGTGCAAATGTGTGCGTAAACTCGTTCGTTTGTGCGTTTAGCGCCTATACAAAGAGCCTGTGGTTCGCCCTCCTCCGGCGGCAGGGGTGGGGGCGGTAGGTATCTGAATCAGCGCGGGGAAGGGAGTGGCCGTTCTGTAACTAGTATTGTTATTTATTTTGTGTCACTGGCTAAAACTGGGCACAGTTGTGCTTCTGCTACCTCGTATGGGAAAAAGCGTGATGCTATGTTTAAACTACAATTCGTATACAGGGTTACTTTTGGACCACTAGCCAAAAGTTACTATTATTTTAGAGACTAAGACTAAGAAACCGATTTTATCAGAGCAACTTTCTTTTTCACTTCTCCATACAAATCACTGACCCACTCAGGCCAAAATGCACAGGGAAGTGAGAAATAATGTTGCTCTGATCAAATCGGTTTCATAGTGAAAGTTGGTCAGAATGACGTCCCATAATAGTAAATTTTGACTAGGGGTCCAAAAATAACCCCGTATCAGTGATCAGATCAGTGAGACTTATCCACTTATCCACAGAAGAGATAATAGTACTACTTAGACTTAGAACAGCTACTCCCTTCCCCGCGCTGATTCAGATACCGCACGCACCCCACCCCTGGCGCCGGCCGGAGGGCGAACCACAGGCTCTTTGTATAGGCGCTGAACGCACACATTCACAAACGAGTTTAAGCACAAATTTGCACGTCTACAAACGTCATTTGGCTATGTAGTAGTAACAGGTGATTATTTTACGAGAGTGTTATCGAGGTGTGACTTATCGGAACTTCCTGAATCACATCAATGGAATAAATAGTTTCACAACTAAAGTCAGGTTTGTTTCGCAGGAAAATGTGGCTTTCTTAGTGCCTTGGGTGGTTGGCTGCATGACGTTCATGGCTCTGGAGGCGATGGCCATGGTGTACTCAAACGTGCTCCGAGACCACGTCAATAAGGTGACGAAAAACACTTAATTGCTTTTGCCTACTTATAACCTGTAATTTTAGTCTAATGTAGGATTAGATGGAATGAGATGCGAGTCTATTGTGACAAGTTTGTCTTATCCTACCTGTCCTATATGTCCGTCCGACCGTTCGCCCTTGGAATTGGTCAGGACGGCTTTAGTACGCATCCAACTTTGTAGATGACCTCAAATCGGGACATAACAATGTACGAGTATAATGCTATCTAATAGTACTATCTAATAGTACTGCATTCCCTGCCCACAAATGCATTTGACGTCGACAGGGAACTAGTATTGCACATTGCTTTGTCGAACATATTCTCTTTGTGACGTGAAACGTGAACGAAACACATTGTGGTGTATTGTTTCCACAGTTCTATAATTTAATTACGAGTACTAGGGTTAACCTTTGACTGGGGTAGTTACTAGCTTCATTCTATTTTGTAGTGCTCATTCTAACAATGCTGTTAATTTTATTTTAACAATGGTTGTAGTTGTAGCGATTTAGTTAACTAAGCAATTCTGATATTTCTACCCCACATTCACTCAAGGGTAAAAGCAATTCATTTCAGTTTTATCTTTGTTTTAGGTTCACTCTCGTGCTGCTGCTAAATACATATAATTTTATATTTAACAACTTTTATACCAAGAACGCGTAGATGTATCAAGCTGAAATTTATACCAATTACTTAAGTGTGTAAAAATCATCCTTCTAGGTCAGCGCAATCGAAAGCTACGACCATTTATGCCATATTTTTACATGGATGACATGATACTTGTATTTTTATGTTTACTTAGTTGTGTCAGTTATGTTATGAGAGGTAGAGCAATCTAAATGTGTGATTGAAACCCTTAGTCCGCGAGTCTTACTCGCACTTGACCGTTAATTAATTAATCATAGCCTAAACAGGATTTTGCTAGGCAGCCCACTCGCAATATTTTTTTTGCATACAAAATTTGATGAAAACCAAGTTTCATCGCCGTAACTGATGGGTGAATGTCGAGCTCTCTTCGTATTATTGACCAGAGGGGTAAATATAATGTATTATGCAAATACCTTTATAAAGGATTTCCTGTAAACTCATGGACATAATAGGATAACAATATCACACAATAGAAAATCACAGAGACCTTATATTTCCTCGTCTTCCTTTGACCAAAAGGTTCACAAAACTACAATGAGCCGGTGTATTTATATCTGAATGTGAGCACAGCAATCTGGCCTAGCATTAAAATTAAAATTCGGCTTTCGGGTAGACATCAATATATGAGATAGTTCATATACAGCAGGCATGGGCAACTTAATCAGGCAGGCCCAAGATCAACTTTTGGCTGACGCAAATTAGTAGGGGTAAGTAGTACTAATTATGTTCTAAAGCGAGTGATTTCTTCAAAAACCTATAAAGTCTCGATAACGGTAACTTTTTGGGTAGGGTGTTTCATAGTAAGAATGGTTTGTTTTGATCCTCTAACATCTCCCAACGTATGTAGGTCCACTTACAAGTAACCCTGTATAAATCCTCTGCGAGTTTTGTTAGGTTTCATATAGGCACACCAAATCCGTGACTTGATATACGTCGAACCATTCTCAAACCATCTTCTTCTTCTTCTTCTTTTTATTAATGGCGTCCTAACCTCTTTCGAGGTTAATTTTGCCAGTGTCAAGTGGTCAGGTTCTCATTTGAGAACCTGTAAATTATAATCTCTTGAGATGATTTGATGAGATGATGATGATGATTTGTCGCTCGTTAGCACTACCCAGGGAGGACGTGAAGGGCTGTGGGTTCCAAGTAATTCCTTCGGACGTGAGCGACTGCCTCCCCAAACCATCTTCAGTGAGCGTGCAGTCCGTCACAGACAGACGAAATAAACTGAAGACATCAAACGTCACTTCCTGAAATAATGTTGCCATGTTCAGTTTGATAGTGATGTTTGATAGTGATGACCTCTCTCTTTCGTAAAAGTTATTGTATGTATATATTTATTATATGTAAAGTGTATGTAGTATATCAGTATGTATAAGTAGTAGTAGTTCTTCTGTATTTAGTATTTGTTCGTTTATATTTTATTTAAACTTGTTATTGTGCACTGCCTACCCTTTCATTATATAATTTTTCCTTTCAAGCCTGGTTTGCTGGAAGAGATCTCTTTTTAGAGATAAGCTCGCCTTTGTACATGTGTTTTCTTTTAATGTAACTGTTTAAATTATTGTGTGCAATAAAGAATTGTGAATTGTGATGTTCTCTTCCATTCTAAATAGAATGAAAATGAATAGAGTAAATCTTTACATTCAGAATTTGTAAAAAATATTTGTGACAAATTAATATGACCGAAAGCATTACGCATTTCCCATTTAAGGTGGCAGAAGCAAATTGTGCGCCACTTTTTGCAAGTTATTCTATTGCAAATGCTTAATTTTTCTGACTTATTATTCGCACATAACGGAGTGCGACTCTCTTATTATATCTATCAATATCATTATATATTGGGACATTAGCATGAACTAAATCCCCATCACTATTCTTACACTAATTCTTGACCCATCACTATTCATTTTCTACGATAAAGCGGTAACAGCGGAACTGTCATTTTACTTCGTTGTTATATTAATAAGAGTATACATGTAAGCAGCCTGCCGAATACATAATAAGTACAATGTTATCTTGCTAGAAGGATATCATCAGCATCTAACGACATCATGCTCCGTAGTTTTACATCTACTAGGTACTTAGCACACACTGGGGGGCTTGTATTACGTCCATTTGCAATATCCTATCTATCCATGATTTTCACATTAGATTTGATAGTTTCGCTATGGAACTTATCTATCTGCCGATTGAAGATAGGTTATTGAAAACGGCGGTTAGTCGGCAGGCTGCTGAGTCCCGTCCGCAGAATCGAATATAGCACAGAGGTCTGAGTCCGAGTCCCAGTCCTGAAAACGTCACTAACACGCCATCGTTGGATGGAAGGCTCTATTCCAGCTTAGAAACCCTCATGACAGATAACCTAAAACTTCACAAATTCACTTTTTAAACACTAGGGCTGTTATTGGAAAGACACGAAAACGTCATCAATACCTACTATCCGCACTAAGGGATATTAATAATTCTCATTTACGCATTGAGTTTAACATCTCTCATGTGACCTATTATCTTTTTTCTACTGTAGTCTTTGTTTTGCGGCAGAAAGCACGATCTTTATCGGTACCTATACGTCCGCCCACCTTCCCCTGTTCGCTAACAAAAGACAAATAGCACCTATTTGCATAGACAAGCGAGTAGTTCCCTCGCAACCCTCCGGCTATCACACTTCGACTGTGATACGCCCTTGGCAACTTGCTCATTTATAACGCTTACGAATGTAGGCTGCTTCTTTGGAAAGCTACGTGGACCATAAAATTGTATCATATTAATTTTCATTTTCATTTCATAGATAAAGCATAGAATAGCATAGCATAACCTTGTTACATCCCTATGTATAGGTCTGCCTATAATATTTAAAGAGTTCCTTCGATTTCTCCAGGATCCCATCATCAGATCCTGACCTGGTGTCAATGTGACCAATGGGAAGGTAAATCCTTTCAAACAAAAAAAATATATCCAAATCGGTCCATCCGTCTAGGCGCTATCGGGGCACATACATAAAAAAACATCCGGACGAATTGTAAACCTCCTCCTTTGGGAAGTCGGTTAAAATAGATATATGCTTTGCGAAAAAATCTGAGTTCAAAATTATTCAACACGAAAGTGGTGCGAAGTAAAATCGTTGCAAGTGACCGAATCTGTTGAATCAAACTATCTGGAAATGTTGATGACACACTCTTTCTAATTATTTGCAATTAAATATTTACTAAATTAAATTTACGAATTCGGAAGCGGTTGTAACCCGCATCAGTCCTCTGGAGCAGGGGTCAAATTAAACCCAGCATATTTGTCATGCTTAACCCTACGACCGCATTAGTGGGTTAAATACTCCACGAGCATTAAATAAATAACTGAATGGAGGGCAGAAGTCTAGCCTAGATGCCGACTGTAACCATACAGAGTTTATTGTCATCGTGGCGTGGAGTGCTAGGTGAACGTGCGTTGCAATTTTGCATGCTTGGAATGTGAACAATTGAATGACGAAATACATAATTACATATTTTTAGGGTTCCGTACCCGAAACACTTACGTAAAGTAAAAGTAAATGAAGCCCATTAATGTCCCCACCGAGGGGCACAGGCTTTTACTCGGATCCGAGTAAGATTGAGCCATACTCCACCACGCTGGTTCAGTGCGGGTTGGTGGAGGGGTTTTTACGAAGTAAGTGTACAGGTGTTTAATTCCCCCTTGTCAAAATTTTTCTTAATCTCGTAATTAGTTAGTTCAGCCACTAATTTTAAATAATTTAAGTTCGCAACCCAATACAAACATCTGATTCAACAAGTGTGCTCGACACAACATGGTCGGTCGGACGGGAAGGCGCTGTTAATCATAACACAGGTTTCTTACCTAGCTTGGTTACCAACGCTGCACCGAGATATTTATCAAGGTACCCACATGATAACACATACTTGCTTGCACAGAATAAAATGTACCTAGTTACTGATGTCAGTTACGCAATAAAATTTTCATTATTTCATTTCATTATTTTACAGGGGGGCAATGCTACTAAAAATAAGCTTTCCATTAGCAATTTGCAAGGCCGCGAGAATGCCTCAAAAATGCCTTGCGAATACTGGCAATCCATTTGCAATGTGTTACCGGAATACCAAAAGACGCCATCTCGGGCGTTTTAGAAGTGGTGGCGTTCCAATTTAAACGCATTTCCCAGCACAGCATTCGGGCCCCGGCTATAGTAAGAGCGCAAAATCCGTTTTTTTTAGCCCGCGCGGCGCGTCTCGGCACCGAAACAGGCTTTTTGCGCCCTCGTATTAGCCACTGGCACGCAATTCTGTACGCGACTCTCATTCGCTTTATAATAATTTCATAAAATAGCCTAAAAATATAATAGGCAAAGGAAACAAAGTAAAAAAAAGTGTGGAAAGGTAAAATTTACCGTACGGCTATAAGTTATACGATAATTAGGTTTAGAAATCAATTGGAAAGTTTTCATAAGGGTATACTTACAATTAATTAAAACTCTAAAATATTGTATATTTGGTAAAATATATTCACTATATTTTTCATGGCTCCTATTCCCAAATTGGTATAACAAATTCACAAACTAATTAAGGTGGAAAACGTTTCCTTTTCAAAGTAATTTATCGGTGCGACCTACTGGAAGGATCTATTGCGGACGACGCAACATCTAATGAAATCAATTTGTCACCACAAAGAGCACATTCAAGGTGCTTTTAAAATCATTCCGCGTTGAGAAAAAATACAATACACCTTATTCCGTAGAAATCATTGTGATTTCATAACCTTTACAGGGTTCCGTTTAATTTAGTTCTCTATATTCTGGATGTAGCTCCCTCGATCCTGATTTTTCCTGCAAAAAGACCCTTTTTCGGAAGATATTTCGGAAGGTATTCCTTGATAAATAAATGGAACAAAGAAGCTTAATCCTCCTCGCTATTGATATCGATATCCAAAAAATCGGTCAAATGCGGGCCGGAATCGCACACTAAGGGTACCGTACCATCGTACAAAAACAACAAAACAAAAACAAAAAGAAAATTTAAAAAAATTATGCCCTGACGATGATTTGAACTCACGACCTACTTACGGATTAAGGGCCTACAACATACCGTTTGAGCTACCACAACGATGTGGGTTGACTCGAAGTAAAGCATCATATTGAAATGCGTGGGTGTATAAAAACTGGTCTCTTGTATGGGGACCTCCTTTAATTTGTAATATCTCTCGTATTGCGGCAACAAATATACACATTCTGTGAAAATTTCTACTTTCTAGCTATTACGGTTCGTGCTGTAGGACCCGCTGACGGTCAGATAGACAGACGGACGGACGGACAGCGTGGGCTTAGTTTGGCACCCTTCGGGTATGGCACCCTGAAAAGCATTTTTTTTTTATTATCCGTATTAGTCACGAAATCCTTCGACGACCTTATATATGGCCTAGTTATTCTGTTCAGTTAAAAGTTACATTTTGCAGTTCATTACAAAAACTTATAGATGTTATGATTTTTTTAATAATTAAACAATCAGTATGCATTCGCATTTCATCTGCATTCGCATTTCGCCTATCTCTTATCTGACTCAATCATCTTAAGACTTGAATTATTATTCTTACTACTCGCTGTATAATTCATTCCTTACCTATAAGGTGCGTGCATTTATATTGCACTAATTTCAGTGCGTATCGATAGAATGTGTTTCCAATCCCACACACATTAAAATGCCATTTACCTACAGGAGGTATCATTAAAACAGACAGAATAGTTCAAATTTCAGTAATTACGAATCCACTTTCTCATAAACCGGAAGTAGGAAACTCTACTTGAATATTCGATTATTAGATAATTTGAATGAATTGATTTGAATTAAAGGGACAAATGTCGATGTATTTATTTCTGAATTAAGTCTTCAAAATTCATAATACCTTAGATATATTTGTTAACAATGTGCCTGTAACGGCTAAGTTAGGTGAGCCGCTGCGTAGTTTTTCTATTGTTACATTATGGGCGCAGAGGTGGGTCAGGTAGGTAGTGAGCGAAGCGAATCTCCCTTTATCCTTCGTTTTTGAATGAAACTCTATGGTTTTCAAAAATAATCAAAACTCGATACTCGATCAATGACGTATCAAATGAAAGCTGCATTTTATTTTCTCCAAATATATAAATCCATTTGTATCTATCTCATCATCGGCCATTCGAATGCATTAAACTCGTGTTAGGTTGACATGTAAGAACAAATTAAACGTAAATGGACACCTAACATTAGCCGGTTAAACTAAGGTTTAGCCGCTCACCTAACATTAGTCGTAACCATAGACAAATAAGTTATTTCAAATTTGTCTATGCCGTAACATACCTAATAATTTATCGATTAACAATGAGCAAGGAATCAGAGCAACTTTGACATTTATGTAGTTTAACAACTTGTTTCTTTTGTTTCAGCAATTTGACTCTATGTGCAAAGCAGAGATCGCCTTTTTAATACCAAGGATATTTTTTAATGTAAGTGTCTATTATAAAATTTATAAATAATGTGTTGCGAATTCTCAATTCCATATTTTCTTTCATAAAACATTCTCGATCATAAATACGATTAGAGACATTCGGCCTAGTTACTAAAGATATGACTACATGAATACTCTCACTTGTCATTGAATAAAAATTATTTAATTTGATAATTCTTTATTATTTTCCTTCAACATGGAAATATAAGTCTACACTTGTCTTTATTCATTCGGCCGCTGTCTCCGTAAGTTTATATCGACTCATGGTCGAAATATCGATTTTGAGATACCGAAATCTCTATTAAAAACAAGAAAAAGCTATTCTTACGACTAGCCTTTCGACCAACCGAGATATTTCGACCCGTTTTCGATCGAAATAAATATAAATCGAGATTGATTTTGACGGATTTAGGCGGTATCAAAACCGATATTTCGACGGCCATCTTTTGGCCGGTAGAGAAGCTATTATATCGCAAGTTAGCTATTATATTATATAGCTCTTTCTCACACTCTCCCTCGCCATAACCCTTGCCTCGCTTAGCATGGTATTACCGATTCAATGAAGAAACTACTCTAAAATGGCGTCTTGTAGTGCAGTGACAGCTGATAGGGTCTACAAAAAAGCAAAACATTTTCTAATATTTCTGTCGAACCATCTAAATTATTTTAAATCGATAGAAAAATGACGATTACAAAACAATAACAATAGTTACAAAATTTATAACTAGAATTCGAGGGAATTGCAACGAGAGAACAAATCCAGACTGATTACATGTTTTGCAACCAATACAGGCCGTGTGTTAGTAAATGCAGCGATAGTGCGCCAGTGCGCAAGCGTGATAGATAATGGGCGCCATTTAAGATTAGTTTCTTAATTTAATCGAGTAATCGGTACTGGGGCTGGCTTCAAAGTTGTCTCCCCCCCAGTGCCTGTCAATGTGGTCGGTCCTCCGACTATACCACCTGCTCCGCGCTGGCGTCACGTGGAAGGGCGCCGCCGCCATCGAGCTGTGACTGCTGCCGCCCGACCGCCCCAACCGCCCCGACCGCCCTGACCGCCCGGCCGAGTGCTCCCTGCTGCTGGGCGGCGCTGAGAGCGACACCGATGCCAGTCTGCACGAGCTATGAGACCTTCACATTTGCATCCACATAGTCAGTTTTCGAATCAGAATTGTAACTGGTAGGAAACAGAGAAGGGCCCAGTCAGGGACAAAAGCGTCTCTTTCCTGCCAATGCTCTAACCCTCTATAATGTCCTTGCTGACGGATTTTGTAAATTACTGTTTATGGGAAAAAAAGATGACTACATTTGGGCACCGAAACCTTTGCGCGTTTGTGCACTACAAGTAATTTTACAGTCTGGCAGTCCGATTTTTTACGGTCCCTATTTGGCATGAAATAAACGGATGATTGGCTTGTGCACTTGTCCGGAATGGAAAAAATAAAATGTCGGACAGTTAAATTACAAAGTGCACAAACTAGTAATACAAATCTATGGCGTGCGTGCCATATCGGACCGTAAAAAATCGGAATGCCGGGCCGAAAAATTACTTGTAGTGCACAAATGCCCCTAAAATGTGTTGTTTTCCACTACACACCAAGGAAGGGACTTCATATCTTCCTTTCATATTGTGACGTCACGCTAAAAGGCTTTGACTACTGCCACCCCACAATTTTTTTATTGTGAAATGTTTAATAGTTAATCATCAATTCATGACAAACCGTTAAATTGTTAACTGTACAGTATTTCTTACAATGTAAAGCATTATTGATTGTAAGTTTATGTCGAACCGTTGAATTATGAAAAGTGGTTGTTTGGCATATCAGCCAGCACATGCATTACCTAACAAGAATAATCACGGTGCAATCTGTCTCGCGTACCTTTCTGTTCTGTCCTTCTCTAGCGGTTGCAAGGCAACCTGCCTTCTATGAGTTGCAGCGACAGATTGCAAGCCAGGTTGCATCGCGAGTAGAGCCCATAACATTCGCATCGAGCATGTTGAGCATCGAGGCAGGAAGCCAGGAACAGTTTACGCTCGTTGCTCGCGGTTTCCCCATACTACGTACTGACTGCATGACTGCTCGCTGTTCATCGATATATATACGTCTAACATGTAATGCTCGCTGTGTAATGCGTAACGTAACGTCGTCAGCCAGTTTGCATCTTGAGGTTAACATAAAAAAAAACAGATAAATAAAAAATTACTTTATCTTTTCCTAAAGAAAATAAATGGGGTTATTAAAAAATTATACGTTTACAATTTTAAAATCTGTGACACATGCCATACACATATTCCATTTTGCGTAATAAGGGGCTAGCCTGTCGCCACAGCCATTAAGTTGAGAATATTTCATCACGATGAAGTTATCGTAAACGCTGTGTATATTTTTCGATGTTCACAATAAGAATTTGTATATATAGAGACAGAGTGTTGGCATACTTTGTAAATATAGAGACAGAGTGTTGGCATACTTTGTAAATATAGAGACAGAGTGTTGGCATACTTTGTAAATATAGAGACAGAGTGTTGCAATACTTTGTAAATATAGAGACAGAATGTTGGCATACTTTGTAAATATAGAGACAGAGTGTTGGCATACTTTGCTTACAGTTCACTGAAATTATGTTTTAGAGAAATGAATAACGTGAAATAAAGGCCAAGAGGCTGCGTGCGGGCAACTATTTTCCACTTGTATATAAAATCAGAATACTTAATCTATGTAGCCGTGTAGATATATTATGACAAAAATGTTAACAGAGGTATAAATATATTATGTAAGTTAAATATAAAAAGATGTTTTAGTCACACAAAGTTATTGTATTGTAATTAATATAAAGTAATATAAAAAGATCATATTTTATTTTAGCAAACCTTGGCTTTTATGATATTTGACGGACTTCAAGAAACGAGGAGGTTTACTTTTATAATTCAATTAGAGCGACGACCATTACTATAAATTTTATATTTTTCATTAAATAGCTTAACTTCAGTACAAACAGTTCTCGGATAAGTTTAGCAATATTAAATCCTGAACACAGCAAAACGTCCCACAATGTTCTGAATATTTTATAGTAGAGTTAGCGAAATGTAGCAAATTAAAAAACCTAAGCCTCTCAAATATTCGGCAGACAGAGGCATGCATGTTGCATGCATGCCTCACAATAATAAGGAATGGAGGCGCCTTCCGAATTATATCAATATAATATTACGGACGGTGATCGTGATAGAGCTATGTATATTATACAATAAAGCTGTATAGTACTATTCCCGTTCCGCCGCCCATGTACAGTCGACGTCAAAGATATATTTACAATGAGTGTTCCATAAATATCTTTAAATTTAATAAGCTTACACAGAGGATGACAAATACTTGATTACAAAGTATGTGACAGTTTCATCTTTCCAATCAATACTCCAAAGATATATTTACGACCTTTCTTCCACAGATTCATTGGCACAAATGGTGACAAATATATATAACACTACATGTTGCACAGTAATATTTCCTATCAATGTACCATATATATGTTGAAAAGAAACCCTTGTATGGGAGCCCCCTTTAATATTGAATTTCTTTTGTGTTTTAGTATTTGTTGTTATAGCCGCAAACGATAACGATTTGATTTGATAGTTTCGAATTAAAACAAAAGTAAAGTGACGGATTTTTAAAGGACTGAAGATGCCTGCTAATATTTATAATCTGTATATTTTTTTCTGATCTGTATTATTTACAAAAAAGTATATAATTTTCAATAATTTGTGTTTAATAAGAATAATTTATATATAGTTTCATTGAAAAAAGTGTGAAGTATTTGATTTTATTTTTGTTGAACTTTGAATAATAATGGCTAACCTAACACCCTTAAACAAAAACAATTTCGAGCGGCGTTACGGGAACCTACGGAGAGCGAGGTAACGGGAGTAGTTTCAAAGCGGAAGCAAGGAGCGACATAACGGGGGAGCGAGGTAAAGGGAATAATTCGGAAATACATCACTTGTGAAAATTTCAACTGTTCAAGAGATACAGCCTGGTGACAGACGGACGGACGGACGGACAGCGGAGTCTCAGTAATAGGGTCCCGTTTGGCACCGTTCGGGTACGGAACCCTAAAAAAGTAAATTGGAGGGAAGTCCTTATTTTTTCTTTGTGTTGCAATTTGCAATTATTTTTTGCAATATTGCTGTTTAATTTTCCTCACAATAGAAGTGAAAAGCAGAGTGTATAACTCGTACATAAAACCATTTTATGCACTTGTTGTTCAATATACACACTTATTTACAGACTTATGTATAACGGGAGTTCGCCAACCCAGAGACAGGCCTCCGTCACTGAATGTACTCGCGCGCTATAATTACCTACCGCCGGCCCGAGCTCTCGGAGCTCACGGCTATGGCCCTGCGCTCAACGTCAGTATGGTTGTCGCAAGCCAAGCGCACGCAAGTTTTGAACTGTGTTCGTATCGTACGAGTATCTGCGATGTCTGCCAGCCCTGCGATTAGTGTGAGATCGCGCGGTGCGAGGCGATCACAACTGTACGCTTGAGCATTTAGGCACATTTTAGCATGCAGCGGTTGCTGACGCGACGGAGTAGGCTATTATAGCAGTAGGTATTGGAAATTTCCTACTGAGTGAAGTATCTGTTACGTAGTAACTATTTAGTAATCTGTGCCAGAGACTAGGGCCAACCTGTATGAAAGTTTTAGGAAAATCGGCAGAGAGATGAAACGTAATATTATGTACCTACATACCTTGCCTATGGCGTCTCCAACCTAAGACTATTTTGCATGCCAGACAAATCTACAATTGTCTACCTACCTATAGTTTTAATGACGTAGCCCACTTCCAACGGACTGATGGACAAAAATAAAATTTATTTTCCTTTTGTCGCTTGCTCTTCATTTCTGAGTCTGTGATAATTACCATTGTTTTCGGAAGGTTCTTTGATATCACTCAGTTTGCAGTCGACACCCGAATTCATAATTGCATCTTGTTAGGGTAAGTAATGTCGTTTATGTACAGCGCTTGTCAACGTTATTTGAGATTCCATTCACTTTGACTGTGGGTAGGTACTGTAGTTTGTGAATGCGCCTATTAATACTGTAAGCTAATATTATTTAGGTACGTGTAACCCGTTACGTGCAATTGTTACCTACTTACCCAGGTATAGTAATATAGTTATGTTATACCACAGATACTATAATATTATACGTTATACCTAGTATCTCATCTTGAAATATTGATACAGGCAAATCACTGCGGAACAAAATATAAATAAAAAATCATTTTCTAGTATTCAGTACACCAGTCTTATACAGAATTGACTTTAATTATTACTTTATTAATTTTAATTATTTTAATTATTGTAGTAATTTTAATCATTGTAATTATTATTATTTTATTTATTGTATAGTAATTTGACATTTCATATTGAACATTGTCTGGAAATAAACAATTATTATTTATTTTTATTTATCATTATTAAGCTACCAAGCTGCAAAATGACTGTTCCCCAGTGTAATGAGTCGACTCAGAACATTGATATCCCTCTAGGTAAGCATACTTACAGCTTCAAGGGACCATAGTCAATAGTCTTTGTAATAAATTGCAACCTCAGAATAAAGAACTCGCAATTTAGTGACTTAGATGAAAGTCTCAGACAACGATAAAAAATATTATTTTATACTGTTAAGATACGGAACAGTAAAGCTAAATAATAAACAAAGGCGAGCTTTATACGTAATGAACGTAATGAAACTAATAACCACTAAAATGGCCTCCGAAACCAATCCTACCCGTCACACAATGAAGGCTGCAGTTAATTAATTTGGTAACCCAGAAACCGTTTTCGTTTCCTTTCTTCCAGATAATTATATACTCTACACGTAGAGCAAAAATAACATTCAAATACCAACACATAAGTACTAATATCCTAAACTAATTTTCGACGCATCGTTAGTAGAAGGTCTAGAGGTGTGGTAGTAGTGGTTGAGACTGTTAATTAGCGGAGTGGTTGAAAGAAATGCTTTGTTATTCTTTTTGTCTTCGTTTTTTGCAAATACTTACAGGAATATCTAGTAATCTAGCAACCCAGTCTTTTGAACAAGTAATAACCACAGCTTCGATCCGATGTCGATCAGAAACAGAGCAATTTTTTCCTTTGTTGTATTTGATACACTCTGAATAGAGTGATGGTTTTTGATGACGACCACAAAGTGAAATACCATGGTAATAATGTTATTACAAAAGCAGCACCCCAAACCATTTGTTGACCAACCTTTAGCTCCTATAAAAGTATATCGAACCTGAATACGACAGGGGATAAAAAGATTGGGTTTCTTTTGAACGAATATCGTAAAGTTCTGAGTGAAAATATTTCTCAGCAGGATGTTTAAAGGAAAGTTCTGACGCTCCAGGCAATCTTCAGGGAATTTTCTTTAGCTCAAATTGTATCTTTGTTGCAATCAAAATTATTTGCTCGATCTGTTGATTGAGACGGAAATTAAACCGGAAAAAACTGTCTCATGACTTACATTGCCACACACAGTATTTGGTCGTCAATATAGCATACGATAAATTATACATCCATATACATAAAGGTATTTTTCAGACTTTAGAAGCTAAGATGCGTTATATTAACCCTCTCGATAAATATCTACAGGGGAAAATATGACGACCACAATCCAATAACAGAAACACATAATATCCAGTTATACTTAGTGTAAGCAGTACAGTTCAGAACTCTGTTGTCTGTCGAACAAGTTTATTCTTACTTGCGAACTAGGTTCGCGTATTGTATGTGTTAAACTGTGCAATGAGACTGAGCTGTATTTGCTACAGCGGAAGAGATTGCAAGTTGAAGTGCCGCAGATTGTTATGACGCTTCGCCTTAGTATACTGACAATACGCCATGATCGCTGTGACACCTGTCTAAGCTATGAATTAACTTATTTTGCGATGCTGAAATGTAATTTAAATACCTAAATATCATACGTTATTGGCAAAAAGTGATGTCTTATACTCATTCATCGTACAAGACAAGTTATATCGATCTTGACTTGAAAAAATATATTGATAATTTAATAGTGTGAGAAGAAGCTCCAGTGAGTCTAAATCAGACTTTAACAAGAATAAAATTTATTAATGTTTTACAAGTTCTTTTTGTTTGATTTATTTGAAACATTCAAGTAACTTATAGTCGAAATATCGATAATTATATCCACGTATTACCATGTCTAGTCATGTCATAGTGACAGATGTCACAGCGATCCTACTACATTTTACAGAGTATAGGCTAATTCTTCATTGAGTTGAATAGGTGCTACTAGAAGGGGGTCGTTACCTAACGCAGCATCCAAGGAATATGGTATTGAGATGTCTCATCAAAGTAATATTCAGTTTAGACAAACGAAGTACGATTGTAAAAATAAGAACATTGCGACCTAAAATAAGGCCTTGAGGACAGCAACTTTATTTGAAGTAAGTCACACCATATTTTATCTTGTTTCTCTGACCTAGTTGGATGAACGAGCTTCTATTTATCGTATGATGGATTAGGTACTTCGCGATTGTTTGGCGAATAAAACACAAGAGTTGACCGATGTTACTGGGTGGTGATGGATGGGTTTAGTTTTTCATCAGCATTTTCCCCCTTTCTCGGAATATGTTAGGCGATGACGTAGTACCCTTTTGTGTAGTTATTATTAACATACTGCCTTATTTAGGTATATCAATGTATAAGCTCATACATTTATATGGGGCTCGAAAAGCAGAAATGTGATATGTTTAATCTGATTGATCCATAAGTCGCTCAAGAATTAGTTGGTAAAACAGTGGGTTTAGGGTTTGCGATCCGGATATCCGGATATCCGATTATCCGGATATCCGTCCAGTTTTTGGATCCGGATAATTTCTGTCGTAAAATCCGGATATCCGGATCTTAAAGTTATGTCAGATTGACATGAAAACATCCTGAAAAATAAATCTTTTTTTTTTTGCTATATCTACCTACATATATGTATACGTCTCTTTTTTGCTTTTGCTTTGTATAAATTAATGACAATTTCAAAGAGTTATTTAATGTAATGTTAAATATAGATAGAGATTTTAATTAAATTTCATACATTACAGTCGGACAAAGTTATTAGGTGCCATTTGACGACATATCCATAGAAAAAAAATCAGCTGCACACACAACATTGAACCATATTTTCATGACTTAAGTAAACGTCAAACGGCACCTCTTAGATGTGTCCAACTATAGCAATTAATCATTACCACGCAGTTGCTACCTGCGCCGTGCCCGCATTGTAGAGTCATTGTGCTAAACGGGCCAATCGCGTTGCATGCAGTAGCGTTGGATGGAATAGGTAATCAGAGGGGAGGGTCCTTGTCTCAGTCTCAGGTAAATCCTTTTGCGAAGTGACAGTTGACGCATTACACGCGAATAATTGTGTTACTATGAGGTAAGTTTCTAAAAATCATCGTTTACTTTTCCTTGATAATATTTTAATTTGATAAGAAAATCATTGTTATTTCGTTAAGATTTAACTTTCCAAATTACTTAAGCTGTTATTATTGTTACATACGATCACATCAGTCCATTCAGTTCAATAAACAACAATTTCCATGCATTTTATTTTGTTTTTTATTTTTTTAAATATCCGCAGGCCATTTAGTTAAATAAACAACTATTTCCATACATTTTACTCTGTATTTTTATTTTCTTTAAATATCCGGATATTATCCGGATATCCGGATAATCAAATTTCAAAACGGATAATATCCGGGTAGTAAAAAGTTCCGGATCTTGCAAACCCTAAGTGGGTTTGCTCGGTATTTCGGACGACGACGGAGTTTATTTAATGCTTCTAGAACTACAATTTTGGTTAGGACTTTTTGATGTTTACTTTATAAAATTGTTATAATTATTATGTAATAACTATAACAAGTACTGTACCTATTTTACTGAATAAAGCATTATCATTATCATTAAAAGCGCTGTTTAATGAAAATATTGCGATACTACAGGGTGTAACAGAAGGGTGTAGTCATATTTCAGGGGGTTGTTAGGAAGTCCATTCTGAGCAAGTTTTACTATGAAACCAATTTGATCAGAGCAACTTTATTTTTCATTCCTCCATTTGTTTTAGTTCGGGCGGTCAGCTGATTTGTATAGAGAAGTGAAAAATAAAGTTCCTCTGATCAAATCGGTTTCATAGTGACTATTGCTCACAATCCCCGAAAATATGACATACACCTTTCTGTTACACCCTGTACATACTACGAACAGCTAAAGAGCCCAGTGTTCCTCTAATACCGACAGGCTCTACTTCGTTCGTTCTTCTCACAAATCACTAGTGAGCCGGACTTCAAAGGGCCGGGGCCTATTAGGGCCCGACACCCTGCTTTGTCACAGTTAACAATTTGACCGGACAAATCCGTTTGTCTCTTCTGTCGTCTCGTACGGTTGGCCTCCGCCTCTAACAGCCTTACAGATAAGGGTTTATTGCTTTGCTTCCGTAGAGGGTTGCTTGGAATGCCAACTCAAATTGAAACATATTAAGTTAGCAAGCGGAATTGTTAAAAAAATCGGTTTAGTGCGAATCGGATTCTCACACAAAGTGTTCCGCACATCGTACAAGATCATGTACCAAAACACGTTTCTTGTTTAGGGACGCTCTTATTTATTTTAACCGACTTCCCAAAGGAGGATGTTTACAATTCGTCGGGATGTTTTTTGTTTTATATATGTGCCCCGATTGTGCCTAGACGGATGTACCGATTTGGTTTTTTTTTTTTTTTGAAATGGTTTGCCTTCCCATTGGTACTACGGGCCACCAGGTCAGGATCTGATGATGGGATCCTGGAGAAATCGAGGGAACTCTTTAAATATTATAGGCAGACGTATAGTGATTTTTGTATTTTTAGTAATAACTCGTGCATTTACTCACTGTAAGCATAATATTGTGATGTGGAACTGATGATGAAGACCACACATGACCACCAGTACTGTTTAATACTAGGTACAAATACAATCTACTATGCGTGGCTGACGGGCAACGCATAGCCTAAACCGATGGACCTAGAGCCATGAAACTTTGTATAGAGGTTATGTAGCGTAGGGGGGAAATTGGGGGTTACAGTTTGTATTAAACTCATTCTAATCAAATAGGGTTTGTGGAAGTCAGTTTTTTCTAAAGTTTACTTTTGGTTTAAATTATTATTTCATTCATTTGCTCCTGTAGCGGCAACAGATATACAAATTCTGTAAAAATTTCAACTCTATTTCGGTGTGTGGGATACAGCCCACTGACGGACAGACGGACAGATGGAAGGACGGACGGATAGCGGGGGGCTTAGCAATAGGGTCCCGTTGGCAACCTTCGAGCATGAACCCTACAAGTGTAATAAAACTATAATTAGCACGTCTGTCATCATCTGTATCTAGAGGTACAGATGAGATAACCCGGAGTTTTTCCATTTATTGGAATAATTACGATCCTGCCAGAATTATTCCGAATCCTCCCATTTTGGTCGGAAAATATGTGTAAAGGGAAAATAAAGAGTTTTTAAAAGATATTGAATTGAAACCTGCACACGTCGTTAGAGGACATTATTTCAACAAATGATTTCATGAGGAAAATTGTCACAAAGTGTCACAGAATAATCCTGGAAGGATTCGGAATAATTCCATAATTATATTTCAATTTTTCCAATTTAGGTGGATTGGTATTATTTTCAGCACCCATCTAATATCTGTATCAGATGATTTTTGCAACGTCTGATAGTCATCTGCGCTTGAATCGCTGGATGCGAACATTAATATTAAACTCTAAGTCATGGTTAAATCTGTGTTAACAACAACAAGGTTCTGTTCTGCTTGTCAATCAGGCAGCTTGTAATCTCAGAGACTCTCGCCAAGAGGAGAGAAAATGCTTAGTCTATTAACATAGCTTACTCACGGGATAACCATCTTTCCGCTTCGCTAATAGAATTGAAATTTTAATGGCCGGTGTAAAATTTATGCAATCACGACCGCTGCCAACGACTGGAATTAATTGAAACTTCTTGCCTAAGTATGTCTACCTACATCCTTATGTAGATTCAAGCATCATGGCCCCTTGACGCCCTTTCGCTTGATTTTTACGGACCCTATTACTAAGCCTCCGCTGTCCGTCTGTCCGTCCGTCCGTCTGTCAGTCAAAGGGCCCTTCAGTACGAAGCGTAATAGCTAGAAAGTTGAAATTTTCACAGATTGTGTATATCTGTTGCCGCTGCACCAACAAACACTGATACACAAAATATTGAAAAAATAAAGGTGTCCCTCCCCATACAAGAAAGGTATTTTTTTAATTTTAGGTACAATTGGTGCGGAACCCTCCGTGTGAGAGTTCGACTCGCACTTAGCCGATATTTTCTACTATACTTTTAAAACCTAATAACCTAATGTAAATAAAATGAGGTAAATATTCAAGGAAATATTCAATTTCGTTTACATGGATGACATCATACTTTAGTTTTTTTATGTGAAAACCTAATACACGTGTGACGCTCTCCAAGTGTGATCGGAACCCTTGGTGCGTGAGTCCTACTCGCACTTGACCGTTAATTTTTATTTAACACTAATAATACTGATCTGAAAATTCTGAAAAAATATTAGGAGCTTAGCAGCACTTAAATCTCGAAATGGTTTTCTAATTTTAGTACTATATCAAAATGAAAGGTTGTCCATTGTCGGCACATTGTCGGTGACGTATTTGGGTGACGCCGGTGACGCTTTCTGAGGGATTCTGAATATGGCTGACAGCCAGAAAACTGACATGTATACGCTGTGTCAAAAGCAAAACAGTCTGCACGGTCTGACATCCGTATAGTGAGAACAAAACTTTATGAAACAAGTAATAAAGACCGGTACGATTTATTCAGTAGGAACTTACGCGCTTACCCCTTTCTGTAACAAAATCTTCTTTCTACAACTTTCACCAACCCACGGCTGTGCTGGCGGCGCGGTGTGAGCACTGCAAAAAATATATTTTCGCCACACTATACTCTGTTTTATTTCTGCCCCCGGGGCAAAACTCTGTTCGTTAGTCGTGTGCAGTCAGAGACTATAATTATGTCCAATTGGCTGCGCCTGCGGAGGAAGACGGCTCGCCAAACATTAGTCGTATTCAACGTATGCAACCTATGTACGTTGACTGGCCACCAGAGAGTTTCGCAGCGGCTGACCAAACAGCAATCACAGTTCTCTTACCTCGTCCCCCGCCGCCCCGTAAATTGGTGAGTTGTGTTTCTAAGGAACATGTATATGCGCTCTCCACTGGATAAGTGCTCCCTGTGTGCAGTGGAAGGGAGTTAGTTGGTAGAGCGCTAATACATATAATAGCTTGGGTACAATGAAAGCTTTAGTGCTGCATATGAAAGGTAAATAATAGGTGTATAATTTCGAAGTTCTACCGCTTTCAAGATACTTGACAGCCTCTATTTCACAATTATTCAGTTTGATCCTAAATTATCAAGCTCTAAAAATCACCATGACAACGATTTCTATTCCAATAATTTTAAGACGATCATGGTAATTTTAAGGCTTTTTAGGATCCTAAACCGAATCGTTTTTTGGCATCCGTGCCAGAACGATTGCAGTAGTATGTAACCGCGAGAAATCTTTTGACACCTTTCCTAGTTTTATACGTAAGAGTACCTCTTCTGTGACGTAAGTGAAAGGCGTGTTCTTTTGTTTTTATTGTGTAATAAACGCCATTTCTTTCTTTCTATAAGTTAACAGTTACAAACTTACTGTTAACTTACCAATTTACCTCGAGATTTTGTACAGGAAATAAAAAGTGCGTAATACAATATACATATTGTTTTTTATCTTTAGTTTTGCAACAAAATTCTACGCAAGGTAATGAAATGAATATTTCAGTACAATAAATACACAATATCTGCACCATGTACCTCTTGTACCACGTAGAGCAATGTGCGGCGGTAAGACCGTTTGCGTGAATTGATTGCCCACCATTTCTGGGAGAATTATGAATTGCTCTCATGAACATAAATAACACGCGGAACATTTAAACTTTGCTCAACAGTACCAATCTACCCCTACCTGTATCAGAGAATTAAAACTCTTTGGTATAAAAAGATCTTTCTATAGCTATTATATTTTTGTATTAGACCAGATTATACCTACCTACTTATCTTCAAAAAGTAAGTTTGCCTAATGTCAGTCCACACCCTGTTATGATTCATGGAATATACAACCTATTTAGCATAATATGATACTGTAATTAATTACTCAGGAAAGAAAGCAAAAAAATTGAAATTCTTAAGTAATTTTGCGGTCACAGACATGTTTAGCGTCCTTCGAGAACCTGGAAGGAAATGTTAGTAGTATCTATTTATTTATAGCTCATAGCACCTACCGGGAAGAATGTGATGGGCTGTAAGTTTCAAGTTAGTATGTAAGTATGACGAAGACGTGAACAACAACAAAAACAACAACAACAACAACAAAATAAATAGTAGCTTTATTAGAAAACCGCTTTTCTTCGTACTCCGCCTTTCTGCGACATACAGTATACCTTCATAATATCATTTTATCAGCCTCGTCATTAACACTCGGTAACGATTATTACTCAAATAAATAAGTCGATCAAGCCTCTCTAGAGTATTCCAATAAGTGGCAATAACTTGCAAACATAATAAAAGAGCGGGCGTTCTCGTAAAATATAATAAACTGCGCGTAATCTTGTATATTAATCGTATTCTGCTTACCTAATATAATATTAAAGAGGTATTTGTAATTAATCTGTGTTGTTTGGCGTAGCGAATACAAAATTACAAACACGATCCTATCAGTTACGTGACTATTTCGTAAGTAATTAATATATATTGGGTTTATGAGGTTTTACACTTTTTTCTAAGCGGGGTGGCTGAGGCACAGTTGCGCCGGTTTAGCCAGCAATTGAATAATACTCCATTTTGCGAGACAAAGGATTACCCCATTGCCGTTGCTAAGGATAGGAATGTTATACAGAATGTACTTTTCTTGAATCTGTATCACCCGTATGAGAGGCTTTAATGTTTTTGGGAAATTGACCAAGAAATAACGGACTTTAATCCACAGAATGTTGCTATCCGTACAAATACGCCCGCGCGTCCAATGTGAATAAGCAATAAAGGTCTCTACCCACTACCACGTAATGCCATGACCAAACTAGGAACGTATGGCACGTAAACACGTTCATACCCCTAACGGGTTTAGTGACCGTACTATCCGCATCTGATCCGCATATTATATATACCGTATCCACCGTTCAAATCCAACACCGTCGCATACCAAAATATTCAAAATTCACCGGCAAAACATTCTCGCCGAAAATTGTGGACGTTACGTACATGGTAGGGGAGACCGGGGCTGGAAGTTCCGATTTACAAATATCATGAAATTTTAGTGCAACAATAATACCTATATTTCATTTCTAACACATGAAAATATTTAAAAATTGTCCATCATGTTATGTTACTGTAGTCATCTGTAGTAATTTCTACTAAAATATCAAAAGTTTTTATTGAGCTATCTCTTTTCCTAGTAAAGTTATTGCGGTCGGAACATTTTACCGGAACTTCCACCTGTATCCCCAACGCGATACGGTCTTGGTGATGGTGACGGAACGGTGTATCTCATATTTTTCAATAGTATCATCACACGCAGATACGGTACGGTCACTAAACCCGTTATCCTGCATGTCGGTCGTGTTCCCAGTATGGTCATGATATGATTTTATTTATTTTTATTTATTTATTGTCAAATTAACCTGTACAATATAACAGAAATGCTTCTAAATCGTCATACACGTGCAGAGTAGAAATAATAATATACAAAGAATAATTAACAATATAAAAATAAAAATATTTTTATACAGTGTAGTGGGCGAGTCCTTTACGATTTAAGCCCGGGTGTCAACTGTCAACACAAATTAAACCGGTCAGTTGAATGCTAGTGAAAACTCGATTATCGGAAGGTGCAGTCGCGTGAATAATTACATTTTCCATGTCCACACTGGCGTACTTTATCATGTTATCTTCTCCGTTTTGAGTTCATTGGAGTTTTATTCAAGTTAATAAAGATGCGGATCCAAAATCCTTCTCTACTAAAACCTAAAATCGTGACACAGCTAACATCTATGTAATATATTTATAATGATTGCTATAATATTATTAAAAAAATACATTTATATTTAATAATAAGAAACCACTCAACTCACAACAAATTAATTTAAACTCTATAATGCACTTTGTACACGACAGAAATAGATAGTCGATTGTGAAACCACGGAACCACGACAACATAAGTAATTCCACTGCGGAACCCTATTTTAACGAAGGAATGTTGTTTACGAGTTGGGTACGCACACAAAAAAATCGGTGGATAATGTAGATCATTCTAGACTGCTATTGTTGCTTGTTTGCTTGTTGTAGATCATTCTAGACTGCTATTGTTACTTGTTTACTCTAAGTAGGTTGTTGTTTATTTGAAGGGTGGAATTATCTAGAACCCAATTTGTCAGGTATAAATACAGAGTCGAGTTCCGGGGTAGTCACTTCTCAGTCAGATCAGATCTCAGTAAGATCACTTCTCAGTAATATCTCAGTAAGATTACTTCTCAGTCAGTTAGTTCTTAGTAAGTTCTCATTCAGTCAAGTACGAGATACAAGACTCGAAATAGTAAAGTGCATATAGTGAGTGTAATAATTAGTGTCCATAGTATAAGTGAAGTGATTGTGATTGTCTCAGTATTTAGTGTCATAGTATTAAAGTCAGTGCTTTTCGTCATAATTATCAGTGTTTTTCTTCACTCGTATTGGAGTGGTGCAGATACCGGATAGTACGTTTGAGTGGTGTTCAGAAGGCAAATTCCTGTACCCCACACACTTTCCAACTTCAAACTACACCGGCCACATTTTGCGATGCGACCGACTTTAGGGTTTGCACTATGAACGAAGTCTCTCAGAAAAGCCGGTGATAAATGTGGCAAGTTTTGAGCTGAAGTATAAAAGCTTCTTACCTCGCCGCGATCGGATGCTTGCTAGCAATAACTATCAAACCACGAAGCTATATATGCAGCAAGCTAGGATATCCGGGTGACCGCAGCGAACTATTTTTAAACATTTATTTCTATTAAATTCTTCTTCTCTCTAGAATTTTTCATTAATGTCATAATGCCGTATGTGACTGGCATGCATGCACTAATGAATGTCGAGAAAGGATATGTGTATGTGTGTGGGTGTACCAGATCTTTGTGATCACATGTGTATTGATTGAGAGAGAATTTATGAAATTATGTGATTTCCACTTGATCCACTTCTCATATAAAAACTCAAGGTGACACTTCAAATCGTAAGTATTTTCAGCTGTTCCGAATCTAGTTCTCTACAATCATCTAATTATCATTAAACCTTGTTAAGGGGTACACCTACACTCCAAAGACTGGCGCAAAACCAAAACACACAATATTTACAAAGCTTACAAAGGTAAGTAGAGCAATATTTGTACAGCGACAACAACTAATTTCGGTACAACAGCTGTGTGACAGATTACAAGGACTCAGAGGAACACACGGGAGAGAAAACAAATATTCTATTCTCAACTAACAAGAACAAGGTAGTTGGAGACCTTTCCTATAAATAAATAAATAAAGCTGTTTGATATAAACTACATTAATTACGGGATGGAGCTTAAATGTAATATAGAGATCATTTACATGTAAATCTCTATAAAAGAGTAAGTCCTGCCTGACTGATCAAAAAACCGGCGAAACGGCTGCAGCTAAAAAGATTCTATTGATGGGAATATCTTCTTATTATTACAAAACCGCTCGCTAAGAACGGATTTTGCTTAATTCGGACCCTAAAGTGGGTCAAAAAGACCTCTAAAGTTTGTATGGAGAGTCACGGGGGAGTCATTTGAGTATACGCTCTAATACTTGGCATGATAGTCGAAATTTACTTTTATTGTCATATAAATCCCAGAGCTCAGAAAACATGATCGGGGATGTGTTCTTAATTTGAACCGATTTTTTCGAATGTTTCTTTTACTGAGACTTGACCACTTGGAACATCTGATGAGAAAGTCACATGGCTAGAAGAACATTATGTTCGGAATTTAAAATATCACGATAAGCAAGGGGGAATTCTCGCGCGCCGTGATCATCTCCGTGGTTGAAATATCCATTCGAGATACCGAATTTAATTTAATTCCTCTGTATCGAAAACAAAAAAAAAAACTCACGACCCGCCCTACAACCAACTCGACACGTTTTCGATCGAAATAAATATAAATAGAATTATGCGGTATTCCAACCGATATCTCAACAATGGAGATGAATGTAGTGCGAGAATTGGGGGCCAGGACTGGTAGACTCTGATCGATCAACATACAGGGTGTGTGGTAAGGTGATATTTTAAAGGGGTATTTGGGACATGAGATTTGATATGTGAGAAAATCTTTATTTTTACTACGTAGCTGCGGTGATGGGCTGTCACGCAAAATGTAGTATTGAATAACTGGCTTAAACTGGGCAGAGTTGAGCCTCTGTCACCCCGTATGGGAAAAGGCGTGATGCCATGTTATGTTTTACTTTATTACCTATTAGTACAGACGAGGGGCATGGGTCTAAAAATATTTTACTAAACAACATAACAGCGTCACACCTTTTCCCATACGGGGTGGCACAGAGGCACAACTGTGTCCACTTTCAGCCAGTGTTTCAATACTCCATTTTGCGTGACAGGGGCTAGCCCATCGCCGCAGCTATGGAATAATGAAGGTTTCCTCAGGATGTTTTCCATCACCAATGACTTATCTTATTGGTACATGGTTAGCACCGTGATTCGAACCTGCACCTCAGCATGAAATCCACTAGACCACGGATCTCTCTATATATTATATGGCAATATGGTCCAAAATTTATAATTATAATTCTGGGCATATAGGCAACAGGAATTTTTAACCGACTTAAAAAAAAACTTATCAATTCGGTTGTATATGTTTTTTGCATCGAATCAAAAATAGTACCATTATTGAACCGATTTGCGTTCGAATGTCCAATCCAATAGTTTGGTCCCATTTTTTTAACCCTCGGCATGCCTGGTGGAAAAAAGTTACATGGCGTGCCTGGTGGGTCTGTGAGACCCTAAATTTTAAATATATTTTTCTCCTAGAAATTGGTATCAATTAGTATAATTTATGATTTTGTAATTAAATTAAACATGTTTATTAGGTTTTTAAATAAAATACGTGTTGGATTCAACAATATTTTTAATAGAATCTTTAATTAAACTTTTACCTCTTTTTTTAACGTAAAATTAAACCTCTTATATTTATAAACATGCAAAATCAACTAAAACGAAAGAGATCTCAATCAGACTTTGGGGATCATTAGGCACATATGTTATCTTATATTGTAAGCTAAAATATTTACTCTTCTTCATTTCCGACATCATTTTCAAGAGCTTCTGTTCTTCTGTTCTTCTGTAAGGGGGCTGAAGTGCCTGCACGTGTCCCACATGTGCGAGGCCTTTGTGCATGTCCCCTTCTCCCACTCTCTTATCTCAGCCAACCCAACTCCTCCACAAGTTGGAGTAGGAGGCCTGGATGTTCAAGGAGCTCCCGGGTCGATGATGCTTCTCCCAGAATCGCCATCCTGGTTTCAATTGTGGATGGACATGCCAGCAACATGTGCTCGACCGTCTCCTCCACTTCCATGCAACCCCTGCATAGGGGGCTGTCGGTTGCACCTGTAATTGTCAAGTGTTTATTTAGTGTACAATGGCCTATTTTTAGGCCGTTTCAAGAGCTTTAGCAATTTTCGCACTGGAAAATTGCATGATCTAGGCACACGGGGCTCTTGCACATCTCACAGATGTATTGTCTTTGCGGTCTTTCTTTGATGGACAAACGTGACATCTACGCCTTACACCTGGAGCTGTTTTTTTTACCGGTGGACCTTCTTCGAGACCAATACGGTCGGCAATTCGTTTGCGGAGATCTGTAGAAAGAATACAACCTTCATGAATAAAACCCATCAAATTCGTGAAAAAACTTTAATATACCAAACTATAACAATCCAAATCTAGCGTATTATATAAAAAATGAGTTCCCAGTTAAAATATAACGTTTATTTTTAAGAAATTAGACACAAAACCAATAATAGCAACAAATAAATACTTACATTAAAACGTCACGCCGTATGCCTGGTGGGGTCTGCGAGACCCGAGCGCACTTTACACACGTCCTATCACTACTGGAGCGCGCCCCGGACTGAGATAGCGGGCGGAGGGCATCAGTTAGTTCACTACGGTCAGCTACTGAGAGCAGTTACGCGCGAAATTCAAATTACAATGAATTATAACGGTTTAATTGATGCGGTGGGTCTGTCAGACCCAACCAGGCATGCCGAGGGTTAAACTCAGGAATCGGTCCTATAGTTAGGTTCCTACATGAAAAAACTGTGAAGTTTAATTTGGTTTTACCTGGACGACATTATACATCCAGCCTTTTTGTGGCTTTTCGGTGTTTATAGTTATTGTCACGAGATAAATACTGGCTGTTAGGATCGTACATTCGTTTATATTATGTAATGCGTTTGGACTTCACCGATAAGAGACAGATTTTGTAGGTCGTTTTCGGGTTCATAGACGACATTTTGTATACCGAGCGGGTTTTTTTTTAGTTTTTAACTTGGTGAATTTATCTATGAAGTGGAGGAATACTAACATAATAGTATTACATCCTGTTTGGTTTGTAATGAAAATATTGAAAAGTCAAAAAAGGCCTCTTTTTTGGCTATTTTTTTTTGGATCATGTGTGGAACTCTTTGGAGGAGGAATGAATATCAGCCTCTTTGTATTGAAAATACCTATGTTACAAGGAGGTTGATTTTAACCGACTTCACAAAATGAGGAGGTTTACAATTCGTCGGGATATTTTTTTTTATGTAAGTATGTACATCGATTACGCCTAGACGGATGGACCGATTTGGAAATATATTTTTTTTGTTTGAAAGGGTTTACCTTCCCATTGGTCCCATTGGGAAGGTAAACCAGACCATTTCGGGTTTTCGACGAAATACAATGAAACTTCTATTTAATTTTACCAAGATCAGAATATTCCTTGAATTCAGCCATCTGAAACGCACAGCATTACGCCTTTTAATAATAATTCATAAGCCGTGCCTTATTGCGAGTAATAATGACTTATTCAAAAGTTAGGACAAAACACCGCTTTGCCATTTCTGAAGCCAAACATTTTCAGTTCCAAAGAGCAAATTACCAAAACATGCCCGCAGTTTGAGTTCGACGAATCTGGAGATGTCCATTCACGCACGAATATGTTCGTCTACTCGGAATTTCTATTTTTATTCTAATTGGGTCGTGCGTGTCCAAGGCAATCAAATAAATCTAGGGACAAGTCTGAAGTTGAAGCATTATGTACAAAATGGCTTGAAATCTCAGAATTGTATATTTCCAGCAGTAGTATTTCATAAAGTCGTGTGCAAAAAAGAAGCATTTAACTCCACACGCCACATGACGTCACGTAGTGCTATTTCATTGAACTCAGGAACAAAAGTACGGTTTTGACAGGTCCTAAAAAGTATCTATTTTAACAAGCAGGACACAAGCCTATTATAAAGAATGCCTTCTTGCAATTTTTTCCTGTTTCAATGAGTCACGCTACAAATGTATAACACATATACGCTCTATACGTACAATAAAATAACAGATGCATCTTGTCTTTTTACATACATAATTTATGATAGGGCTGTACGGCTTTATTGGGATTTAATGAAACGGGCTTCTCAATTTTTGAGGCCTGAAATCTGTTGGAAAAAACTGGCAGATAAGTTCACAAGTCATGTGCAACCCGCGTCCATAGTTTACTTGCAACCCTCGTACAGTCTTCCAACTTCCTTTTGGCTGATGAGTGACATTTACAGGGGGCGCCAGCTCTACGTAACTTATTGCAACGAACCTGTCCGAAAAAAAAGCACCTGTCACTCGGTGAGGCAGTCGCTCACGTCCGAAGGAATTACTTGGAACCTACAGCCCTTTACGTCTTCCCCGGGTAGTGCTAACGAGCGACAAAACATCCATCATCGTCATCATTAAATCATCTCAAGACATTAATCTCCAGGTTCTTAAAAGGGAAACTGACCACTTGACACTGGCAAAACTAACCTCAAAAGAGGTTAGGACGCCATTAATAAAGCGTTATCTCCACCTGTCACAGCGCGCCAAAAGATCTTTGGGAAGCTGTAATTGTCCGTCGTCGGATCATCTGGCAGATAAGTTGGCCTGTGAGTGTAAACCAAAAGTCACTTGTTAAAAAGACGGTAATAATTTATTTAGAGGAAGTGCGGAGACAGGTTTGCGTAAGCCTCCGACCCTGACCTATTTTTGCTGAATTTAAATCTTGTATTATAGACCGAAGAAGCCCATTAAAATGTTGGCTTTTCCATTATACAATAGGGATGGAGTTCAGAAATAAAGACTGAAACTGCTTAGTTTGAAAAAAACCGGCCAAGTGCGAGTCGGACTCGCGCACGAAGGGTTCCGTGCCATTATCTATAAAAAGCCGCAAAAAAAAATGTATGGGAGCCCCCCCTAAATATTAATTTAATTTTAATTTAATTATTTATTTTTTAAGTAAATAATATACTCAATATATTGTGAACATTTTAAGCGTCTACCTGCTACCATTATCAATATCGAGCAAAAATGAGCAAAAAAATCACGTTTGTTGTATGGGAGCCCCCCTTAATATTAAATTTCTTTTGATTTTTAGTATTTGTTGTTATAGCGGCAACAGAAATACATCATCTGTGAAAATTTCAACTGTCTAGCTACCACGGTTCATGAGATACAGCCTGGTGACAGACGGACGGACGGACGGACAGACGGACAGCGAAGTCTCAGTAATAGGGTCCCGTTTGGCACCCTTCGGGTACGGAACCCTAAAAATACCAAAGTATTAGATAAAGTAAGAGGTAGGTAAGTAAATGAAATCTTTTCTTATAGAGCGGTCGTGGCAGTAACTTTTCAGTTACCATTGGGTCAGTAAAATAGTAAATAAGATAACTATTTCATTGTATGTGTTAGGCAGTTGTCATTGTTAGTTAGGTAGGATCAAATCGCTGACCAAATGTTCACGTTTACCACGACATTATTACAGACAGAATTTGTATTTTCCATATCAATGAGCTATCACGCGCCCATCCGTACATATTCTGTCTACATTCCATCATTTCATTTCATCTGCATTTAATGCTTTTTCGAATTCAAGTAAATTTCCGGAGATACTCGCTTTCCAGCGATATTTCTGCGACCGTTCGGTGCTGGAGCACACTCTGTTGATCCTGCTCTATTTAAAAAAAAAACTCCGAAGCGGTCCTTTGTCGAACTGGTATTGCACTCCCGCCAACCCAACTTGAAAATCGTTAGTAAAATAGGTTTTTTGTTTTACTGAATTTGACTTTTGCTGAAGCGGTGGCGCTATGATGAACTTTATGAAAGAAACCGAGCTCCTATTTAATCTGGCCGCCAATAATACCGACACTTGAAAAATGGAAAAATGCAGAGATGCCGAAATACTTTCGTGCAGGTGTTAAAAACTTAGCACAGTCAGTCGTCAGTTCTTAGTAACGCTTTAGTTTAGAAGATAAGGGATCATTTATGTTACAACGGGGCGTGCCCGGATGCGTCTAGAGTCTCGCAGCCCAGCCAGCCACTTTTGTATATGCGACTTCTCAACCTCCGGGCCCGGACATCCCTAATCAACAGATACGATGACGTTTGACGTGACGTCATTTCTCAAAATCCGTTATTGACTTTAATCGTATCGATTCCTTTTAATCGTATCGATTTTTTTTCCAATACCTGCAGATTTAATAAAATCTCAGTTCACCAACTTATACATTTCAAAGAAGCTATGCAGAATCGGGTTAAAATGTTATTACAACTTAAGCTTTCCTCAGATATTTTCATTAGTTTTCTCATTTTCAGCACCAAAGAATTCCGAAAGAGTCTTTCGTGTAAACGCGTGGGATCTGAAGCGAACGTTTGCATTCCGAGTGAGACACGACTCTCACGAAATGCAAATTTTCGCTTCACATCCTCATGACTTACGAGTGAGCTATGTTTGTTCAACCGAACCAGACTAATTACGGGTCTCACAGTTACCAAGTATCCAATGGAGACTACTTTAAACTATGTACCGTATGCGTTTTAACGGCGCGGTGTAAAACTACAGTGCATTTCATATAACATTGGACAGATTTTGAACTTTTCTTCTTCATATTTCCAAACCTATACGGCATGAACCCTCTCGCTCCGACGACGTCTATTGTTCTCTATTGTAAGTTTGTAGGGCCTATGTTCTATGAGAGTATACCGATTAAGTATAATATATCATTGCATTGCATTGTTTGTGTAAATGAGCCTTACCTCCCACCTTAGACTTGTATATAATCTAAGCCTCCCACATTGCTACAACTCCATTCCATATAGGACTAGAAATATGAAGAAGAAAAGTTCAAAATCTGTCCAATGTTATTTCTTGTATTTACACGATTGTTAACTGTGTGTATTAACTTCCGACCCAAAAATTGAAAAGCTTAGCTGTAACTTAGCCTGTTCAATTGATTTCTGAACATACAAACAATTTTTGTTATCTAGCAACATTTGCTTTTAGTGTCGCTGTCACTTTTGACAGATGGATTTAGATTTCGTTCGTTGGCCAAATGTGCTCTTCATTGTATTGCATTGTATTGCGTTAAATTAACGTTATTAGAGAAAATAAAAGATTCTCACAAGTTCATTCCATGTTTTAATTGTACATAGCCCAGCTAGCTAATAAATGAATATAGTCTGGGACTTCATAATTTAGACTGTAACACTCACATATTTTAGAGTTCCATAGTCACTCAAACTATTTACACATTCCCCGCTAAATCAGCCCAACTTAACCTAACACTTAATCTGCCAAAAGCGAAACTTTTAAATGGAATCACGAAACTCAAACTTATATAATCTGCCGCGCAAACTCAATTTACAATTTTGTAATTAATCGCTATAGCCGTAGCTCTGTGTAAAGGATGCTAAAAGTTCAACTTGTGATCGGCGATCATTAAATTTTGGACCACCACCGTTTGATCTTTAGAAAGGAATATTTTAATAAAGAGCACGGTTGATAACTCATCGGGGTCATCATTCCCAGATCATACAGTTCTGGAAAAGGTTTTGGGTCTATTTAAAAAAAACTAGGAAATTGTGTTTACAGACAGACATCAACTATACGGGAAAAGCAATTATATTAATGTTTCTCTTGCATATCTACTACTGGTCTTTCCCAAGCATATACTTCCACTAATACTGATAACGGTGACGAAGAAGTTAGGTAAGGCGATTCTAACTGCAAAATCGTTTCGTCAATGTCTAAGTGGTTATTAAAGCGTGATCGTGAATAACTTTAACTTTGTACTGGATGTAATGTTTTTTTTTTACCCAACTTTTGGACGTTAGGGCGCTATCTCCGTGTGTATGTTTATGAATGAATTTGCTTTGAAGGTTTCATGGAGATCGTTGCAATATTCTGTTATAGTTCAATATGTATATTTTATGTATAGTACATGAGACGACCCCAATCTCCAAAATGGCTATGCAATTTGTCTGTCCCTATCAAAACAGACAGCACGTCGTAAGCCCGTATTGATTTACTGGCCACCAAGGCTAGCAAGTGCACTGGCCGTGCACTGGCCGTGAAGCTGATGCAGTGCATCTATCCTGACAGGAATCTAGCCCTAACACCCATTGGCATAAAGGATGCATTAGCGTGCGGCTTGAAACTCATGGGCTCGGAAGCGATTGATGCAAAGGGCACCGTTCTCTTGGATAATCGCTCTGGTGAAGGACAAGTTTGTAAGCAGATATAGATATCGGAGGCGCTATCGGCAGGAACGTTTCACGACAGGAAATCTGGTGGCTGAGTAGTACCTACGTAAGTAGTTTAGCTTTGTCACATAGGACAGTATTTCACCATCTGATTTCAGGAGTCAAACAAATATTTGGATAATAGAAATTGATTTTACTTTGAACTGACCTTTTGGCTATTCATCCGGAGCGTAAAATCGAAACATTCTTTGAAAATTGTCACGATCGGCCGATCATAATACATAGGGTCCGAGGGTCAACTGGACGAGATCGCGACAACAATACTCGGCAATTAAGGTGCGAGTCCACATGACCCGGTTTTGTCCGCTCCCGACGTCAAACTAAAATGTGTTTGTCCCATTTCGGTATGCAAATCTCGTAACACGCGCAACCAAAGCCGTCTTACCACGTGTTGTTACGATGCAGTTCTTTGGGAATGTTCGCCCACTTGGCCGGAGTTCGCCTCCTTTAGAGGGAAATTGACTTGGGACAAAGTTAGCACCCGGATATTGAAGTTTCAACCGTTCTTACACCCGGCGTTGTTTCAAGAAAGAGAACAGTATTTTATCGTGTTTCCTTAGTTGGACTCACTTGTAGTTTAATTTAATGTCTGATTGTTGCCGTATTCATTCTTCTTTATTACTTTAAAATATTTTTAATAAAGAACTTTTAATTAATCCTTGCTTCATGTCGCTTCTAAAGTAGTATGTCCTTTGTAAAGTTTGTTCAAGCCGCTTCAAGTTTCATTGGAACTAAGGAAGCTGTGACATCTGTTTCTCGCATCTAAGGGCTCATCTCTCAGAGCCAGAGATACTTGGGGCCTTATTAAAACAATTTGTCTCTGTTGTATCCCGGAAATGGATAAATCCTGTTGAAGCACTGTACAACATTACGGATATTACATATTTAAGCTTTGATCATTGCTAGTTAAACTTTATTATACCTTTAAACTTGATATTCGGCCTACTCTACCTCTGTTTACTACAATCGCCTCCTGCCTCATAAAATTCACCTTTCGTGTTCAGAATTTCCAACTCTGCGGAATAACCCTATACACAAACTTTTGCTATTTTGCAACAAAATAAAGGAAGGTCGAACGTGCTTGAATCTGCAGGCGCCCACGTTGTTCAATATTTGCAACATATTGCACTTTCGAACTCGTAATTATAAGTAGAGGCAGAATTTAACGTAAACGATTGCTATGATCTCAGAATAATAGGGTCCGTGGTGGAGTGGTTTCGCCGTTCGTCAGTCCAGCGGGAGATGCGGGCTCGCTGCCTGGTGATGACTATGGGTGAATGATTTATTTTTATCGGAATATGGATGGTTCCATACAGATACATGCTCATGCCTTTTTCCCGGAAAAGGGGTATGCAGAGACTAAGACCTCCACTTGCTACGATCCAGGCATATCTCGCTTCCTCAACATTAATTAATAATATTATGCTATCATATTTCCAGAACTGAGGCTTTGGCTCGCTGCGCTGTAACGCAAACGGAGCATTGAAATACTAGTATTTTATACGGAGTGCAACAGAAAGGTGTAGTCATATTTTAGGGGGTTGTTAGGGACATCATTCTGAGCAACTTTTACTAGAAAACCGATTTGATCAGAGCAACTTTAACTTTCACTTCTCTATACAAATCAGCTGACCGCCCGGACGTATGGAGCATTGAAAAAGAAAGATGCTCTGATCAAATCAATAGTACTCCTTTGTAAAATAACCGAGTGTGTAACGTCGACTGCAAATCTAAACTCTGTGGAAATAGCTGCTGAGCGGATTTATGGAGGCAGAGCGGAGGCAGGCGATAAATCTCATATAACTGAATACTTTTGCAAATCTTCATACTTTATGTAAGTGCTTTAGTTTATTATTATTTTTATTCGCCGGGATAGAAATCTTTTCTTTGTATAAATTGAGGGTAAGGAGGTTAATGAATACCACTTCTATTATTGTAGCTAAACCACATAATTATCTAAAGGTATAGTCAAGCAAGAGTCTCCTATAACGTTGACGCAGCACATTCAACTATTTATGTTTTAGGGCAAACTTAAGACGGCGCCCTAGGCAAAAACAGCCTTTAGCAAAACACAAATCGTTCGGAATGATGAGTATTATTGCTGTTAATTTTTTCACTAGCTTGTTTATCACGAGTGTCGGCGTGACTTCGCTTTCCCATAAAAGTAATTTTATTAATTTTGCTTGATAGAAAAGTCTCCCGAAGTTGCCAGAAATCTGTCTGTCACAATGTATTATTTTACAATTTCGCACCGAATCTGAATTTATGTCATTGTTATTTATCTAATCATTATAAAAATTGCACAGTATATTCCTCAGTTAGACTTGCTTAGCTTGGTTTTACCTTTTTATAATTTTGTTTGATTTCCTCTAAAAATAAGTTAAGTATGAAATTCTAAGTTCTGATTGCCTAGGGCTCGCCCTTAACTACACGTTTACATTAGAGTTACTATATAGGAACGTGCTATTGTTGGCCTGCCTACGATGTAACTATCAATAGTGGTCAGTATGAGTGTGCAAGTTTTCATCTACGCTGGACCGGACCAACTCCGAATTCTGAACCCGATTAAAAAGGTCTGTTCCAATTCCAATCAACGCAGTGGATCCCGCGCAAATGTAATTAAGAAACAAAGGATTTAAACCGTGTGCGACCAAACAACCGGACCGCAGCCTGTAAATAAGGTTTCAAGTTACTACATACATACTTAGATACCTCTTAAAAGTACCCTTTAGCTTTCGTGTTGTTTTAATATATGAAAATATTTATTTAAAAAAAATGCTGACCTAATCCAGTAAAAAGAAAAAATACATGGATCACACAGACGTACGACTTAGAGGAAAGATCAGTCATCATCAGTGACGACGAGATACAAGATTTACTGTATTCTTTAGGGCGCCAACGTAATGTCTCTAGGTGAGGTGATTTGACATGCATCTGACAAAAGCAACGCTAACATGTCATTTTTGGTACCCAATCCAATCCTTCAATTTCGATTGTGTACGAGATGACGTGCATAGATACTTGTATCATCGATGATTTTTATAACAAAACTATCAATAAATACATTTATAAAGTGCCTCTTATCAAAATAGTTATCTATTATTAGACAAAATTTATTTTCTATGGTGACCCATATATTTACAATTTTGCCAGTGAATTAGAAATCGTGAGAATTTGAGCACGACGGACGCCTAAAGTCGGTATTTGTGGCAAATCAGACAGAAATGTGAAAAATATTGCTTATCTTATGAACACCAGGGTCATCTTACTCATGCAATGCTATAAGCAAAACTACCTGACCTAACGAACTGGAAACATACCTGACGCCCGAAAATTCGCATTTCGTCTAGATTTACCAATTTTCGGCAACCCTATCGGCGACCCAAAAGACATCGTCAATAAACGAGCCAGAGGCGAATTCGAAGCGGGTTTAGGGCTGCGCCGTGTCCACATTTAAATGAATTATTCGCCTCGGTTAGCGGGTGCTCATACATTATTCACTGCCGCTGAGCGCTGGTAATCTTTTACCGCGGTTTCCAACCATCGATGTATCCAGTATCCAGTACATTTGTTGCTAAACTTGGCGAGATACAGCGCAGCAAGGCTCTCTTTGGAACAATACGCATCATCACAAGTTTTAATTTTTTATTCAGCCTATGACTGTTGGGCTAAGGTCTCGCAGCGCAGGTTCGAGCCCACACATTTTTGGTTGCAGTATTATCCATACATCTCCATCGTCACTAGTAACAACCTCAAAAATACTTCAACTTAAAAGGGTAGGTGGGGGTGGGGGCGGCGAAGGTGTGACGGTGTCGTGACTTTCCTCACGTGCGACGCGTATGAGTGACCTGCTCTCTCCCCTTCCCTGCGTGACCATTATGTCAGTATAGGCCTCAAATCTTGTAAACTTATTCTGAAAGCCGGTTGCTGACCGAAAATTAAGCCAAATCAATCTAGCTGAGCAAAGTCAAGCTAAACTGAACTAGGAATTTGTCCCGTGCACATCAAGTCAGTCTGTGTTGTTGCACGACACTGGACAGGACTGGCGAAGAAAATGAGAAGGCGCCCCAATACAATGTTCGGTAGGGGCATACCTTAGCTCGTGTAGCTTAGCTGCGTATCGGCATACACAATTAACTAGCTTCTTATATTTTAGTTAACTCGCATAATTTAGTCAGCATATATTTTGCAGTCTGTAAAACTGTTTGTAAAACTGCGCCAGCTATGCGAGCTAAGCAAAGTTCAAAGTTCAAAGTTCTTTATTACTATAGATATTAAAAATATACTTAGTACACGTCATTTGTGCCTCTTCTTTACATTGCTTAATTTTAATTAGCTTAGCTTTCGGTCTGCAACCCGCTCAGACTATTTGGAGTTTTCTAACAACTGCACGTAGAGTGCTCCGCTCTGTGTTCCTGTATAGTACTCGTATAACTGCTCTCACAAACTACATACAAATACATAGAGATCAGAATAGTGTAGGGCCTTATTCCAATTGCAAATTTTTGGAGGTTTTGAGAATTACATGGATTTAAACTACTACTATAACAAGTCAACATACGATATCCTCGAGCGACCTTTTTCATATAGCGTGCAGACCCCACTGAGGCCAGATTTGTCATTTCTCATAGTAAATATGTTTATAAGTCCCTTCCCTTCATAACCCTACAAACTCACTACGACCCACGACCCTAAAATTTTCGGCTTTAGCATGCACCATTACCTTTTTGCACCTTCGAGCCGTACGTAAAGTGAAAAATACGTCAATTTTGATCAAAATAATGTGAATTCGGCCCCGTGCAGGCTGGTTCAGAATAGTTCGACACGGGTAAGTCCTTCGCTATTTACATTGAATCGCACTTGAGATTGTTATCAAGTGATTGAGGTTAATCTGTAAGGCACCTAATCATTTTTGACGGTCGGCACAATATTGAAAAACATGCTAGAAATCGTCGTGATTTAAGATAAGATAAGATATGCATTATTCAATATCGTCACAATACACAAACCAGAAACACAGTTCAAAGCAGAAGTAAAAGAGATAGAAGAAATTATGCAGAAACACAGGGATTGGAAAAGTAAAGTAAACAATACAATACTAGTTCAGATTCTAGCGTCGTGTTTTAGGTTGCAAAAGTATGAGAGGGCCTACTATATCCCCATATGGGTATTATGCAAACACAGTTTAAAGTTCAAAGTGTTTATTAATCAAAAATAATAATTACAGGTTTACTTATATCTAAAGCGTCGGTAACTTCCAAATAGTATTCAAAGTCTCGCAGTAAGTTACAGTAAACTGATCTCTCTAACTTTTTTTTTAAACTAAATTCGTGACAGTCCGTGGCTTTATGTTTGATAGGTTGTAGATCCTACCCTCTACGTCACAATCACAACACAATACATCGTAGGAACCAGGTGTGTGTGATACATATGCGCCGCAATGCAATATATCACACAAAGCGCCTTGCACTAATTCAGAAGCAAATTCATGATTTAGCAGTAGATTGTGAAGCACTTTGTCATAGTGAGTAATCACTACAGGTAGGTAGAATTACCTGTCTGCTGGTATCTCCGTTCAACCAGCAGCTCCAAACACTGCATTTACATTTTTACTCGCTGACGTTGGAAATACTCAGGGAATAAAGCCCCGGCGGGATTAATTTTTCATATTTAGTTTTTCTCTTTTATTCAAGTTTACAGTTTGGTGAATGAGGACTCAGCCAGCGGACGGCCACAGAAGAGATAATAGTACTCCGTACAGAACGGCCACTCCCTTCCCCGCGCTGATTCAGATACCGCACCCCACCCCTGGCGTCTAGGGACTGGTTGAAAGATCAATAGACGCGGCTGAACGCCTGACGAGTGACCGCGCGTATACGGTGAATAATAAATAACCGGTAATATAATATGGTGAAGTTTTGTGCATTATTTGGGTGTCTGTCGTCAACTAGAAACAGCAAAGACAGGAGATTCTTTCGGTTCCCGACTGATGAAAGAAGGTAAGCAACTGCAACTCTATTGTTGTTCTTTTGAGAAATAAAAATTCTAATACCTTAACTCCCGGAATGTAACTTGGTCAGCGGCGTTTGCTGTGTGTGTCTCGCTCTCTCACAAGGACAGACTTTGTGCGAGACAGAGACAGAGTTATATGTTTATAGTACTTACTAGTTACTGACTACGATAATTGATAATAAGTCAGTGTCGTAATATTTTATTTTTAACCGACTTCAAAAAAGGAGAGGTTCTCTTTCATATTTTATTTTCTAAGATACCTAGTACTAAACCTTCCGTAATACATAATTATTATCAATTAAGTACATTTATTATAGATTCATTTCGTGCTATTCGTTGTTGGTGCGATTCAACAACGCGAACGAAGCACTTCGAGTTGAAAAGTAGGTAGTAGGTGGGTCAATCAACTATTTTACCCACACTTTGCTGTCCCCGACCATTTATTATTAAAATACGCTAAATGTTTAAATTTACACATTTGACGAATATAACAATAGTATCTAAGCTAGCAGGCACTACGGGGAACTTGATTACGTTCTCGAAGATCTTCGTTTGTGTTTTTTTTTTTTGCTCGCATGGCGCGGTATGGTGTCTTTTGATAGTGCCGTTGAGCTGCTAGTCCTCGAAGAACTTTCAGAGGGAGTGCGTGCGTTGACAGAAAAGTGTGGGTTAAGTTGATAGACCCAGGTACGCACGCACTAACTTTGTCGCGGCGACGGCGCGCCATTAGCTGGGTCCACATACAGCGAGCTTCGGCCGGGTCTCGCTCGAACCCTGTAGTGGTTTGGTTGTTTTGAATCTCTCAGAGACTAGGTACCTACTTAACATAAAATTCGAATATTGTACAATCCTAACGATGTTTTTACATAGGTAGGTACCTACCTACAGTTCACGCCAAGTGTCTCTTACCTACTTCAGAATAAGTAATAGTAGGTAACAACAACATAACATAGCTTCACGCCTTTTCCCATAAGAGGTGGCAAAGGCACTGTGCCCACTTAAAATAATTCAAAAGTGAGTTCGAAAATGGAATCTATGGCGACCGCATAAGAGCTGTCGGACTTAATATTGTCCAGTAATTTTAGTGAGTGTAACCTAGAGAATCGGCCACATTGTCAAGTTATTTTAGTGTGTGTCTCCTAGAGAATAGGCTCCATTACCTACCTATTTTGTTATTTATTGATTGCAGATAAATATATATTTTAGTGTCAGTCTCTAAATAATCTAAATAATTGATTATTACTTACATCGCATTTAGTGTAAGCAATATTTATTTAGTTACCTGGCTATGTTGTCATTGCTAAATAAATAATAACTACCTATTACAATATATATTTTTATTTCAATGAGAACCCGACTAGGTACCTGTTTAAACGGCAGCGCCCCTACAAAGTCACTTCATAATAATGCAAACGCTTGTGTTCGGGTGGCGCCGTCGTCTTTCGGTTTGCCCGACGCAAATCGCTGCATTTGCCGCGCTAACAGCCCTAGCAATATTTACGCACACATTTGCACGTGTACAAACATCATTTGGTCATGTAGTAGTAACAGGTGATTATTTTACGAGCGTTCTATGGAGTGTCCGAGGTGTGGGACGGCTTAGCCTGAGTGCTGTGTCATTCTCATTAGAATGCATATCTCGTAGTATGTAGTAGTACCTACCTAAATTCTCTATCCCATTTAATCATTGTATGGCTTGATGTATCATGTAATCATTGTATGCTTTGACTAAAGGTAGGTAGCGATTTTTATGCGGATAGTTTTGTTCGAATCCCGACCGGGTAACTAAGTATTCAAACGTGATTCGAGCTCAGGCTTTTTGTCGCTTATGATTATGAGTTTATGAGGCATAACCTCAACTGCTGCGCCGTACCTTAGCGGTTTATCTGATATTATGGTACCTTTAAAAAGTCACTATCTAAAAAGTCACCCGATAATATCAAAAATGAAGTCAAGCGACTGCTTTCCTGCTAAGTATAGTCTTATGTCTGCTTGCACGAAATTCACTCAATATGAATGAAATGTTTCAAACTCTGACCAGTAAATAGATTTAGTGAATTTCGTGCAAAGTGGACCTTAGTGCTAGGGTTGCGACTGCAATTAGTCAGACTTGCACTAAATAAATTACCCGAGGCAGAGACCCGGCCCGTCTGCCATGAATTATTCACGATATGACCCTAGCCCCTCTTCGACACCCGCTCCAGGGTAAAAACATACAACGCTAAAATAATATTCCTTTGTTCAGAAGCATCTAGACTTTGTAGACACATAGCTTCGCATTTAATGCTTGTCCTTGGAGGATTGCGAGGAATATTGAAAGAGATTTGATCTCATTACTTATTGTGAAAATCTCATTTTGTTTCAAGTAAAAGTCAGGTGCGTATTCCGATTTTATCTGGAAAGGCAACATGTATTGATATGAGTGGTTATATTGGTGTAGCGTTCACATTGGGATATTCTGTGTTTACTCTACAAAATATTTTTTCAATTCCACTTTTATCTGTCGTCACCAGCTCAACCCCTTATTTGCTAACTCATTGATGATCCGGAAAAATTTAGCCGACTTATTGTGATATCCTTTGGTTACACGATAATTGAACGACTCCAATAGCTTCTTAATTTTTCCGGATCATCATTGAGTGATCATCACTGAGTTGGCGAATAAGGGGGCAGGTCTATCGGTACGGGCCTTCTCAAAATTATTTTAAAGGTAATTTAGCAAACAATGTGATAGTCTGTCGAATGTTCTTTGGCTTGGCTTAGGGTCATGCACTAGGACAGCTGTGTGCTCCCGTCTATATAGTCATAGAGTAATGCACTAGGACAGCTGTGTGCTCCCGTCTAGTCATAGAGGACATAGCAGGGACATATTATTTACTTAGGCTAGTCAAACATTGTAACAAATAGTATCTAAATCAACACGTTTAAATTAGAATATGTAATTTAGCAATGGTGCCAGAAAGCTCTATCTGGTGGGCTTGACTTTTAAATAAATCGGGACATGTCATGCCTTAGCAACAGCCATATTATGATAAACCTATAAACTTGTAACCATAGCTGAGCAGTATCCAATAAGTCGCAACACCGACCGTTCCAATCAAAACTCATATCCACGGGTATAAGATATCGGAACGAACCCTTTCTCATTTTTGTACGTTCACTCCCGTTATTTGCACCACTAGATTAGCAAGCGATGTGAACGGTTCCCAGATTTGCACGGGTTTCCCGGAAGCAAAGCGCTATGAAATATGAGACTCGCGTACCTACCTACCGGAGAACCGGAGATAGAAGCGACGGGAAATCTGCTCTCTCACATCCCGAGAGGTTTATAGTCAATTTTACAGTTGATTCTGAAGGATTTTGATATGTGATGGTGGTAAACTTGTATTTGTAGCCATGTGGATCATGAATCGTCAGTTAAGTTACCTGCTTTGAAGGTTATCGGGTCCGTTTGATCCATTATTTTATCCAGATGAATATAGCCTTTTAAATACATAGAGATTGTTCCTCTCCTGACCGAAAAGGAAAAATATTTGACTTTAAAATTAGGGGAAATTAAGTTTTCATCCCCTTGCAATAGATATTAATTGACAGCTTAGTACCGACTGTCAAAGTCTTTGTCCAGAAGCCACTAGGCCGGGTGGCTAGTTCTGTTTTCAACCGACTTCAAAAAAAGGAGGAGGTTCTCAATTCGACCCGTATGTTTTTTTTTTTTTTCTATGTTTGTTACGCGATAACTCCGCCAATTATGAACCGATTTGAACAAATCTTTTTTCGGCGTATAGGTAATACCTCAAGGGTGGTCCCATTGACACCAAGTCAGGATCTGATGATGGGATCCTGGAGAAATCGAGAGAACTCTTCAAATATTATAGGCAGACCTATAGTGATTTTTGTGTTTTTCATAATAACTCGTGCAAATGCACATAGCATAATATTGTGATGCGGAACTGCTGATGAAGACCACATATGGCCACCAGATCTGCTCAATACTAGGTACAAATACAATGCGTGGCTGACGGGCAGGCAACGCATAGCCTAAACCGGTGGACCTAGAGCCATGAAACTTTGTACAGGGGTTCCTTAGTCGCGTAGGGTAGCACTGATATAGGATTTGACAAAATTAATTCCCCAAGGGGGGGGGGGGGATAAGGGGTTACAGTTAGTATTAAACTCAATCTAATCAAATAGGGTTTGTGGAAGTCGGTTTTTTCTAAAGTTTACTTTTTGTTTCAATTATAAAATAAAAGGGAATGGCTCAAACGAGATGCGTAGGTCATCTAAGTTTCATGTAATTGTAATAAACAAAACTCAGTGTAGATATATTGTTTTACGGGAACAATAACTTCTTTGATGATCAAACAATCACGTCATAAACGCGTGTGTTGAATCAGCAAGCTCATCTAAAGAAAACAAAAGAAGGTGTTTCAAATCAGCATTCCCACAGTAAGACGTCATAATCGAAGGTACGTGAATCAGCATTCCACGGCAATAAGACCTTCGTAATAGCAGAATCGGGCGTCCCTCGTCATCGAGGGTTGGTCACGTAACTGAGATGTTTGTTTGCACGCGAAATTGGAAATGTGCCGATCACCCGCCCTACGTGACGTCATCACAATTGGCATCAAACAAATATGAACATGCGATGAAACAGGATACAGGCAATGAGGTTAGACAGTTGAGGTATGAAGTGATAGAAAATTGTTTCAGGGAATGTTTGAGCCAATTTTGTGTCCAGGGGCCCGATGCTGCTCTGAGAAACGCACTTATATTGGATCGCTACCGCTTCTAAAACACCCAAAATGGCGTCATTTGGTATGCTCCTAAAGAATCGCAAATATATCGTAAATAGATTGCAAGCAATATGCATGTACGCTTTGGTACGTCATTAGTACGTCATTTGGTATGCTCCTAAAGAATCGCAAATAGATCGTAAATAGATTGCAAGCAATATGTATGTACGCTTGCTTGCAATCTATTTACGATCTATTTGCGATTCTTTAGGAGCATACCAAATGACGCCATTTTGGGTGTTTTAGAAGCGGTAGCGATCCAATATAAGTGCGTTTCTCAGAGCAGCATCGGGCCCCAGACCAGTTTACTGATGTGCCGATGCCGGCAATATGGCCTATAACGATTGGGAGCAATATTGCCCCATAAGTTATAGTCCCCCGGCTCATCAGTAGTACAGACAGACTATGATTATTATCTACTGCTGACATCAAAGCGCTGTGATTGTGAATTTGGAGTACTTAAGTACTTACATGCTGGGAAAAACAAAATAAATAGTTGTTGGAATAAAATAAAGTCTTCACTTATCTTGAAAGATATACCAAGCAAGAATGTACCTTCTCATGATGATGTCATCTCTATATTTATCCTCTGTTTACATCGTGTAAATTAAATGTTGCGTGTACTCATTGGCACGAAATTGCCTCTTTACAATACTTAATAATAATTTTTTTTTTTTTATTTCGGATCATAAGGTTCTATATTACTTAAATAACATTAAAATGATAAAATTCAATTAAAAGTAGGTCATACCAAATTCGAATCGATTCTTTATGATTTATACTAAATAAATTTGGAACCATTTCATCTGTTCCTGTCATATCCTTAGAAAAACAACCCTGTAGTGTGTGTGAATAAAATACAGTATTTCAAAGCGCATGGTGAGGTCATAGAACCGTAAATCTGCTCTGACGGGTTCATAGTGACAGTTGTTCAGGGGGCTAATTCCACTATTTACATTAATTCCAATTTGCTGACCATTCAGTGATCCGAAATGGTAGTCCAGTCATTTTAGCTTTAGCTTAGGTCGTCGCGTCAAGAGCTGGAAATTTGCATGAACATTTGGGACACTGTGTCGATCTAATAAGTGCAAAGGTCAAAGTTCGAAAAAGTGTTTTTTTTTGCACATGGGGGATGGGGGATCGATGGGGACTTTTCCCAATTTCATTATAATTGTGTCTCTAAATTAAAAAGTAAATTTCAAGCTTGCTGGGAATTGTGCAAGGATACCCCTATTTTTAGTATAGGCTAAATTGACCGGACTATGTTGAATGATCAATGAACTGTAATGAAAATAGCGGAATGAAGGCCCAGAGATTTCGACTATAACATTCTTCTATTATTCTTATTCTTCGATTTATTAGCTTTCAGTTGTGTTTTATATGTAGTATAAGTAGGTACCATTATATTCATATTGAGACCAATGCCACATGAATTGTATGTTACAAATAACTTTTACACTGTTTTGGAAATATCAATAAAGAAAGAACTACGCCCAAATATTTTAGTATGCATATTTGCTTCATCAATATCACAATAGAAATAAACACGAAACATTTTTATACGCACGCGATCATTCAATCCCGCCTCATCAGTGGCGATTTCACGATCTTGATACGATAACGTGACGCATTAAGATAACGTGACGCATTAAGGAGAGGTACGAATAATTACAAACCAAGGTCAACGAAGATTGCGGAAGTGAGAAGCAAATATAACTCGGGAACAGGAATAAGTGGGATGGCAATTGTGCGCTCGCGCCTAATCTGAATCAACGTAAGCGCCAAAACGGAAAAAAATCATAAAAATAAGCTATTCCAGGGAATTACATTTCAATCGTCAAATCGCTAATAACAACAATTCCCCGCATATTAAAATTAATAGAAAGATCATATTTACTACTACTGCAGTAAAAAAGGAAAAAATATTGGAAAAAAGGGTTGACTTTGGATTTATTTTCTATCGAGAAAATTTTATCCAAACACGTTTTCCTTCATGAAAACCCTAGATTATACAGTCAAATTACATATACCAGAAATTGATTACGATTTGCCTAGTATTTCCTAAAATACACATGAAAAAAGCACCCCTAATTTATTCATGAGGCGCCTTAAGATAACGTGACGCATTAAGTTCCAAAGTTAACTCCCTGAAATGTTTCGAAATGTAACCCCTGTTTCGAAACCCTAGCCACAGCCAAGTTGAAACTTCACGCACTCGATTCTTCCACATCTGACTAAATGCTAAACGAAATTAGGTGTTATTACATGAGAGTTAAGGGTCGTGATATCCAAGGGCTCTAGAGAGTGGTTACGTCTAGTTCACGGTTGGAACACGTTGTGGGGCACGCGACATCATGTATATGTCGCAGTTAGTTGGTTAAATCAGACACTTAACTAACACCCTAGACCGTTAATTAAAGACCGACATTTAACCAAGTCGATAAAGCTCCGTCAGACAAGTGAGTGAACGAAACGTTTAACGAGTTGTCTAAACGTTTCTAGGCAACAAGGCGCATTTCAACTTTGGTAGGGTAATAAGCAACCAATCCGGTTATGTGAAACTACATGGGTTCGCCTCGCTCCGCTCCACTTCGCTCGGCTCCGGGTGGTTCATAAAGTTGTGACCTAACACAACCTATCTTTAGTATTGACTTTAGTATTCAACCTGAACACAACAAACCAACGTTGTGTCTGATTTAACCAACCAACTGCGACATATATACTGCTGCACCTCGACGGAAAAACACTCCTATTCTGGTAGTGTTTATGTTATGATCGATTAGACTATTTTCTTTGATTATGCTTAGAAGACAACTCATTGACTTGCCTTATCTAAAAGCGTGCTCAAATAGTTCGTCGAGGTGTCCTTGATATTCGTATGCTTAGTTAGTTGCCTACTTGGCTTGGTTTCCTCGTGGAGTCGAGGGCAAGTCTGGTCCAGGGCTAGGAACGGCTCGCAAAATACCGCTTCATAAAGTTTTTTACCACTGAGCTAATAGTAGTTCAATGGTTTCGCCAGGTTTTACATATAATCAATCGCTCGGAGCAGAACCTATAATTTGCGAACGTTATTGCCGCTGGGATTAACCTGGTTAATTCATTTTGTTTGAAAAGAAGGAGTAGAAAATAATGGCAACACAAGGACATGTTAGAGTAATATTGCGTGTTTTGATAGACGAACCAAATATAGCATTAAAGAAAACACGCAGTAGTCTGTCATTCAATTTCTACTCTTTCTTCTCAAGTTTTACGAATCTGAAAATTGGGGGAAGAAACTGTTCTAAAGCGTTATTTTGAGCAGGAAGTTATTTTACGCTCTTTGATAAAACCCAAAATAATGTGGATTCTAACGGAGCGGAATTTAAATGAAAAAGCTCTTTCTTTTTTTGCATGGCTTTACTTTCGAGCTGGTTATTTTTTTTAACCAGGTTGCCGAGCCCTGAGTCTGGTAGATATGTCATCATTATTTTATTTGCTTAGTAATAATAAATCATCAAGTCAATATTTTTCACCATTATGCATACAATACAATCTACTGCGTGAGTTAGAGTTGTGGCTGTGTCGTACTTTAGGAAACAACTAAACATACTCGGACAAGTGTACACCTACATCCTAGAACTAACATCTCCACATCGCTGGATCTGACTGGTAAGGCCTTCAACTCCACCACACCGCTCGCTGTGTCCATTACCAGAATAGGTTTTCCCTCCATTAGTGTATTAAAAAGCCAACCTTGCCAGCTCAGTGCGTGATACAAGGGGGTAATCAGGGGCGCCCGTGATGAGCAGACGGTAATATGCCTCTCGACAGCAGTTCAAGGCCATTCCGGGAAAACAAGAAAGGCTTTTACATTTCCATTTTGGGACGAGGCGGAATTGTAACTCGTATTAACTTCGCTGAGGGTGGATTTTACGAACAAAAAGTTATGCGAGAATAACTCAGTGTTCTGAGGAGAATAACTATCCCAGGGATAATTTGTATGACAGTGACAGTTCAAAATGAGGTCATGATATGAAAAAGAAGAAGATACTCTCGAGTAAAAAGTTAGTTAATAGAAGTTACTCGAGTAGAAGTTTGTTTGTAAAATCCAGCCTAAGTAAAATATGAAGGGGTTGGAGACGGACTGACTGGAATGATTTTTTTCATTGTGAATTTTATTTCAGTAGCAAGACCAAAATATTATTGTAGAGTTTTATACGCGCAGGTTTTCCTTCCTTTTCCTCTATGACTGGCTGAAAGTAATCTCATATTAGAGTTTAGTTTGCTTTCTATGGTTCCGTACCCGAAAGGTGCCAAACGGGGAGCCCTATTTCTCGCCTCCACTGTTCGTCTCCGTCCGTCCGAGTGTCTGTCTGTCCGTCAGCGGGCCCTTCAGGACGAACCGTAATAGCCAGAAAGTTGAATTTTTCACAGAATGTCGAATCTGTCGCCGCGACAAGAACAAATACTGAAATACACGAGATTTTAAAATACAAGAGACGTGTTCTGTCTGTCTGATACACCCAGCAGCGATAGAATAAAATCATAAATATCAAATGTTCAACATGATCGTAAACGCGTCTTCCCACATCGTTGTGGTAGCGTAGCCATTATAATGAAGGTACCACAATCCATAGGCCTCGGGTTCAAATCCTCGCGAGGGCCTATGTTTTTATTATCTTTTTGTCTTTGTTTTATTGTTTTGAGTGCATAAGTTTTGTTGCACGATGGTACGGAACCGTTCGCGTGCGAGTCCGACCTGCACTTGACCAATTTTTAACAGATAATATTATAGTATCTGTGCTATTAGTCAAAATAAAGGGGAGTGTTGTGATTTTCAATCATACTCGTATGCCTGAATGTGTGTGCCTGTCCATAGCCCACTAGCGGTCAAACGAATAAACGGATTTGAATGCCGTTTTTTCTATATGGTAGTAGACCTCACTGCGGTAGTTTTTAGATATGATTCATTATAATTCCCCAGGTTAAAAACTTTAAAACACCTATATAATATCTAATCTAACTAATATTATAAAAAAAGTTTGGATGTTTGTAGATTTGTGCCTCAATCACGCTGAAGCGGCTTTACGGATTTGGATGAAATTTAACATACATATAGTTTATGAGCTAGATTATCATATAGAATACTTTTTATTTGACTGCACAAGAAGGAGGGTAATTTTTTCTCGGTAAATGATAATTCCTACCTGTACATGCAGACGAAGTTGCGGGCAGCAGCTAGTTAGTAGTGTATAAATAACACATATTAGTTTACATTTACATACGCACATACATGAGAGCCTTTTACCCACCGTTTGTTACATTTGCGTAAACTCCCACAAAGTTAGTTACCCCCCCCCCCCCATCTAAACCAGAATATATAATATTCCTAAGAGCACACTGATCAGATTTATAAAACCCTGAGGCATTTCTTATACATATCTTATGGCACTCATTCGATTTACCGAAGGATTTTCAGGAATACGCAGAATATCTTGCCTTCGCAAATATGTTTTCTATTTTCTTGTGTTTTATCTGCATTATAATAAGACTGTATAAAGAAAAGCCAGAATTTTCGTCGTGAGTATTTAAAATTCCATAAATACTCAGCTTTTATCAGAGAATTTACACTAAGCCCTTAAACAATTTACAAACACCATTAATTGCCCGATCTAACACCGCTTAGGAGTGTTTTATTAATCACGTAAATTAATTTAAGAGCCCGTTAAGTTCCTGCCCTGAATTAGGCTGATAATTACCAGGCAGCCGCCGGATACTAATGGCCCTTTGCTTGGGCTTCTCGTTTTAATTATAACTCTTCGTTCCGGCTGATTAAATTATTTTCTCACCTAGTATAGGCGACACAGGCGTATCCGGGAACCCGGTGTTATTGTAGCTAATTTAGATTAGCTGTCTCATTTATCCTTTCCCTATCTCTTTTCTGTGTTCGAAGGGGACAGAATCGTAATTATAAATCAGTCCAGTCCACTTCATCCTAGAATCAGTCCACTTCATCCTAGAATCAGTCCACTTCCTAGAATCAGTCCACTTCATCCTAGAATCAGTCCACTTCATCCTAGAATCAGTCCACTTCATCCTAGAATCAGTCCACTTCATCCTAGAATCAGTCCACTTCATCCTAGAATCAGTCCACTTCATCCTAGAATCAGTCCACTTCATCCTAGAATTCCTATTTAAAATTTGGACATACGGTTCTGGAACAGAACGCCTTTGTTTCAACCCCAATCTAAACGGGCGGTTTTTTTGGATAGAACCACGTCTAAGGGTATTTAGTGAAACTTATTGAAACCAGTCATTTTTAGACTAATTAGACCCCGCTGATCACCATTCTGCCTGGTGTCAACCCCCCCCCCCCCCCCCTCCGTTCCCCCTTTCCCCCTTTCCTCCTCAAATGCCCATCTTTAAAAAGCCGTATTATCTCGATAGCTTTACAAAGCAAAATCTAACGACATCATACCAAGCAACAAAGCCAACAAGAGAGCTCATATAAAGCGATTTAGTTTAAAATGATCTTCGGATTAACCGCCGTTGTCGTCGGACTCAAATTGAATGGCAGAGCTATTATCGTTTCCTAAGCTAGTTCAGAGCTAAATTGAATCTAGGCACACTGATTATGCCATAGTTTCATACTCTTCAATAGGACTAACTTAAAATTTATAATCTGACGAACTTTAATTCGTTAGATTGTAATCTAAAGGTTTTGACAAATTTACGGTGACAGATAACATGTGTGAATTGTACGAACATTCCAGCACATTTACCTATTAAGACGAGGTACGAATAATTACAAACCGAGGTCAACGAAGATTGCGGAAGTGAGAAGCAAATATAACTCGGGAACAGGAATAAGTGGGATGGCAATTGTGCGCTCGCGCCTAATCTGAATCAACGTAAGCGCCAAAACGGAAAAAAAAACATAAAAAATAAGCTATTCCAGGGAATTACATTTCAATCTTCAAATCGCTAATAACAACAATTCCCCGCATATAACAATTAATAGAAAGATCGTATTTACTACTACTGCGGTAAAAAAGGAAAAAATATTGGAAAAAAGGGTTGACTTTGGATTTATTTTCTATCGATAAAATTTTATCCAAACACGTTTTCCTTCATGAAAACCCTAGATTATACAGTCAAATTACATATACCAGAAATTGATTACGATTTGCCTAGTATTTCCTGAAATACACATGAAAAAAGCACCCCTAATTTATTCATGAGGCGCCTTAAACGGTCTTTTCTTACCAGCCCCCCTAGACAACGTGAAACGCTAACCGTTGCGATGCGAAACGAAACGCTAACCGTTGCGATGCGAAACGAAACGATAACTTTTTATGTAAGTATTCGATTTGGCATTTGGCTTCGCTAAGGTGACGTCACGTAGCGATTACAAATGTCAAATCGCATACATAAAAAGTTATAGTTTCGTTTCGCTATCCTTAGCTTTTAACATTGTCTACAGGCACAGCTCTCATGTCCCATGTCATGAACATTTCCAAAGCGCGTGACAATGACAAGGCGGGTTTGAGGAGCGGCGGTTACGTACGGCCGGGTTTGAGGAGCGGTGGTTACGTACGGCCGAGTTGGGTGTAAATAGGAATTAGTCGGGTCGCCAAGTGGCCACCAACAATGACGCATTGAGTGAGTAAGCGCTTCGAGTACCCATACACTGTACATACTCGTACGTAAGTATTCTAGTTAAAGCGCTAACAGAGAGTAACAAGGTATTAGATAGTCTCTATGAAGTTATCCGATCAGAGAAACTTAAAACCGCTTACAATTGTAAAATTCTGCTTGCGAAAAGGCAAGAGCCTGTGGTCTGGTGTTTTCACACTCGCTTCTCACGTAGGCGTTGCGGGTTCAGACCAGTGGCATGATTCTCGCGCCTTCGATATACGGATATCGAGATCTATATTGACAGATTCCCGTACAAAATCACTCGATAAAGGTATATCGTATATCGAATGCGTGCGAATCATGCCACAGCCACAGTGCAGACCATGTACCAATCAAATAAACGTTCTAACGATGATAGAAAACATCGGTTGGAAACCTTCAATCTCCATAGTTGCGGGGTTCTATCCTCTTTTGCTCCGGCAATGAGCCAGCCCCCTGTCGCGCAAAAATGAATTAAAGGAAAAAACAGGCTAAATGGGACCAACCTGAAAAGTCTCCCTTTCATATAAAAATAATAATTTTTGAAATCGGTTCATTAATAATACCAGTTTCGAGGTAACACACATAAAAAATAATATAACACAACCGAATTGATAACTCTCTCCTTTTTACAAAACTCTACATCATGATCATGTGACTCATGATGTAGAGTTCTGTTTCTTTTGAACAGAGGACAAAATCGTTAAAGGACTCTTCCGGATTTAACACTAACCCGGTCCACAGCGTTTAATCAAACTGTACATAATAGGGTCTGAAACAAAAACAGAAAATTGAGACATAAATCCTGGCGTGGGTCTTCTGTGGGGGAAAACTGTTAAAGTGTCGTTTGGGACGCCCCTTGTCGCATATTGAAAATGTTGGACGCTATCTCCTTCGAAAATTATGTGAAAAGAGATCCTTTGTGATGATGAGATACTGAAAACCAGAGGCAGAGTTTTTGTAGTCCGTTGTTATGCGCTAAGAATGAACAAAGTTTAACCTTCATTATGAAGATGATGCCGCCGATTGATGTCTATTCGATGTCATGTTAGCAAGAGCACGTACAGAAAAATATCTAAAACTAAACGCAATGTAACGCCTATCTCGCTTGTAAAGGGCATAAAACCGTACGTTATCAATATCATAGGCCCTCCCACAGACCGTTTCTATGTATGAATCGCTATAAATTCCTCTTTAGGGGCACTTATAGGGATCTCTACAAGTACCGCGCTCGTATCTTTTGTCGGACGACGCCCGACTGTGGCCCAAATCACGAAATTCCGTCGGAATTCAATAAGGACCTAAAGGGTCAGAGCGCCACAATTGATAACCCCCGTTGTATTATACACCAAACGAATGTTTATCAGTCCACACGTGTACAAATTCACCGCTGCTATTACGAAAAATTGGTAGCCAGTTTCGCAAAATATGCATGGCCAAAATAAAGGGAAGAATGCCATCAGTGCTGTAACAAGACTGATATGACTTCATCCTGGATAACTATCCGTACATGTCTCGGCATATTTTTGGAGTTTAGTGGGAAATGGTGCATGATAGTGAACAATATTGGCGTACGTGCTCAAACCAACATTTATTTAGGATTGTTTGGCTCATATTACTTTATAAACAACGGTGAAATTAAATGTATCTACCAGTTTACTGTATGGAAAGGAACCAGTAAAATTATATGGATACAATTGATTTCCCTAGCGGCATAAACTCGACGGATAGTGTAAAACTAGCTATTAAACCCAACAAGACTTCTCTTCTCTTTATCGAGCTCGTGCGTTTCGAGTTTACTACATTGCCTATGGTTGAGCTTACTGCGGTTTCATTTCTGCAACCCCTTGCACTCACAACAGGATTACAGTGAAATAACTTCTATAATTTTCGTAACTCAATAACAGCGTGGAAACCTCCGAATAATCAGATTGCGGCTCGAATAAAGTGCCGCTTATAAACGAGCGACTACAGTTTTTTTTTTTAAATAAGAATAAATAATTTATTGTGTAAAATAACACGGTTAGGAACGAATTAGTATCTAATCTACTGTTCCTCTGAAACTTGATTTTGCGAACTTTTTAGGGTCCCGTATCCGAAGATGCTGTAGCGGCGACAGAAACTTACAGAAATAGGGTCTTTTCCAGCCTTTCGCTGTCCGTCCGTCTGTCCGTCCGTCAGCGGGCTGTATAATCGATAAATTAAGGAACGATGGCTACGAGGAAATTCGCGATATTAAAAAATGAGAATATAAAACTTTAAGGAGGAGAAGAATATAAAACTTTGAGAAAGGAGATCACGGTCCATACATTGATGGGCCAAAAGTAAAAGTGCCGGCCAAAAAAAAAATTAATATTTAGATATAACACACAAATCTTATAATTTTTACCATGACACTTAACCTGTTCGCTCCATAGTTATGTTTTTATAGGCTATTAAAATTCGATAAAAATCCTATGATTAAATATATTTTTTCACGCGGCCGTCCACCAAACCTTGTTTTTCTAGTTCAGAATAGTGTAACGAATAAAACTTAGTCCGGACTGCGTTAGAGGAGCTCGAAGTTTCATTCCATGAACCTATGTAAATAGCTAAAAACTTCGAGATTTATTCGTTACGATATCGGTGGCGATCTAGGGTGTAAAAAGGTGTTAAACTGGAGCGACCTGCTGGGTGTAAGTAAACCACTCCAAGTGCACACAGCAGGCGGCTCCAGTTTATTACCTTTTTACACCCTAGATCGCCACCGATATCATGACGTCTTTGTAGCCCGCTTAATGTGTATTTCTGTTTCCACCAGAGTAACTAAAATGAACTACACGAGGTTTTAATATTAATGGAGGCAATGACTTACATGATTTTATGTTAATTACTAGCTAAAAGGTTTCTAGAATGGAATATAAATAAGACACGAAACAAACATTATAATAATACCAATATTTGCAAACATCAAAACCCACTTTACGTTAGGCAAATTCAGATGCGGGTATGAAATATATTACCGGTATTACCAATATTGAAAGTAATCAAATCAGAAATGAACTTCTGAATAAAATTGGCAGTCGGTTTGCAGGACTTGACACGTTTATATTTTACATTTTTATAGTTGTGAACTGATAACCTTAAAACAACACGAAGATCGACATCGGCGTCAGGAAACCTTCATATCGTTTTTTCCTGTCATGCCTAGGTTTGCTGGAACAAATCTCTTCTTAGAGATAAGCTCGCCTTTGTACATATCTTTCTGTAAATGTTACGTGTTTTTATGTTTTTGTGCAATAAAGTATAAATGAAATGAAAATATATCCTTAGTGGTGATTGACCAAACTCTTGTTATATGTCACTCAAAATGGAGTAAGTATTGAATATCTGGGTAAGTAGTTTAGGCGTAACTGTTTCTTTGCCTCCTCGTATAGGAAATCTCATGAACCTACGTTCTGGCCCCCGATCCTCGCGCTATCGAGATCATCTCCTCAGTCAAAATATCGGTTTTGATACGGCCTAAATCCGTCGAAAACGATCACTATTAATATTTTTTTCGATCGAAAACGGGTCGAGATATCTCGGTTGGAAAGGCTCGTCATAAGAATAGCTTTTTCTTGTTTTTTATAGAGATTTCGGTATCTCAAAATCGATATTTCGACCATGGACATGATCTCGCTAGCGCCAGAATTGCCCCCTTGGATGACCAGCTTCTTCTGGCTTGCTAACACGTTAACGTTGCGAGTTACGAGAGAAGCGAGATGGAAACAATTCACAAGTTTGAAGAAAATCTCGCATAGCTGGAATCCTCCTTGTCTGAAAGTTAAGGAACAATTTTACTAGGAAGTTATCGAACGATGCTACAACAACGGATAAAAGAAACAACAAAGGAAAATAGAACCTGATAAAATTACAAGACATGTAAAGTAGAAATAACAAAACCTTAATGTATTGTCAAACAGGGTGGCGAATTGCGTAAGCGTATGGCTTGCAGTGTCTCTAGCGAGAGCGCGAAACTGTTTTGTTTGCAGTGCGCGCGGCGCATCTCGGCACACCGTCGACAAGTCAAAACAGGTTTTTTTGCGCCCCGCTATTAGCCACTGGCACGCAATTCCGTACGCGACTCCCGGCCCGGTGTATATGTCGCAGTTAGTTGGTTAAATAAATCAGACACTTAACTAACACCCTAGACCGTTAATAACAGACCAACATTTTACCAAGTTGCTAAATTTCCGTCGGACAAGTGAGTGACGTTTAACGAGTTGTCTAAACGTTCCAAGGCGACAAAACACATTTCAACTTTGGTAAGGTAATAAGCAACGGTTCTGTGACACTTCATGCGGCTCCGGGTGCTTCATAAAGTTGTGACCTAACACAAACTATCTTTAGTATTGGCACAGAAAGTGACCTAAAGCAACCAATTCGGTTTTGTGAAAGTACCTACATGGGGTCGCCTCGCTCCGCTCCGCTCTGATCAAAGAGAAATAACAAAAAAATAAAATAATCATGGCGGACTTGATAGCATGTTTAAAATTGCACCAAAGACCTAATTTGAAACAAAAAACCACTGAACACAACAAATCACAACGTTTGCTAAAAAGATAGACTCTGAAAGTAATCAGCTGTTGTCATGCCGCCATGTTGTTTTACATTATTTATTTTAACCAACACGCCGGCTTTTGGTAAGACAGATTACAGTTAAACGATTTCGACGATGCTTTATTTAAATCAATATGCTAGTGACTTGGTTGGTAAATGCTGGTCTTTATTTAACGGTCTAGGTTGTTAGTTAAGTGCCTGATTTAACCAACCAACTTCAGCTTACAAAAAGTACCAAAATACACAAAATATAGAGATCAATGAGGTAGCAAAAACAAACGCAGAAAAGTCACGTTCATCGCATTTTCACTAAAATAAAAGGGAAGAAAATCTGCTGAAGTTCAATACTCCTTACTTCTCCTCCCTATTTATTAACATGATTTATTGTAGACACGTATTTTATTTACTTGCCTTACCTACGCACATTTTTCGTCAACTTTAAATAAGATTAAATACTCGTATTATTTAAACGGGTCTGTTTGCAAAAACTTAACCTCAGGAATCATTGACCTCATATAAATCAAAAATTTCTCCCTCTGTATAAAATTATCGTTGATGTTTTTTGTATTAAGCATTTTTCAAAGACTTCCTGTGTTTTTTTTTTCAAAATCCTGTCTCGCCTACTGCTCGGTTTTTAAACACCCACTCGTGTTTTAATACCCCTCATATATGCAACAGTTTCATAAACTATTATATGATATGTATTGTATATCTCTCGAGTGTTTGTCATTATAAAATTGCTTCCCAACCCGGCTATACATATATAGCTAGCTCAGGCCACACTAGTATGACCCATCTCGAGTAGCTTGCGGGCAAATATCTCAAGCGCACACTTCCGCGAATCAGGCCATTCTCTGCGTTAATCGGTTCTGTGCGTTCATACACGGTTACGTTGAAGGCTCGGAGTGTGAACTGTGAGTTCTCGTTTCGTTACAAATGGAAAAAAAAATGTTTGCCTTAAAATTATATATACTTAAATCAGAGTCACCTAACGTCGCCAAAGCTCTGAAGCCTCTCTAGTCTTTCCCTTATGACTGAGAATCGTGACTGTCATGGTTTTTGGTACGGGGATTGATCTCCAAAAACATAAACTACTACTACGGTCCTGTACTGTCTACAGTATAGACTCTATACACTCTAGTTATGATCCCTTAACATAAAATGAGTACTTACCTATCGAATATTCTTATAGCTTGTAGTGCAGTATTAACACCGCACCGGCGCTTTTGATTTTAGATGCAAGTTAGATGAAACGTGATCTCCTTTATTGACTGCTTTGACAATATGTGGGCAAGACGTATTTTTAATACATTCCTGGGGGTATTTGTCACATTTATTACGTTAAAAAACCTTACATTTATTATTATATGTTGCGGGAACTAAAATATTTTAAGCCCCGGTCTCTCTAGTTAGTTAGAGACGGATAAACAGTCAGATAACTTTATTTGATACTTCATGTACTTACGTGCGAAATGTCAAATTCCTCAGATAAACAGACAGAAAAACGCTATCTGAGGATGGAAAGACAGGCACTTATTTAGTCAAAAAAAAATACGCGTGTAGCACCGTACACGTGTTAGAAGTAAAACTTCTGTAGCTAGATCATTAAGTGGTACCTATACTATACACCTATACCTACCTATACTAAATAACCCACAGTTGAGAGGTTAAATAAATTTTACCCCCGTGCCCCAAGAAGTTTTACTTCAAAAAGATTTAAATTTAAAATTTTGAGATCCAATCTCAGCTTCAAGTTACTTTTATGTTTCAGACGTCCGATTATTTGAAATTATTTTATATTTGTACTTACTTTTAATACGTCATGTCATTTATTTCCCACCATTCCTTATCTACAATTTGTCGCGCTCGTGGTGATATACTTAACTCATTCAATAGTGTCACTACTATTTGCATCTCGCTCAGATTATATACCATCTGACGTCACGTCTTTAAGCCGTCTCGCTCAAATGTATGCATTGCTTTGCTTGTCTCTGTGCCCAGTCCCTTTATTTAATTGATCGAGTACGTATTTTCAACTATTCCAAGTGAATGTGTACCTGCGGGGCTACCATAAGGCTTGCCACTCACCTCAGTCGCGCAGATAAATGACAAAGAAGATGGCTAAATCAATATATGGACGACTGCCCCAGACATGTACAAAGACTTCTCAACAGCCAATAGCATTTAAATATTCATTCATAAATTTAATTTTCTGCGTCTGTATTTAGTTTGTAGAACTTGAAGAAAAAAAAAATTAAATATAGGTAAATAAGAGTTGTTACTCAATACTCCGTGATTCCAATATGATTCCGTGACCTTTGCCGTCGCTAGAAATAAGCACCATTTTGCAATAACATGCAACATAACGCCATCTAGCCACTCCTCTGGAAACCTCCTGTTTTCAACAGTTTTGCTAGTTGGCAATTATGTTGCATGTTATTTTTAACGATGGCAAAAGTCACTAATCAATGGCGGAATCATAGAGTATGAAGTGACAACTCTTAATTATTTAATCATTTCCTTCAAGTTCTACAAACTAACTAAAGACGCAGTAATTTATGAGAGAATATTTAAATGCTATTAATTGGCTGTTGAGAAGTCTTTGTACATGTTTGGGGCAGTCATTTTGCCAAATTGCCAACTCCTTTCGCGTCTCAATGATGTTTCTCCATAAAATAGCGCGCATTCATTATGATATGACATTAAATTGTGACAAAATGCGTGGCTGGGGTGACTGGCGTGCCTTATGCTACCCCCGCTAACCTATACATACCTACTTTGCTAGGATTTTTTAGGGTTACTTCATCGCGAAGCGATGACGTAACTCTTATTTAATTTTATTCTTGACATTTCCTTAGTCCGCCATACGACATACCTCGATTTTTATATTTTACTTCAACATTATTGACTGGCATGAAGCATTAACTTTAAAATTACAAAAGCTTATTAAAATCAAAATCGTATAATTTCAACAGTTATAACAACAATTCAACTTTAAAATATGTATTACAAAAATTACATACAAACAAATAAGCGAAACAATAAGCAATTAAACTTATGGCTCTGTAAGCTGTAGACCTCGCTTTGGCAGTTTACTACAGATAAACATTAAATAGGTAGGTATAACACGTAGGTACTTAGTAGCTAAACTGCTAATTTGTGACTTGAACTGCACTATATAATAAAAAGTGGCTTTAGAACAGTTCTAGGTACCTACTTATTGTTTTCAAGAAGTCTTAATGCAGCCATCCATCACATCGGAATTTGCTTGAAAACTAAATATCACATTTGGATGATTCTAAGTGACTTTATGTGATTACTAGCTGCCCGTTACGCGACTACGCTGCGCGTTTTAGGTACCTATTCCATAGTTACCGGCCACAAAACGATTCGTTCATCATTTTAGAAATCCATATCGACCCGTGTGACATTGATGAAACTCTTTTCTTACAAACTGTATGGATCGCATCGCACAACTGTCAAACATAAGTTCCGGTTCCAACAAAGAGGTTGAACGACGAAGTAGTTTTTGGTCACGTCACTGGTTTTGGCCATACCGGAAATCAAGAACTCGTGGAAGAATGCTTAAAATAATTTTTATTTATTAACGTTTCATCAGGTTTTTCTCTCAGTAATTAACATTCTTTATTGTACGAATGTATTAATATCTTATCTGATTAGTTAAAAACCGTATTGAAAATAGTTGCGGTTTTAAAAGTCTTCAGCCGACCCTGACGTCACCGATTCCAATTTCCGTTACATTTCTTAGCCACTCGTGATAGCATCCGGCTAGTAGCAATTGAAAAGCAAATATATGAATAACCCACAGTTGAGAGGTTAAATAAATTTTACCCCCGTGCCCCAAGAAGTTTTACTTCAAAAACTGGGAGCCTAATATGAACGCGATGATAAACTATGGAGGAGTGGAGTAGGGACCAGGGTTCCCCTTTTGTTAGGAAAACAGCCACCAAGCCTCTTCTGTGTATCTTTCAGATTTCTACAGCATTAGGTAATGCTTCAACTATTTTTCAGTTACAGAGAATATACAAACTTACTTCGGTAAATACCTACTTTCTGAAACAGTGTAATTAATTCTCGCTACTAATGACAAGGGCAGATGTTTCTAGAAGATCTTAAAGTAGATGGTACCATTTGCACGGAGGAGCGGTTTATAGAAATTATCACGCTGAAATGGAGTTAATACAGGTGTCCTGAAAATACATCGTAGGTTGTTATTTATGTAAAACAGAAATTGTTTTGCAGATAACAAAGGGAGTCAAATGGCAAATACAGATATTCATAATTTCATTCAGCTTTCCCGTCATCTTCCAAACTTTGTTAGACAACAATGTCAAACAAGTAATTCGGATAAGAGGAAAAACTTAGTTTTGTCATGTTTTGTTCACCTGTCTGGTAACAAATTCTATTTTCTTTCCCTCATCCATGTCTTTGGGTTTCCGTCGCGGTCCTATCCGAAGTTTCCTCTTAACTTATTTACTCAGCTAAGCGGTTTCGTCCTCAAAAGAGGACGCGAATCCAAGGTGCATTAGCAATTACAAAACACAATAGATAAGGCTTTACGATTATAAAAATGACCTGTGCATCTCTCATTGCATTTCAAAAGCTATATATCGTAATTTGCGATTTAAGTATGAATTTCTTGTATTTGACTAGGTACCAACTATAATTTAAACTCAATGTAAATTCTGCTTCGATGTACCCTTCATTGCATTGACAATTATCAGTTCCACTTCTAAGTCATACTTACTGCTTAAAACTGCATATTTCAAATGCAGGACTAACTAAAATTATTTGAATCGCTTGCATTTGAAAATACCCGTATTGTTCAAGCCTGAAGTACAAAATTTCCTCATCACTTTAATGCAGTCGCTTGAACCTGGATGTCTTTACACTATTCCGCATAAAATATGCAAAAATCGTATGCATGTTAACCGCTGGGAAATGAGTCACTCAGCGATGTCATCAATCAAATCACTTGGGAAATCAAGAATATCCAAACCGTTTTACAGAATATAACGTATGATATTTATCTAAGTATTACAACTAAAATGACATGAGAACGTGTAAAAAGCGTTTCACTTATCCTCGAGTATTGACTCGAGAAAAAATAATTGAAACAAAAAGTAAACTTTAGAAAAAACCGACTTCCACAAAACCTATTTGATTAGATTTGAGTTTAGTACAAACTGTAACCCCTTATCCCCCCCCCCCTTGGGGAATTAATTTTGTCAAATCTCATATCAGTGCTTCCCCACGCTACTAAGGAACCCCTGTACAAAATTTCATGGCTCTAGGTCCACCGGTTTAGGCTATGCGTCGCCTGCCCGTCAGCCACGCATTGTATTTGTACCTAGTATTGAGCAGATCTGGTGGCCATATGTGGTCTTCATCAGCAGTTCCGGATCACAATATTATGCTTACCATGTGCATTTGCACGAGTTATTATGAAAAACACAAAAATCACTATAGGTCTGCCTATAATATTTGAAGATTTCCCTCGATTTCTCCAGGATCCCATCATCAGATCCTGACCTGGTGTCAATGGGACCAATGGGAAGGTAAACCCTTTCAAACAAAAAAAGAATTTTCCAAATCGGTCCATCCGTTTAGGCGCTATCGAGGCACATACATAAAAAATAAAAAAAATAAAAAACAAACATCCGGACGAATTGTAAACCTCCTCCTTTGGGAAGTCGGTTAAAAATGACATGAGAACGTGGAAAAAGCGTTTCACTTATCCTCGAGTATTGACTCGAGAAAAAAACAAAGAAACAAATTGTAGTGAGCCGTTTAGATTGCTAAACGGCTCACTGCAATTTGTTTATTTCAAATGCGCTGTGCACTAGAATCCCTTTAATTTACTCTAGTGTTTCAAATTAATTGTTTTTGTTCGCGTAACAACATTAATCGTCTCACACAAAGTAGGGTGGCAAAACCTAGAATGGGTTCTCGTGAAGCGTGGTTCCTGCGATGCTCCCACCTACGTGAATCAATCATTCAGTTAGGAGAGATGGAACTTTATTACACTGTCTCTGATGTATGCGGTTACCCGACGCGATAAACAATCTGGAAAAAAAACGCACAAAAACGATGATTATTATTAAACAAAATTCTGTATTGTGTTGGCTTCCGCGCTTGATGGTATTATTTACTTTTCCCGTAATTTAGAACACTGAAAGGAAAACTTGTTTGTACTGCAATCGGTATGAAATATAAAAGAGCAGACAAGAACTTTGCTGGTCCTCTTCAAATATTTTTGGGTTTGAAATTGTGTTTCGAAGAATTTAATTAAAAAGCGTTATTAAGTTTTTACTGCTGTAATGTGAACCAAAGAGAAGTACGGTACCCCTTCCATCTATTCAGATATGTATAAATTTTGTTTTTCTGTTGCGAATGGCGAACGGTTTTATACCAATCTTTTCGTATATATTTCGTATATATTTATTGCACATATCAGAAAAAAAAAACACAAACAATACAGAAAAGGCATGAACAAAGGCAAGCTTATCTCTAAAAAGAGATTTCTTCCAGCAAACCCAGGATGGACAGGATACATTTTAAAACTGAGAACGGGTAGGCCTATGTGCTAAAGTAAAAAATAAAATATAAATAAATTATATTACTAAACTACTGAATATAATAAATACCTAATTACCTACATGAATACATATTAATCATATATATCTTTCAATCTTCTGAGCCGAGTAAACACTAGTTAGAGGAGAACCTAATAATCCTTTCAGACGGAGGCGAGACGGAGAGGCACACGTGCAGCGACACTGAAAATATATTGGAAAACTTTATTAACCCGGAGATCTGGTTTTACGATGTCAAGAAGTAATAAAACCGGCCAAGTGCGAGTCAGACTCGCGCACGAAGGGTTCCGTACCATTATCTATATAATTGGAACAAAAAGTAAACTTTAGAAAAAACCGACTTCCACAAACCCTATTTGATTAGATTGAGTTTAATACAAACTGTAACCCCTTATCCCCCCCCCCCCAGGGGAATTAATTTTGTCAAATCCCATATCAGTGCTACCCCACGCTACTAAGGAACCCCTGTACAAAGTTTCATGGCTCTAGGTCCACCGGTTTAGGCTATGCGTTGCCTGCCCGTCAGCCACGCATTGTATTTGTACCTAGTATTGAGCAGATCTGGTGGCCATATGTGGTCTTCATCAGCAGTTCCGCATCACAATATTATGCTTACCATGTGCATTTGCACGAGTTATTATGAAAAACACAAAAATCACTATAGGTCTAATCGGTCTAATTTTCCAAATCGGTCCATCCGTTTAGGCGCTATCGAGGCACATACATAAAAAATAAATAAAAAAAAAACAAACATCCGGACGAATTGTAAACCTCCTCCTTTGGGAAGTCGGTTAAAAAAACCGCAAAAAAGCACGTTAATTGTATGGGAGCCCCCTTTATATTAAATTTATTTTGTTTTTAGTATTTGTTGTTATAGCGGGAACAGAAATACGTCATCTGTGAAAATATCAACTGTCTAGCTACCACGGTTCATGAGATACGGCCTGGTGACAGACAGACGGACGGACGGACGGATATCTTGAGATTTTAAGGTACTTTCCCTCCAGGGCCCATTCGTTTGTTCCACCCTGTATATGTGTGATCTGTAACTGTATTTTTCATGAAATACCCAAAAAGTTTTGTTCAAATTATCATCTTATGTCAGAATAACTTTGTAGCTAGTTGAAAAATAACATTTGAATTGATTCAAAGCTTGCCGCGCTTTTAGGGCCTTTAGTACCTACTAAACGCCGCCGTAAGCAGCACTGTCTACAACCTACTCCTACTGGAAAACGTGAGACACCCATCTACAATTTCCGTAAAATGAGGTTCACTCACTCATTATGTCAATGTCATGCAGACTGCAAAACATCATTTCAACGCACCAAAGAGTATTTAATTAAAACATCACTGGCAGCCAAACTTGAAGTGGCCAAAAGGAAAAAATTAATTTCTGAGCTCTGAGATTTGTATGAAAACAAAAGTAATTAAAAACTATTAATTTTATAATTATTTTCTAAAAGTTCTACATAATAAATAGAGACGTGGTAATTCCTCAATTAATATTTAAAGTCTTTGTAGAAGTCCGGGGACGACATTGCCATATCATTTAAATTTAGTTTCATTAAAAGAAGGCTTACCTACCAAAACAAAATGGCCTTGGTATAAACTTTTCAAGCGTGTTGTGAAGACGTATCTTGTACCGAGACCACTTTCAATTTGTAATATCTCTCGTATTTCAGTATTTGTGGTTGGTGCGGCAACAGATATACACATTCTGTGAAAATTTCAGCTTTCTAGCTATTACGGTTCGTGCAGGCGGACCCGGTGACAGACGGACGGACGGACGGACGGACGGACGGACAGCGAAGTCTCAGTAATAGGGTCCCGTTTGGCACCCTTCGGGTACGGAACCCTAAAAAACTAGTTTCTTTGTATCACATTTACCATTCAGTCTGAGAAAACAAGGCAGTAATCTGAACTTGTGTTGTGTTTACAAAGGATTCGTCAATTATTGTGTTAAAACAATATTTAATTGGACAATGAGGGCTATTTGGGAGGTGTCAAACCACCAAACTAAAGGAACAAAACTGACAACCTCAAATCCGTCAGCTCTTGCGCGGTGGACACAGATTCCATCTTCAATCACACCATTTTAATTAGTTAAGTTAGTATAGTTCGTGTCGCCTCCCAAATCGCAGGCAATAACTGACAAAAAAGTTTTATACAGGGTGTAACAGAAAGGTGTAGTCATATTTTAGGAGGTTGATACGAACAGATGGTGTCCCGTAAACAATAAGCAACCCGATTGCTATATCGATAGGCCTCATCATTATGAACAAAGTTCATTATGAAACCGATTTGATCAGAGAATGTTTATTTTTCTCTCCTCCATACAAAACAGTGGCCTTACCGGCTATTGACTCTCGACGTCGTCGGTTCGTGTTTAAACGCGCAAGAATGAACTCTATCATTACGATAATACGGAAAGTCGAACACGAAGCCGATGACGACCGGGTCCACATGCATAGAGATGTCAAAAATAAAGCTCTGTGTAAATTGATTTCATAGTAAACGCTGTTCAGTATAATGACGCCTATCAATAGCTCCGGAGTTGTGTATATGTATGCCTTTGCTGATCACCGGAAGAATCAAGAAGTTCCTTTTCCCTTTAATTTTCTTTACCACCATTTCTATTAAACAAAGGCACAACAACAAAACTCCAGCACATTAGCGCGAAGAGCAGTCGAGCGATCCTCGCGACTTGCTTCCCATTAGTTCCCGCAGTTAATGAGCCCTACCATACCCCGAGGCAGACCTCCGTCACTGAATATACTCGCGCGCTATAATTACCTACCGCCCGCCCGAGCTCTCGGAGCTCCCGGCTATGGCCCGGCGCCCAAGTCTGTATGGTTCTCGCAAGCCAAGCGCACTCACGTTTTGAACTATGTTCGTATCGTACGAGTATCTGCGATGCGAGGCAGCCCTGCGATTAGTGTGAGATCGCGCAGTGCGTGGCGATCACAACTGTACGCTTGAGCATTTAGGCACATTTTAGCATGCAGCGGTTGCTGACGCGACGGAGTAGGCTATTATAGCAGTAGGTATTGGAAATTTCCTACAGAGTGAAGTATCTGTTACGTAGTAACTATTTAGTAATCTGTGCCCGAGGTTGGGCAAGATTAATGTTGTTACTACTTAGTCTGCTCACCTCCGCAAGTTTCTTTTGCCTAGTTAGTTCGAAGAGCGTTTTATGCTCTGTCTGATTTGTCCGAACGATCGGTTGGGTTGGTGAGGTAGCGATCCATAGGTCCATATCTCGCCACAGAATTATACAGTTCCAGGTAGAAAATAAACAGTCATGTACGAGCAAGAATCGTGGAGCAAGGGTTCCGATCACACTTGGAGAGCTTAACTGGTATAATAAGGTTTCCACATAAAAAACTAAACTATAATGTCATTCATGTAAAATTGTAAACCAAATTAAATATTTCGCAGAATGACAGAAATCCGCAGTTTTCAGATTTCTCCCTTTACTTGTGCTGTAAGACTTGCTTTGTGCCTTTCATGATTGTATAATAACGAGCAGTACCCTATAGGTTTTGGGTCCATTGCAATTACTATGAAAATCCAACAATTTTACAGCATAAACGGTCGTATCGTTCGATTGCGTTGACCTAGAAGGTTGCTTTTTTCACAGCTTTATGCGACAACAGACGTTAACAATTGATATAAATTTCAGCTTGATACGTATACACGTTCTTGATATAAAGGTTGTGACACACGGACAGACAGACGGACAGACGGACGGACAACAAAGCTACTCGTACAATATGTGCATACTTACTTAATATTAAAGAACCTTTAATAATTCATTAAATAAGTAGTAGATTTGTATTAATATATTTGCTCCTTGTAAAGTGTGTCAGTAATGCTGTATACACACACATGCTTTTGGCGTTGCAGACGGAAATGTTTGTCTAATCTTTATGTTGTAATATTTGTCTGTACTGCTGTTTTGTGTATTAATAAGTAAAATGAAATATTACCTGTATTACACCAATATAATTATCAAAAGATTACAAAGAATAAACATACCTTATAACCAGTGCACATTGATAGTTAAAGGCACATAGCCTGTGTTCCCGCACTAGGATATCCTGTCTTTTGCGTTGGAAACCAGAAAAAACGACGTCAAACATAAAAACACTCACGACCTAGTGATTTTATTTCCTCGCCAGCGGGGATTCGAGCCCTGGTCCTCTCTCTTGGGAGCCGAAGCCTCGAACCGCCACAGAGGTCGCCAATGATGTAGCGGGTGTGTACATTGAATGCGCTAATCGAGGATTCCTCGTCTGGCTGCAATCAATCATGAATCAGTAACTACGATGTAAATAGAGGGAAAGCCACAAGTGCCACTAACGCTTTTAGCCTAATGACGTGATACGCTGCTTATGAGAATTTGATGATAGTTGGTGTAGCGTCGGTACTCAGTGTGACCATATTTAATCGCAAACTTTAATCACTGGGAAAATCACTCATAACTAATCACGTTTTTGTGTAAGTATAGAAAATATAATCACGTTGCGTGTATTTATTTCTGGAACTCGCGACTTGATTAAATTTTATAACAAAAAGCTTTCGGACCGCCGTGTTGCAAAAGTTTTGTCCTTCGAACCGGATGAAGTTTTTGATGCTATGGCCTAGCTAAAGACCAAAAGCGTCCTCGCAGTGGGTTGCTGCAGCAGGAGGACGTGACTTCAACGGAGTCGTTGCCAGCTGTGTGACAAGAGGACAATGACACCGTGATGTAGGAGATCAAAGTCATGTGTAGAGGACGGACGTCGGACTGCAGGACGTACCCTACACATGTGTGTAGTACGAGAAAGGGAGAGATCAAAGAAGAGAACGAAAGGAAGAGATCAACTAAAGAAGCGAGACAATATTTGAACTGTTACCCTTATTGGCATCTTGCAATAAAACCACGGAATAAACCTTTGGTAGTATTTATTGTCGGACCAGGGTTGGTATAAAGGCACATCGAAAATAATACAATAATGAACTTATAACCTATTAAGAAAACACCTCACCACCGCGAGTCACAAGACTGGCTGAGCCATCTAGTGGGATTCCTAACATACATAAACAGAAGTTAAACCGTAGTACTATTAGTTATTCTGTGGTTAAACGTCTCCTATTATAAACTCTACCAAAATTTCCTGAAATGATCTTGTAACCTCGGATATAAATGGTAACACTAAACGCACGCGAAGTGTGTGTTACTTACGAGGGCCTTCAATTCAACGTGTCTAGGTTGCGTGCCTCATATCATTTTACAAGTTCAGCGTTTGTGAATAGTTGCGCACGTCTACAGAAATTACTTGTCTACCCCACGCCCACGCAAACGAGCGACATATCAACTAAAATATGGCGTAATTATCGGTTTCTCCAAAGGCACATGCTATCTTTATTCAAATATCTTCCAAATAATATATCGACGACCTCTGTGGCGCAGCGGTTTTGGTTTTACCTACCATGCGAGAGGCCTTGGGTTACATTCCCGGCTGGGGATAATGAAAACCAAATAAATATCCCCAGGTCTTGGATGTTTTCAAGTTTGTGATGTCGCGGTTTCTATGTAGTTCCCACGACACAGCGTATCCTAGTGTTGGGCCGGAACCAATGTACCTGCCTGTATGTAAAAGTGTATGTTTATGATTATTAATTTAATGACGTTGACCCAGTAAGCAGTCTATTAGTTATCCGACCGTAACACGGTCAGGTGTTCGCGTAATAATACTTCCCGTAGGCCTACAATAATACTTCCCGTAGGCCTACAATAATACTTCCCGTAGGCCTACAGTAATACTTCCCGTAGGGCTACAATCATGAAATTTGGCACTATAGCACAAGTGAAGGGAAAATCTTAAAACTGCTAAGGGGTTTGGGTAACCTACGAAAGAAACCCAGTCGCGCTGCTGCAGCGCGACTTAGTAGCGTTGCAGTCGCGCGACAGAAATGCCTATATGTGAAAGCGCTCTAACTGTTATCGTTACGTTATGCTTTGACCCACCTCTAGCGACGGCAAACGTCACAGACAGAATCATAGAAAATGAACGAAAATAAGCTAAAAACTATCAATTATTGAATGTATTCCTACAAGTTCTACAAAATTATTAGTGACGCAGTAATTAATAAATTAATATTTAAATGACGCAGTAATTAATAAATTAATATTGGCTTGTGAGAAGTCTTTGTATATTGCTAGAGCAGTCATTTAGCCATCACCTTTCATACAATGGAATGAACCCATTCAAATTCGAATATGATACGGCAAAACCATCAAAATTGTGCGGTCGGAGTTTGAACACTTATCTTTACTATGGTTCTAGCTATTTTTCCATATGTAAACATAACCTATACCAATTATGAAACATCCGCAGATGTATTAGAATGCTTATTATTTAAAGGTAAAAAGTGACCATCCTTGTAGTACCTATTCGTCAATATCTATGTGTAGAAATCAAAACATTGTTAAATACATACCATCATTACACACAAGAAGCATCCAAATGTGTTATTCACTTTCCAATCAAACTCTGATCTGATGGCTGCTTCAACACTTAATTGAAGCATTAATTAGAACCGCTCTTTAGCCACGTTTTATTGTGTAGTGCAAGCCGTGACTAAATTATCGGTCTAACTGCTTAAATTTGTTGAAAAATAATAATATATTGGTTTCTTCTTCTTCTTCTTCTTTTTATTAATGGCGTCCTAACCTCTTTTGAGGTTAATTTTGCCAGTGTCAAGTGGTCAGGTTCTCATTTGAGAACCTGGAAATTATAATGTCTTGAGATGATTTGATGACTATGATGATGATGATTTGTCGCTCGTTAGCACTACCCGGGAAGGACGTGAAGGGCTGTGGGTTCCAAGTAATTCCTTCGGACGTGAGCGACTGCCTCCCCAAAATATTGGTTTGTTATGACATTTATTCGAATGACAACGTCAGTTCTGAGTGCTGCCAGCATGTTACCATAAAATTAGTTCCAATTCATCCGCTCCCTAGCATTTCTTGCCACGCTATACGAGTATGTCCATGACTTTGACAGTCTGTCTGCGATTTGGAAGGCGACACGATCTATACCAACTAAACTAATTAAAATGGTGTGAATGAAAATGGAATCTGTGGCCACCGCGCAAGAGCTGTCGGATTTGAAGGTTGTCAGTTTAATGCCTTTAGTAGTTTTGGGTTTTGGGTTTTGACACCTTTCAAATGGTGTCAATTAATGTCTATTGCAAGGAAATGAAAACTGAATTTCCTCTAATTTTAATGTCAAATACATATTTTTCGGAAGGAGAAGACAGGAGAAGAACCTCCAGGGCCCATTCGTTTGTTCCACCCTGTATACTACATCAGTATCCAGTTTAATTAATTCCATTTTCTCACATGGTTACTTTCACGATATTACTCCTACCTATAGTCTATTCGTGATAAGAGTGCAGTTAAGTCATCACTGTCCGGCGGCCTAGCCACGCCCCGTAACCAATCAAATCATTTCCAATTATCAAGCCAAGTTCACAGTGACCAGTTGAAGGCAAACTTTCGAACGCGAAAGTTGTGTCCTGTCCTGTGAGTGTGTGTTAACAGATTTAAATTAAAATTTCAATGCATTCTTATCACGAATAGACTATATAGGCAAACTCACTCTTTTATCGTATGCACACATCGCAGCATTATCTAACGCCCTTGAACGATCTATCCCCTTGACATCGGCCCTTGAAAGAAAAATTGCCGCGATCAGCAATAGGCTGCGATTGTTGCAGACAAGGGCATGTTTTTTATCCATAAGTGCGGGGAGCACGCTAGCCTCCATTAGCGGTATTGAAATAACAAAGTGGGCTGAAATCACGGAGTTATTTACAAATACGAGTGAGTCTCGGCCGTTGTCGTGGAGCGTCAAAAGAAATCTTCAAGACGTTTGAAATGGGACAAATAAAAATTATGTAACAGTCTAACATCAAACAGTAGTTTGATAAAAAATGTGTAAACAGTTAGATGATCAGACAAGACTAATGTACTTAGGTATGGTAACATAAACCGAATGAAAGGGCACAAATATAATGAATTTGAATTTTCACTTATCCTGTCAATTTACGTGGTTCAAAACGGCGATGAGTTTTGAAATAAGCGAGAAAAATCTTAAAACTGAAAAAATATTTCTTTAAAACGCTACAAGAATCCTCTGTTTTCAATCGCCGTCATGTTCTAAAAAATATAGTTTCCTATCTCTAGAAATTCGAGGCAGCTACAAAACCTGGTCATAAATATAATGTTTTCTGAAGTGTGAGTGTTGTACCTTATTAAGCATACCACTGGGATTTGGCCTGAAGCCTGGATATGTGGACCAGTGGGCCTCATAAATTAGACCTTATCTACATACAGCCCTATATAAATAGTCACAGCGTCGCGTTGGGTATAAGGATGTTGATCTCTATCGATATTATGAATAGACAGAACTGTCTAAAATATATAATAAAAATTAGAAACCCTTTCACAGACGAAACCATTTCACAGTTGAAACCTCGAAGCCTACGCTACGAAAGGGCTACGCTCGAATTATAAGTCACACCGGCTTTCGATTACGACTCCATCTCAAATAGTATGTATCCAACTCCTTGGAAATTCCATTCCGTTCAATAGCACTCGCTATAATACGCTGTCACACCAAATCCATAGAGAACAGGGAATCCCATTTCCTGCTGATAATATAACTACCTCTACAATGTGACTACGACCGAGATTTGCAATATTGTAGGTGGCAATTTGTTCTAAGTTCTAGGCTAATCATAAAAGAATGAAGCTGTAACAGGTTGGCTCTCAGGAGCATACCGGTCGAACAATTTTAGTATGAATTTCTATAGACGCGTTGACAAATATGACAGTCCGCCGATTCCTCACGGCTTCAAAATTGTTAGATAAGTAAGTATGTATATTTTTTATGAATCTCTTTTGAGACTTTTGTTCGTAGATTTCCCTATTGACTTTCACAATTATTCTTACTGCTCGTTTGTTTAACAGCTCCTTGGCGTTTTTATATTTCAAGAGTTCAATTTGAATGTAGTTCTTGACAAAAATCTCTTGAGTCAGGTTGAGCCGTGGGTAAATCTGGTGGAGGAATCGACTAAGCATACGGGTACAAGTACTGGTAAGTAGACAATATAGCACGCGCAGAAAGGTCCTAGCCTAGCATTAACCCCGATAATGGGATCCGTGGTAAAGCTGATGCGTTCCGCATCTGATGGTGGTTCGGTGATGGCGCGTAATGCGAGCTGGCTTTAAAGCCAGAGTTAGATCTGATACACGAAACTGGTATGGGCAAAAAAATTCACATTTCATAAGTATATGAACTTTTGAAATGTGAAATTCCTCAGATGAGCAGACAGATAAACATTATCCGGTTGTTTTCTCACTAAGCGCTTTCTCTTAGCTTTTCTAACCACTATTCGACGTGTTTTGTTCTGCCCGTTCAGAAGTTCCCAGTCCGGAAGCAACCGGCTCCAACACCTCGCGCGAATTTGCTTGAGACCGTTGCCGTTGTGGCAAGCAGTGCAGGCCCCGTGTTGGTCTTTTCAGTCACAATAGAAAAGACTCCCAGAATACACAGCAGTTGTAATATGCATCTGAAAAGATGATAAAGCCAATGATGACGATGATGAAACATTATCTGAGGATTGAATAGTCGGTTTTAAATGCAATACCCTTTCAAGGTTACGCCGTAGTCAATGAATTACCCTTTCAAGTTTCTTTCAAGGCCTTGCCGTTGTCAGGTAATGGCGGACTTCCGTGACACGTCCTCGGCACTGACGCTTCGTGTTCGTGCTTTATTCAGGACACGTCTTCGAAGCTTTTAGACAGGTATAAAAGCTTCGTGTATATGGCACAAGGTGACAATAACCACCGCAGTAACCATAGTTAGTAGTAGCTGCGGGTAGTAGTAGTAACCCCATAGTAACTGCGGGTTATTGTTATTTCACTATGAAAATGTATCTCCCGTGTTCATTTTGAGAGACTTACATTATGAACCACTTTTCCAATCATTACGAAAAACTTATGTATTTCTGAAATTCTTTGCACTATTAGGTATTATATTGTATAACCCTGAGTTACACGAAACGATTTTGAAAAAGTTGACACTTAACTAAATTATTGGCGAGAATCTCTTAGGATAGTCATTGGGCCGAATTCTGAATTGAGAATTTCACTGATTCTGTCTCCGTAGATGTCACAAAATAGAACGTAACAACACGATACTTAAGTATTAACTCAGTGAATTTCTCAATTCCGAAACCGGGCCCTTTGTTTCTAATTATTAGTTTCGTGCAACTTCACTTTTACTGAGATTGTTGAACTGAGTGAAACGGCCTCTGATTGCCGAGGTTTCGTGTAACGAGCCAGCGAGCGTTTTGCGTACAAAAGAAATATCTGCAATAACGAACATTTTCTTTGAAAGTAAACGTTGGGAATCCTCGCTGAAACGCTGTCATATAAATAAATAAAGCCTACTTACTGTCAGGGATTAGAGCTTTTTATAAAATTGTGTTATATTTTTTGTTCTTACTGATAAATGAGGTATTTTATTGCCGAAAATGTGTTAGTTAGTAGAATGCAAAAAATAACGAGCTAATGATATTCAATTCAGGCAACAAAACTAATAGTGATGTGCCTCCAGTTTTACTATTAGCACTCCTCTGAACAGGGTAGCCAGATTTAAGTACCTAGGCGACTGGGTCTCCGAGGATATGAAGGATATCTGTAGCATAGAGAGGGAACGAATATTATGGTTCGTGATCGTGAGGTAGAGCCCGCTGACAGACAGACGGACAGACAGACAGACAGACAGATAGCCAGACAGACAGACAGACGGACGAACAGCGGAGGCTTAGGCAGCGTCCATTAATTACGTGAGGGGTATTTGGTGATTTTCTCAAATGGTGAGATATCATGAGATTTTACTCAACCCCCACCCCCATCCCCCAATTTCATGTGAGATTTTGAAAAATGTTAACGACGGGCAACTTGGCGGCGGCACTCAAAAAACCATGATTAAAAAAAATTCGTGAAGTAACATGTTTTTACTTAATTTATTACCCTTTTTTTCAATCTAATTCTGTTCCTTGCGAAAAAAAAAACGTGATATTAGCCGGGCCCCCCCTCGAGATTCGGCTCGACCCCCTCCCCCCCTGAACGTCTTAGTAATTTGTTTGCCATTCGGGTACGGAACCCTAAAAAGTAATAAGTCAGCCCGAGAAGGTTTAAAAAGAAATAAGAAGTCAACCGTTCCGGATGTACATAAATAGCGGAAAATCCGCAAAAGAAGCGGAAGCCATTTCCTTGGAAATTGCAAGACACAGATTAAGAAATATAATCGCGAAGAAATATAATAGCGATCCGGAAAAAACTTCCAGAAATATATAATCTACTTACTTAGTTGTGAACAAGAAGTTAGATCAAAAAGATTAATGCAAGGTCATGATCACCATATCAGCTTTAGCTTTGTTCGTCTCTCCCAATAGCACATTATGCAAATACTCTTTAATAAATTAAAGAAAGTTGAGAAAGTAATTTAAACTCCAGAGGTGTTTCCAGGTGTAACAAAGATATCATCTCAAAGGAAAGGCTCGCATTAAAATAAACCCTACGTGTACTTTGAAGTTTGATTAGGAACGATAGTAGGTTTAATACCTCGGGGGCCATTTTGTAAATTGCTTGAATACTTTCCAGCGATTGCGCCTGGATTGCTAGCGATTCTTTATCCACCCGCCTTGAGATTAATAACGCCTTTAATACACTTTGGGCGGGGGCGGCGCAATTTCCAGTTGTTTTCTTTTTCGCTTCAACGGAGGTGTTTTAGTAACGTTCGTTGGGAATCCGATTTTGTCTTTTGGAATTTAAAGCATCCCGACATTTTTATGTGGATCACTGATTTATTATGAAAAATACAACAGAGGGATAGAAAAACTTTGCGTAGCAACGACATCAGCTTTATTTTGTGAACTGTGGATAAGAATATTTTTAACCATAAACCTCCAGTTTCTGAAAGAGTTAAATCTTACAGGCGATCAATTGAAGATTAATTCAAAATAGCAGTATAACTCGCGATTCCAGTAGGAATGAGTCTGTTAACCTCTTGTTAAACTGATCACTCTTCCAGAAATCGGGCTATAAAGCTTGACATTAAACTTCCAGTTCTAAAATATGTGTTTGTATTACTCCAACTATCCGTTAGTGAAATAGTTGAGTTCCTGAATTCATACATGAGTTGAATGCTCACAATTCAGTTGACACTTTTTATTTCCTCTGTCAGTACTCGTTCCCTTTATTCATCGTCGAACGTAACTGATTACATAGTTAAACAAGCTCCGTCCACTGCAAACATTCCCTCTGCTCCTAAAGTTATTCCCGCATTTTGTATCGTTTATGTTTTTTGCGCGAATAATAATTACATGCAAATGTACGCTACGGAGGCACATGTGTGAGCTCGCGCGTACCCTCATTTATATAAATTTAAATGGAAATTTTGGCTCTCTGAGGTACGTTGATGTATGCTGGTTTGATCAAACACACACCTGCGGCTGACTGTGACTGATACGAATATTCACTTTTTTGTCGTCTTGGAAATACTTCGATATTTCTAAACATGACACCGACTCCTATATCTACAAAACATTATTTTCATGCTAACCACCAGCTAGGGTTGGAACCCACCCCTTTCCAATGCGTTCCAAAATTGATCGTTAATTTAATCCCAAAAGGAAGCGAACACATAAAAACGAAGATTAAGCAAATCCGTAACGAAATGTTAATTTTATTACGGTGCGTCATCTCGGCGAATGAAATTAAAAGCTTCTCGGGGGTTTATTCGTCAATTTTGATAATCGTCCCTCAGTCTTATCTGCATCAAGCCTGGGAAGGATAATCCTTCTATTTAATTTGAATCGGGGGGGGGGTCTCTCACCGCCTCGAAGTATTCAAGAGTTTGACGAAATACCTGAACCTCGTTTCGCTAAATTACCAATTGTCTGTTTGGGGTGCGAGATATATAGGTTAGGTTCTCCCTAATACCTCGCATTACTTCTCATAATGTACTACCCATGTTTAACTTAATCCTAACTATTCAAAGCAATATTATTTTGCGATTTTTGGACCTATCTAAGTAAGGTACAATAGTACATTGACTACTTTATTTAGGACATGTTATGCCTAAAAAACTTGTTAAAAATTTAATATATTCATTCAACTCATCATTCATGAAGCGGGTAACCCCGATAAATCACCTAGATACCTTTATAATACCTAAATCCCGGGTTTTTAATATGCCTTCTTATTAGTCTCGCTATGACCCATACTATAGGAACGTCCCTTTATCTATATTTAATAAATAAGCAAATGTATTTTCTAGTATACAAGGTAATACTGTTAATTTTATAATAATTGCCTTTATTGTGTTATGTTATGCTCGGCGATAAGATATTTTATTCAAGTGACAGCCAATTTACTTTTTACGAGATAGGGGTACAGACCAAAGCCCTCGGGTCTTTCCCGTGGCCATGTCACGTCCAGGATCCAATCAAAACTTTCTTGGCACATTCATCATTAGTGTTCTATAGATAAAAAACATTATCATCATTACACTTTTTGTTCCCAACGTTTAACAATTATGTTGTTTCATTAACCATATCATATATGCTTGTGTGACTGCTGTTATTACGTACTTTAGTGTTGATAGCATAAAAAATGGAAGCATTAGCTCAATTTATCAGCCCACTTTATCACACTACAAGGCACAGGTCTCTTTCAAATAACGTCGATTATTCCTGCCCCCCTACACAAAGTTAAACGCTAACGCTAGCGAAACGAAACGATAACTTTTTATGTATGCGATTTGACATTTGGCTTCGCTAAGGTGACGTTACCTAGCGATTCCAAATGTCAAATCGCGTACATAAAAAGTTATCGTTTCGTTTCGCTATCCTTAACGTTTAACATTGTCTACAGGCACTGATCTATTTGGCTTCTAAGAGGTTGTATTTTTAAGTGACGCTAATAACTTCCTAATAACTGTTTCACTCTTTGTTTAAACAATTTAAAATACCAATTTCCGTTCGCATCTATGTATTCTCTAAAATATAAATCTTTGATCGAGCCTCAGTGGAGTCTCCTTATTTTCTGTCGAAACGTGTCGAATCTCTGCAAAGTCATTAACATGGTGTTTACGTTATGATTAACTGCTATTTTAAAGCTCTTCTAGTCTCGGAAACATTATGAAATAGAAAAAATATATAAAATGTCTTGGTCTTGGATATGTTGGTGTGTGACGTGATTCTTCCTGGTTTCCACGACATGAGGTATCCCAGAGTGGTGAAGAAAATGTATAGCACAGTGTTTCAGCTTTTCTCAGAGGAGCATAATAAACAACTGAATGAAGCGACTATTTACCGTATGTCTCGCGTGTCCCGTATCAATGTAAATAAATTTTGTTTGTAAAAAAGATGACACAACAGGATCCAAAGAACCGTAGCAAGTGTGTCCTGCCGAATATTTCTGATTTGCCTACTCCGCTCTCCAAACGAGAAAATCCTTTCAGAAACTTCTGACAGGCTGCGGCAAACTTAGGAATTAGGTTCCGAGCAGACCGCGACGGGGTGTAGGGGGTTGTTCCACGGGGAGCAAAGGGGGGCACAGGGGAAATCCTTAATATAAATTTTAATATCAACAACCCAACTCCAGTTTGTTGACTTGTGGCTTGTCGTTTGAATTCAGTGCAAGGGAAATAATATTTACTTTACATACGAGGAGGTTAGGTACAAAAGGTGTCATTTACACTTTTCCTTTTTCTGAGTAAATTGAGACATATTCACATTGATTTGTATTGATAATGTCACTTTTTGTACCGAAAGCAGCTTTTGAGGTTGATTTTTCCACAAAATTAGTCGCCTTTTGAAGTTGATCATTGCATATAATGACAGAATTCAGGGTTTTGTGTCGGATAAAAAAAAACTAAAAAAGCCAAATACGTAAATGACACCTTTTGTTCCAAACCTCCTCGCTATAGTGTTAGGGACAGAATTACTGACAAAGAAAGCTGGCCAGGGCCATGTCGATCCTGGCAGCCTCTAGCCGACTGTGACGAACAAATAGCTCCCGATTCGCCTTCGCCGGGATTCTCATATCCTCATTTGCCTCTTCAACATTTTATATAATCCTCACTACCCTGGCTGGCTTAAGGGTGGGCCCTAGGCAATCATAACTTAGAATTGCATCCTCAACTTATTTTTAGAGGAAATTAAATAAAAAATAAAAAAAGGTTTAAGCCAAGCTAAGCAAGTCTAACTGAGGAACATACTGTGCCATTTTTATAATAATTAGATAAATAACAAGAACACAAAATTCAGATGCGGTGCGAAATTGTAAAATAAAAATTGGTTGCCTGTAAAGTCGGTATACGGGCGAAAGTTTTACGTGACTACGACTTTGAGTGGTTTATGTCTGTCTCTCTCGCTCTTAGGCGGGCTAACCATGCCCGAGTGGAAGGGACGCGTGCCTCTCACTCGCTCTCATTGTGAGCGCATAACGTGAGCGGAGCGTAACGCAGTTTCTTGAAGTGTCACCCGGCAAACCAATTTATAAGACGTTGTCACGTCAAAACATTGTGACAGACAGATTTTCTGGCAACTTTGGGAGACTTTTCTATCGAGCAAAATGAAAAATTAACGTTTATGGGAAAACGAAGTCACCCTGACACTCGTGATAAAAAGCTAGTGAAAAAACGTACAGCAATAATACTCGTCATTCCGAGCGATTTGTGTTTTGCTAAAGGTTGTTTTCGAATTTCTGTCCCCAGATAGGCCACGGAGACCGCACACTTGGTTGCTAATTATAACTCCGCAACACAGCACGGCCGCCTACGAACATGGGTTCCAACTTCCGCCTTCAGACTCTGAAACAAACTCGCCAACGCTATCAGAGACAGTCCGTCACTCAACATATTTAAAATTCAGTTGAGCACTGTCTTTCTGTTTCTCTACCATATAAAATTTAAGGTACTTTTATTAACGTTATTAGGGCAGTTTTCCTCAAGCGTCTAAATCTTCTCACTTTCGTGTCACTTTTTTTTCTTCACTTTTATAGTTAATTTAATAAATAATAAGGAAGAATGCTGAAAGAAGAACCTAAATTGTTGTTGGCGCACCTGGAGATTTAGTTCTTCATGAAATATGAAGACCACGATTATAAGATGACATGAAAGTGAGAAAACTAGACAAGATAGTGAGAAAATAGTAAGTATTTCATATAATTGTCGAGGGAAATAGATACACAGTATTTATAATCAACGATAATCATGTTTATTGCACTTATTTACTTACTTTTTAACCGACTTCCCAAAGGAGGAGGTTTACAATTCGTCCGGATGTTTTTTTTTGTATGTGCCCCGATAGCGCCTAGACGGATGGACCGATTTGGAAAATAATTTTTGGTTTGAAAGGGTTTTCTTTCCCGTTGGTCCCATTGACAACCAGGTGACGATCTGATGACGGGATTCTAGAGAAATCGAGGGAACTCTTCAAATATTATAGGCAGACCTATAGTGATTTTTGTGTTTTTAGTAATAACTCGTGCATTTACTCACGGTAAGCATAATATTGTGATGCGGAACTGCTGATGAAGACCACATATGGCCACCAGAACTGCTCAATACTAGGTACAAATACTATGCGTGGCTGACGGGCAGGCAACACATAGCCTAAACCGGTGGACCTAGAGCCATGACATGAAACTTTGTACAGAGGTTCCTTAGTAGCGTGGGGTAGCACTGAGATGGGATTTGACAAAATTAATTCCCCATGGATAAGGGGTTACGGTTTGTATTAAACTCAATCTAATCAAATAGGGTCTGTGGAAGTCGGTTTTTTCTAAAGTTTACTTTTTGTTTAAATTTTACTGTAACAGCTGTAAATTTTTGGACGGAAGGTTAAAGGTACATCTACTTCTAAACTGTGTATTATAAATAATAAATAACGGTTTTCCATATTATATCAGACTTCTTGGTCCCATATAAACGACTATCTATTCTAGACCTATGAACAGGTGTTATGTAAAACTGTGTAATATTTAACTGTCTTCTTTATAATTATTGTTAGAGTAAATCAAGTACAAAACACTGGCCTGGCTTCACACTGGCGCTTGTGAATTGGATTCCGGTTTTAATAGAATACCAAAGTTTGTGCCAGGCTTGTCGTATGCTTGTGAACTTAGTAGAATTCCGGCCCTGGTCTCACAGTTATAATTATAATTAACCGTGTTTCATTATAGCACCCACGTCACGCGTCGCTGACGGCTGTGACATCACGTGACAATCGTGCGAATGCAAGAAGCCCGAAGATAAATAGGGAGGATAGCAAGGAGGGGGCAAGCGTTTTATTCCGCAAATGGCAACACCTCGCCCCTCAGGAAACAACAAAAGCGACGAATCTCCCTCAGAAAATTCTGACGCATTACGCAAATTCCCCTCACAGAATACAATTATGAATATCCCCGTGCCTACTACAGTGTATTTACACGTGGCCCGAACAAAAAGTTCGCGTAGAACTGTTGGGACGTCGTCGGTTTTTCAGCAGGGCTGAAATTTGCACGTAATTTCGACTGAAATTAAATATTTACCGCGCCTGTCGTCGTGGAGATTAGTTTTGGGTTTTATGCGTTTTATTACGGTTTGCTACTCGTTCTGTGCCATGTAGTCACGTTAGCAAACACATATACTGGAAATGATGGAAATTGATGGAATTCGTGGATTGCTCTGAGTAAAATGTAATTGGGTTGTGTCCCAGGTAATCAAAAAACCGAGGAACAAGTCTGAAGTGTTAGTTAATAAAATGGCTCGACAATCTCAGAATTTTATATTTCCAGCAGATACATTTTATAAAATCAATTTTGTGCAAAAAAAGACAGCATTTGATGCCACACTCTACATGACGTCATTTTGTGCTATTCCCCCCCCGTTCCGAGTCACGCCAAAATCTATTACAGCGCCTACAAAGCCGATCCGAGTCAATTTTGGCGATACAAAACGATGGCATTGTAGCCGCTGTAATCGATAATGGCGCTGACGGCGATGTCACAGAACGCGACTTTCATAGAACTCAGGAACAAAAGTGCCGTTTTGACAGTTCCTAAAAATTATCTAAGTATTTTGACTTGCAGGACACAAGCATATTCATCTACTTAATTAATACATAACATAACTTAACATAGGGTCACGGAGTCACGACTTCTCCCGCACGTGGCAGAGGCACAATATTGTGCCCACTAATAGCCAGTGATTAAATATTTAGAAACTGCATCTCCTGCGTGAGAGAGAAGCAAGCGTGAAATCAGGGAGCACTCATCCAGTGGAGAGCGCATAGATACATTTTCCTTTGAAACACAACTCACCAATTTACGGGCGGCGGGGGACGAGGTAAGAGAGCTGTGGTTGGTCAGCCGCTGTGAAACTGTCCGGCGGCCCGTCATCATACATAGGTTGCGTATGCGAACGTTTGTTGAATACAACAAACGTCTGGCGAGCCGCATTCCCCCGCAGATAGTCTATGCGCGAAACCCACTAAACCATGGAGCTCTCTGCCCCCTAGTCAACATAAACCATGGATCTCTCTGCCCCCCTAGTCAACATAAACCATGGAGCTCTCTGCCCCCCTAGTCAACATAAACCATTGAGCTCTCTGCCCCCCTAGTCAACATAAACCATGGAGCTCTCTGCCCCCCTAGTCAACATAAACCATTGAGCTCTCTGCCCCCCTAGTCAACATAAACCATGGAGCTCTCTGCCCCCCTAGTCAACATAAACCATGGAGCTCTCTGCCCCCCTAGTCAACATAAACCATGGAGCTCTCTGCCCCCGTAGTCAACATAAACCATGGAGCTCTCTGCCCCCTAGTCAACATAAACCATGGAGCTCTCTGCCCCCTAGTCAACATAAACCATGGAGCTCTCTGCCCCCCTAGTCAACATAAACCATGGAGCTCTCTGCCCCCCTAGTCAACATAAGCCATGGAGCTCTCTGCCCCCCTAGTCAACACAAACGCTAAGAATAATATGCATGCGATTTGACAATTAGACTGCGTTTCACCGAATAGTTCCTTTGGATCACATTTTCGTACTTAATGTATTGACAATAAAGACTGCGACAAAGGAACTATTTGATGAAAGGCATTTTAGTCACGCTACCTTGCGTCCCGAAATGTCAAATCGCTTACATTTTCCTAGCGTTTCTTACGAAAGTTATTTGCGTTTTGCATGTTGACTAGACCTACTGGTTTTATACAATCAAACACTAGATACTAATGCCAAATAAGGAAAAACAAAAATGGCTTGCGCAATTTATAGATTGATTGACACATTGTTTTTTCATAATAGTGCCGTTCATAATTGCATGTATGTAATACAATATTATTATGTAGCATGTCTATGATTAAAAACTGCGGTATTATATGTATTCGGTGAACTGGAAGGGTTATATTAGGAGGAAACAAACAACAAGTTGAAAGTTGGACCGCCCTGTGACTATCTTACACTGTTACACATACAGAATAGATACAGATTATGGAATAGTAAGCCCTTTCAGTCAGACTTTGGTTAGTGTATTCCAGCCCCTCAGAGTTTTGCTAACTACCTTAATTAATTGATATTCAAATTAATTCCATTAATATTGAGCTGCGTAATATTCATCATGTAATCTAGGCATCAACTCAATTATAGAGATCTCTATCTCTAGTAGGTTCATTTATGCCACATTCTCGAAAGTAATAAATTATTAATATAGGTAATAAATTATCTCTGCTCTGACTGAAGTAAATCGAGCAGGAATTATATTTCATTACTAGCTAGGAAGTTAACAATGGATCCGGCTCGAAGGACCATTGTAGGATAGTATCTAATAATGAAACCGCGTCAATGTTTCAATGTAGAAATACAAATGTAAAGCCATCCTTTATAATTATGTACTTATTTACTCTTTTCACGAAAATGGCAACACTACAAGTTTCGGACGCGCAACCTAACCTAACCTAACCCGATACATAAAGCGTACAATAATGTTTATTTCCGGATGTGTGCGTACACTCGCGGCGTGAAGCCGGCCCTAAGTCAATATCCGACATCACGTACGGACGGTAGGTATGTTTGTTTTTCTAAGTGCAGATAGCCACACTGTGCCGTAAGTGAACTTGACTGATACAACGTTGCCAGATGGGAAACGAAATAACAATATTATGAAGTGACAACATAACGGCTAAAAAGCTACTTTTATAGTAACCACAGTCACCATGAGTACTGTACTAGGTGGCTATGCGCTACCTACCACTGAGTGTACCTACACATAGTCACCATGAGTACCTACTGTACTAGGTGGCTGCGCTACCTACCACTCAGTGTATACCTACATATAGTCACCATGAGTACTGTACTAAGTGGCTATGCGCTACCTACCACTCAGTGTACCTACACATAGTCACCATGAGTACCTACTGTACTAGGTGGCTGCGCTACCTACCACTCAGTGTACCTACACATAGTCACCATGAGTACTGTACTAAGTGGCTATGCGCTACCTACCACTCAGTGTACCTACACATAGTCACGATGAGTACTGTACTAGGTGGCTATGCGCTACCTACCACTCAGTGTACCTACACATAGTCACGATGAGTACTGTACTAGGTGGCTATGCGCTACCTACCACTCAGTGTACCTACACATAGTCACCATGAGTACCGTACTAAGTGGCTATGCGCTACCTACCACTCAGTGTACCTACACATAGTCACGATGAGTACTGTACTAGGTGGCTATGCGCTACCTACCACTCAGTGTACCTACACATAGTCACGATGAGTACTGTACTAGGTGGCTATGCGCTACCTACCACTCAGTGTACCTACACATAGTCACCATGAGTACTGTACTAGGTGGCTATGCGCTACCTACCACTCAGTGTACCTACACATAGTCACGATGAGTACTGTACTAGGTGGCTATGCGCTACCTACCACTCAGTGTACCTACACATAGTCACCATGAGTACTGTACTAGGTGGCTATACGCTACCTACCACTCAGTGTACCTACACATAGTCACGATGAGTACTGTACTAGGTGGCTATGCGCTACCTACCACTCAGTGTACCTACACATAGTCACCATGAGTACTGTACTAAGTGGCTATGCGCTACCTACCACTCAGTGTACCTACATATAGTCACCATGAGTACTGTACTAGGTGGCTATGCGCTACCTACCACTCAGTGTACCTACACATAGTCACCATGAGTACTGGTGTACTAGATGGCTATGCGCTACCTACCACTCAGTGTACCTACACATAGTCACCATGAGTACTGTACTAGGTGGCTATGCGCTACCTAACACTCAGTGTACCTACACATAGTCACCATGAGTACTGTACTAGGTGGCTATGCGCTACCTACCACTCAGTGTACCTACATAAGTTACTCTATGGTATTTACCTACTCCTACTACATAACATAACATAGCGTCGACTTATCCCATACGGGGTGGCAGAGGCACTACTGTGCTCACTATCAGCCAGTGATTCAATAGTCCATTTTGCGTGACAGGGGGGTTTCCTCACGATATTTTCCATCACCGTTAGAGTTTCCGTATAACGTACGTAAGATAAATGTCTTATCTCATTGATACATGGTCAGACCGGGATTCGAACCTGCACCTCCTGCGGGAGAGGCAAGCATGAAACCCACTAGAGCACGGAGCTCTTTAGACTGAAAATACTTTTCAGACCTATAGGAAGACCTACAGGTACCTGTAGGTATACCTCTCTACAACATCATAAATCCTCCGTTTTATCATGCACAGCGACATTTTACCCCCACAGGCAAATTGTCACGTAGTCGGAAGTTGACGCGACAAAGTCGAGTAATAATAATAAGGCTACCCGAATAAGAGACGAGTCGAGTAAAATGTACCATTAAAAGCGAAATCCGTACAAAATTTGTTGTCTTAATTAACGCGCGTAGGTCGAGTTCTCTAAATTTATGTCCGGGCTCGCCAAAGGCAATTTACATTTATTAAGATCACGCCCGGAAAACTATTTAGTGGGAAGCGCCGCGTCGTCGGCTCCATATTTTACACTTGGCGCTGCAAAATTAAACGCCAGTTACGCCATTACCGTTAACGTGGCGGACACTTTAAACGCTCAAGTGAGAAATTGTTTTTGTAGGACCACTTACTTTATTAGAACGTTAGGTTTTTCCTACTAGTGGGAAAATGTGGCGGAAGTTAGTAGGTTTGATTACCACACATAAGTTTCAGAACCTTCGTTATTTTGTTCTAAACTAGTTGTGCTAGGTAGCAGCTATGCCTGCGTTTGTTCCCGCTTTGGAGCCGTGTAGGGCTTACTTTTCTCATTGTGTTAGACGGATGGCACCTGGCAAAAACAGCCTTTAGCAAAACACAAATCGCTCGGAATGACGAGCATTATTGCTGTACGTTTTTCACTAGCTTGTTTATCACGAGTGTCAACGTGACTTCGCTTTCCCATAAACGTTATTTTATTATTTTTGCTCGATAGAAAAGGCTCCTGAAGTTGCCAGAAAATATGTCTGTCACAATGTTTAATTTTACAATTTCGCACCGCATCTGAATTTGTGTTTTTATTATTTATCATTATAAAAATGGCACAGTATGTTCCTCAGTTAGACTTGCTTAGCTTGGCGTTAACCTTTTTTATTTTTTGTTTAATTTCCTCTAAAAATAAGTTAAGGATGAAATTCTAAGTTCTGATTGCCTAGGGCCCCGCCCTTAACGTCCCTGGAAACCTAGAAAAAGATCAGCCGGCAGACCACCTGCCAGATGGTCTGATGACTAAGCGAGGATAGCAGGAAAACAGTGGACGCGGGTTGCAAAGGACCGAGTTGAATGGCGTGTACAAGTAGATGCCTATAGTCGACAGTGAGTTCCCTGACAGGTTGATGATAATGATGATGATACGATATACATGTTTTTTGTACATGTTATTTTCCATTATTAAGTGTCTGTATTCTGTTTTTGTGCAATAAAGTATACGACGATGATGATGGAAGTCAACCTAGACCTAAAATGAGTAGTTTAAAGGGCCGTGCAACACAATCAACACTCTGGTATGAACTTTTGAGATTGCAAAATAGCTATACACTTTCTAAACATCAGTGGCAACTTTATTTTACTTTACTTTATACTTTATTGCACAGAAAATATAACAAAATAAAAAATATGTTCATAATCCGCCTGTAGCACCAGTACCAACGGAGAGTGAACTTAGCACACCTGTCATAACTGAGGTGATGAGGGTCCACCTAATGCATTGCTGAAAGACGTCACGATTATCGTCCACTCTGGAAGGTCGACGACGGGTCGAATGTATTGATAGTGTAGAGTTTAAAGGGTCAGAAATAGCTCGAAATAGTTCCTGTATTAAATATAACAAATGTCTGGTGCGTCGCCAAATCGGCTGACAAACTGCCTTGTGTCTTGATAGCAGTTGTAACTTGTAACTAAGTAATTGGCCCTTATGGTCGCGATTAAAAGCATTAAATTAAAATTCCTTGTCTGAAAGTTCGACGCTATACAATGAAACAGTTTGACTCCATCCTGACCAAAAGAGTTTGTTGGCAGGCTCAAGATACGTTTATTCAGGGTCGTGAGTCGAATATTGGTGATATCGTTGAAACACTGGGTAGCGACTCGCCGGGAATTTGTAGATAGTCTTCAGCTCCTTGGTAGACTCGTGACAAATCCAGCTGGTCCACTTCTCCAGACGTCAACAACGGATATGATTAGCGCCAGGAGGATTTTACGACTCGGCGTGGAACCCTGGAAAGAGACCAGTGTGAATAATAGGAAAACAAGAGCGCTACAGCGCCCAGCTATCAGGCGACGGCTCCTCACACGGAGACTTCCGACGAGGGCCCTAGGGTAATTAGGATCTAAGAGTGCCGCAGTCCAATAAACACTCTATAGAAAAGGGAAATACACAGAGAATATAAAATACACGAAAATAAGAAAGACTAACTACGAACAAATGCTTACCCAAAGGTTGGGGATTATAGAGATTATTTATAGCAACAACTGCTCTGTACAGCAACTCAAAATTCAGCTCCAATACAATACAAAAGGGACTAGCCCATCGCCGCAACTATAGGCGTGACTTGAAAAATTGTGCAGAAGATAGGTACGTCCTCACTTTTCAGAGCTCAAACCAGGACTGCGTCAAAAAAAACAATCAGCTGCCAGACGAGATACGAATTACGAAATTTCTAAAGTTTACTTTTTATCTGGCTAATACGCCAGTAGCCAATATGGTCAAAGAGGTAGTACGTTACATACCCGTCTTGTTTGGGTAGGATTTTACCTGATAAAATCCGCTAAGATACTAACTAAACTAAACTAACTTACCAAATTAACCACTTAAGATAAAATTCTCTAAAGCTCGCCATCTACAATGTCAGAGAAATAGATAACCAACAGTCTAGCTCAACTACATACCAACATCACACATTCGTACAACAATCAGACATCAGAATTCATACTAAGTTCATAAAAGAGTTCACACTAGCATCGTGTAAACGCAGCCTTACACACAGGGTGCCATTGTTATAGCCAAATGCACACCCAGACTAACTGTCAGAAGTTGAAAAATAAGCAAGATCCCTTGAACTAAAATAAGAAAATTAGTACATAGACGTCCCGATAGCTTAGCTACTATCGTAACGCAGAATAACACCATGAGGGGCAGCTCCCTCAAGTGTTCAAGACTACCTGCACCGTTAGTGGGTGGGTATTCTACAACAAAGAGTAAAAAAGTAGAGAATTATAGTTCAAGAGGCCATAAGCTAAAGTAACAGACATTGCAGAGTAACGTTACACAATAAAGAACTTTTACATAGCTGTAGATATAGATGGTTTTAGAATACAAGGGACAAAATACTTATTACATACATAAAGGAATCGTTCAATAGTTTAGCTACTATTGAATAAGACAGAACGCTGTCGCAGCCTATCTTCAGACAGAAGGTGCTCTCAGACAGACACAGATCGCTCGGCACAAGTACAAGCGCTAAAGAGTTAGTATTTAGTTAAAAACTAACAAACAGAACGTCCTTTAAAGATTAGAAATAGAAATGTTATTATTTACAAAATCAAGCCATTGATCTACCGTTTTGACAGCTGAAACTGGTAAGGAACTGTCAACAACAGATTAAATGAACGAGAAATCGGCCGTTAAACACTAACCTTATTTATTATTTAATATTCCGAATAGTTTTCCTACTAAAATCTTCACAATTTATTAATTTATTTTTCGTACTGAGAATTTAGAGGAAAATATTTGTCAACAATAATAATTGTCATGACAACGGCCGTCAGACTGCGACAGAATGTAGAAATGAGGTAGGTACCCAGACAAACGATCAAGTATACTCCTGTCAGACAAAAATAAACACAACAAAATATACAAGCTACGAAAAAGAAATCTAGCGTTCTACGGCGCTCTTATGGCCTAAATACTCTTGACCAGACGTAAAACTTTATCACCAATATTCCCTTAATCTGGGCGCCATTGAAACAGTTTGACTCTATCCTGACCAAAAGAGTTTGTTGGCAGGCTCAAGATACGTTTATTCAGGGTCGTGAGTCGAATATTGGTGATATCGTTGAAACACTGGGTAGCGACTCGCCGGGAATTTGTAGATAGTCTTCAGCTCCTTGGTAGACTCGTGACAAATCCAGCTGGTCCACTTCTCCAGACGTCAACAACGGATATGATTAGCGCCAGGAGGATTTTACGACTCGGCGTGGAACCCTGGAAAGAGACCAGTGTGAATAATAGGAAAACAAGAGCGCTACAGCGCCCAGCTATCAGGCGACGGCTCCTCACACGGAGACTTCCGACGAGGGCCCTAGGGTAATTAGGATCTAAGAGTGCCGCAGTCCAATAAACACTCTATAGAAAAGGGAAATACACAGAGAATATAAAATACACGAAAATAAGAAAGACTAACTACGAACAAATGCTTACCCAAAGGTTGGGGATTATAGAGATTATTTATAGCAACAACTGCTCTGTACAGCAACTCAAAATTCAGCTCCAATACAATACAAAAGGGACTAGCCCATCGCCGCAACTATAGGCGTGACTTGAAAAATTGTGCAGAAGATAGGTACGTCCTCACTTTTCAGAGCTCAAACCAGGACTGCGTCAAAAAAAACAATCAGCTGCCAGACGAGATACGAATTACGAAATTTCTAAAGTTTACTTTTTATCTGGCTAATACGCCAGTAGCCAATATGGTCAAAGAGGTAGTACGTTACAACAATAAGTAGCATCGATTCGTCGACAATAATTTTACTTACTTACAGCAGTTAACACGTTCCGACGCGGTGCCTTACTAGCACGACTATGTGCTCGACTACGTAGAAAAGCAGTAAAAATCTTCATAGAAATGACAATCCCTGTCATATCCGTACTGCCACCTTACAACATAAAAATGTATTTGCTAACAACAACAATTTGACAGTTACGCACATGCCGATTGAAAAGTTGAAAACCCATACATACGTAACGGTTATTGCCGTGCTGTCTAGAGTGCTTTTACTGGTGTATGTATGTGCACTGGTCACTATCGACTCAACTGGCTGTTAGATTGACAGTACAGCTTTTATGTGTTTCTGTAGAATGCCGGTGGAATTGTTTTGTATGAAGCTTTCAAAGAAATGTTACGGAGGTAACCGTACTGATATCTAGAGATAATTGAAAAATTACGGGCATCGCCGTACTGTCAACTCACAAGAAGTAAGAAAAACGGCATATGCCGTTACCGCGCCGGAACGTGTTAAGCAGTTCTATGTCAATTTAGCAGAAGAAGGTAAGAAGAAGCTTCAATGAACTCTCAAATCATATACGCAAAAAAACGACTATTATCGCCGGTCTCAAAAGAAACAAACATTGTAAACATCGTCATCATAAGTTATCGCGGTATAAAATGTAATCAAGAGTTGCTGACGTAAAATAGACCTTATGATCTTTACGACCACTTGAAAACCGAGGGGTAGCGAGCATTCACACACTCCATTTCAGCGTTGATATCAGATTGCTACAATTTCCACTGCTGCTGTAGTATGCTCTTTCTATTTCATATGTCTTTGCTAATCAGCAGTGTGTTAAGTGTAGGCGGATTAGAAATAATTCACGATACTAAGTTGAATTCAACCACAGTCACTGCTTGTATTGCGAGTGTTCAAGATGTTACCGAGATTTATTTGCTCTATCTGAGCTCGGGCATGAATTTTAACGATCCGTCTCGTGAAATTATGAAAGTAAGGTACCAGATTGCATTCTCGGTAAGCTACAACATGTGTGTACGATATTGGCCACAATTGACACAATGAATATGAGAAGTGCCAACTAAAGGTATAGCTTAACTAGAACAGACTCGACTGAGCATGCAACATGTGTGTGCCTCGGTGAACGCAGAGAAAGGCATATTGTTCTTCTTTCTATAACGACTTCAGTTCTTATCTTACTTAGGTTTTTTTGCAGGCTGAGATAGGAATAAAATATCCATTTTGTTCTGAGAATAACACCCTACATTTGTTACAAATGTGAACTAGGTAGGTATGTATGTACCATTTCTCATTTTCTTATTAACTTACGGAGACCATTTTAAGAAATGTTTGCATTTTGCTATATTTTATAAAAATCCTGTGACATCCTGTATCTGAATTTTCTCTACCAAAACAGATAAGTATACAAAATACAGCCACGAATAAAATATGCTATCGTAATAAAAATGATGGCAGAATTTACGACTAAATAAAAAAGGTCGCATCACAATGTAGGTAGACACCACTGTACAGAATTATGACGCACATAACCTCTAAGCAAGTATCGCACATCAAGAACAACCCATGGGACGCCATAAAAGTTACTTTTTATAGATAAGTATACTTTTATTTTATTGCCTTTCTCAGTCTCTGGGCTGGTGTTACCGTTACCGTTTTGCGATTGAGTTATACAATACAATACAATACAATAAATCTTTATTTCAGGACATAATAATCCCATATCCATATATACCTTAAAACTAGACATAAATATAAAATATAACAATATTAACTAGCCTAGCTAGGGATTTTATTCTTCGGTCTCGCTTCCCTAAAGCGTCGGTAGACGATGCCCTCCGGCCAGTAATCTTTGGCCAGGAACATTGTCTTGAGGTCCGCTGGCACCCGAAGTTTGAAGGACAGAAAGTCCTTGGGTCGTTCTGACTCCAAAAGCTCTATCTGCACTGTCGAAACCTCTGTCTGCTTGTAACCGTGCGGTGGATTCCTCTTCAGCCTTTCCAGGATGTGACGCTCAATGTCCTGGCAGGTCATGTTCACGTCAAGCCGGGAAAGGTAGATTGGGACCGTGGGAGTGGCAGCTTTAAGGCTGCACTCACCGGCGGGTGCGGTGCCACGCTGATTGCGGCTGCGTCTGGAGCGGCGCTTCCTGCTTTGTACCAGGATAAATCCATCTCCATCAACGGTCGCGTTCAACGGGCCACGGGTAGGCCTGGGCGGTGGCGCGCGCGGCGCAGCCTGCAGCTTAGGTTGTTCAGCGGCCGGCGGGGCGGGGCGCGGGCGGCGGCGGCGGGCACGGCGGGACACAACAGCATACGTGTCCTTCTGGGATTCCGGTATTTTGGATGAGCCAGAAGAGACAGCATCCGATGCTGCTGGTCGAAACGGCTTCGTGACGTCACGAGGCGATGCAGTATTTGTCGGCGCGGGCTTGGTAACCGGCGTAACTGGGTCAGTTGCAGCTATGGCATTTTTGCTGACCGGCGTGTTGTTGACGCGCGCGTCGGCGATTCGCTGCGTCGGCAGCGAGGAGTCAGCCTGACGCAATACCGTCAACTCACGTTTCAGGTCGGTGCATATGCCTTCCGAAGCCTCCAACTTTCTTCGGATTTCAGTGACGTCGTCCTGCAGCCGCACGATGTCCTTCAGCAGTCGCGTGACGTCGACGTGGTCGAATGTCACCGGCGGCAGCTTATTGAGGTCGCGGGCCACGTAGGTCGGGACGTCGTCGGGTTCAGTCTCCTTGAACACCCGGAAGATGTCCTGGAGATCTTTCTTCCCGCTCGCAGCACCCCTCCGCGCCACGAGGCGCACGGTGGTGACGGCGGTTTCTTGCAGCACAGTCTTGGCGGCGGCGATCTCAACCTCATTGAAGCTGGTCGAGCAGATCTGCTCCAGGGAGAGCTCGTCCATCACGTCCAGCTTCTGTTGTATGAAGGCGAGCAGCTCGTTCACCAAGATGGTGTCCGCGCGCTTGGCTGGGGCAGCCATGGCAGTAATGCGAAAAAACTAGGTCGTCGCTGTGTTACTAGGCATTGTCGCGAACGCTGCTAGGAAGCGTCCGTACGTGCCGATGTCGCAGTTGCAACTCGATGCAGTTATGGAGTATAAGTTATTGCTAATAGAGTTTGAGCGTTGAATGGATACGTGCACATTAGTTATCGTTGTCAATTAAACATTACTTTTGGAGTCTATGCTTTAACATTAAGAAATAATTCTTTACTGTTGATGTCCCAAATTAAAAAAAAAAAAATAAGTATGTAGTAGTCGTAAAAAACCCTCCATCAACGCTCACTGGATCAGCGTAGTGCAGTATGGCTCAATCTTACTCGTATCCGGGGTAAAGGGCCCCGTCAGTGGGGACGTTGAGGGCTACATTTACTTTATTTTTACTATTCTGAATGTTTAGTTAACGTAATTAATGATCATAAGTATGCGTAGAGCCACCAAGTTATCTAGAGAACAGCCAAAGCGGAACCTGATGGCACTATCAAAACGTCATTTCGGCTAGTTCAGTTGTTGTAGTGTATTTTAGACCAATTAAACTCTTTGCTGTTCAGTGGGCGTAGACGGTGGCTCCTTGCTGTTCAGTAGGCATAGACGGTGGCTCCTTGCTGTTCAGTAGGCGTAGACGGTGACTCCTTGCTGTTCAGTAGGCGTAGACGGTGGCTCCTTGCTGTTCAGTAGGCGTAGACGGTGGCTCCTTGCTGTTCAGTAGGCGTAGACGGTGGCTCCTTGCTGTTCAGTAGGCGTAGACGGTGGCTCCTTGCTGTTCAGTAGGCGTAGACGGTGGCTCCTTGCTGTTCAGGAGGCGTAGACGGTGGCTCCTTGCTGTTCAGTAGGCGTAGACGGTGGCTCCTTGCTGTTCAGTAGGCGTAGACGGTGGCTCCTTGCACCATTCTCTAAATAAAATGGCAACTCTATAGAACTGTAGAATGCGTTCCACATAATAGTTCCTTTTTCGAGGTCTTTATTGTCAAAGTTTAAGTACGAAAATGCCTTGATCCAAAGGAACTATTCGGTGAAACGCAGTCTACATGGATGTTTTGGCACTTAGATGACACTGACTGGGGGGCGCCACTGCAACATTGATCGATTGAATGATTGGATTGATTGCGTTAGTTCTGACTCTTGACCACGTGCCAAAACATCCATGTAGCACTGTAAGTAACATAAGAAGGAAAAATAAGCAGTGTTTAATTCAAAGGCGTAGGCGTCTCAAAAACGAAAAGAAACTTTCACATAATTATATTTAAACCTAAACCATCCACGAAATTATTAAGATAGCAAGTTCTGCGAAACTGCCAGCTAATTCTATACGGGTTAAGCCTAAACACACCCCCAAGTAATTAGCCAAGTGTCAAACAATTGACGAAGGTTTCAGTCGCTGTTGTAAGTTCTTCAAAAACTTTAATTGCTTTCTATCAATAAATCGGTCAGCTCAGGAACCTTCTCTCAGGCAAAACGGCAGCAGAATTCTGTAGAATAAATAAAATAGACGTTAAATGAATGTGGTTAAACATTCACAATAAAATCAAATCCTGTGAAGACAACACAATAAAGGTTATTTTTGTAATTATGTACTTATAATGTGATAGTGAAATTGCATTATCTGATTTTTAATATTCATTACGGAAATAAAGGAATTTTCGTATTAGTATTTTTAAACACGCATAGAAAAGTGAAAAATAAAATTAATCAGATCCAATAAGTTCGACAGTTAGCTCCTTTTAGAGTAGACTAGCAATCCGCCCCGCCTTCGCTCGGGTGCAATGCACGGTGCACTATATTATGCATGTATCATACATATAAGCTTTCCTATTGAATATATACATATTAAAAAACCGTATCAAAATCCGTTGCGTAGTTTTAAAGATCAAAGCTTACATAGGGACAGACAGCGGGAAGAGACTTTGTTTTATACTATGTTTGTTGGTCATTAGCCAAATCACGGCTGTACCGTGAGCATTCCATTAAAAATTTCCTTACTAATGCATGTACTCAAAGTGAAATTAGGCCGGCTATGCCAGTCGTATGCACCCGGACAGATGGACAAAAATCGCCACTGAATGGGTGCCACAGGATGGCTACCGGCGTAGGGGCAGGCAGGCCTAAACGGAGATGGCGGGCGGGACGACCTCGACAAGTTCCTGCCGGGGTGGCCGGAGGTGGCACAGTCCAGTTATGTGTGGATTCAGGAGGGGGAGGCCTTTGCCCAGCAGTGGGACACAATTACGGCTGCATAAAAAAACGCATGTACTCACCGAAGCTTTGAACTCGAGTTCCTTGTGAAAGAGGAGTATGCAAGGAACAAAGTGGTACTCAACTCTCAACAAGCCCCAGCAAGAGCGAACTGCACATGTTCACTTCATGGCGAGAAAATGACATAGAATACTGTGAAGGAGTATTTACAATTTAAAATTAAGATTATTTTAGTTAGATATCGGTTTACAGAGCATAGAGCGTACCTATCACGCGCTCGGCATCTCCGTAGCGTCATCGTAACGCCTGCGTAGCATCCCCGTAGCAACTGCTTAACGCCGTCGTAGCACCCACTCTATATGACAACATAATTATTATAAGCACAGATACTAGTATTATACTAAGCAATATGATGCGTCTATGTACGCTCTTCTATTCTATTCTATTATATTCTCTTTGGATAAATAAATAGCTTGTGACTTAGTGCCAGTAATAAACAAACATAAAGTTGTCAGACTTCTTGTTTAGTTGAACACTATTTGTTTCTATTAACACTGTAGCCGCTGTCAAAGTTCTGAGGTACTCTACAACAACCGAGCGAAAGTTAGAAGCTATTGCCGAATCAGGAGCACTATATCACCGGCACAGTAGGTATTTGGGAACTTTTTCCCGCCTATTAACATAACAAAACGCCATGCTGTTTTGTTCATCGGGCGCTGGTAACGACGGAACTTTCCAGAACCCTATTATGTGGATGTTTATGTGGACACGCGCGCCGGCGCTCCCGATTCTACTAATACATTGAATTGAAATGTAAATACTCACGCCATACATCAACTTTACTCACGCCATACATCAACTTTACTCACGCCATACATCAACTTTACTCACGCCATACATCAACTTTACTCGAACGCCTCTACGGCACCATATCTACTAAACTAAGTTCGATTAAAAAGTCGTCACACTAGTTTTGTGTGAATCTTCTGTCACCCAAGAAACAGCTACCTACATAACATCGAAGACACGGATGTTTTTCTCTTCCTTGGAACTCGTTCGATCCCGGGACTCTGCCACCAAATCTGAGAAAGAACATGTCGTTCATGGTTATTTTTGTCGTGTTGACGTTTTTTTTGTCGTGTTGTGGTTTTGTGTTTTGTCATGTCGTGAATGGTTATTTGTTTTAGGGTTCCGTACCCGAAGGGTGCCAAACGGGACCCTATTACTAAGCCTCCGCTGTCCGTCTGTCCGTCTGACCGTCAGTCCGTCTGTCACCAGGCTGTATCTCATGAACCGTGATAGATAGACAATTTAAATTTTATGTATTTCTGTTCCCGCTATTACAACAAATACTAAAAAACCGGCAAAGTGCGAGTCGGACTCGCGCATGAAGGGTTCATTACCATTATCTATAAAAACCACAAAAAAAAATGTATGGGAGCCCCCCCTAAATATTAATTTACTTTTTATTTAATTATTTATTTTTTAAGTAAATAATATACTCAAAATCTTCTGAATATTTTAAGCGTCTACCTGCTACCATTATCAATATCGAGCAAAAATGAGCAAAAAAAATCACGTTTGTTGTATGGGAGCCCCCCTTAATATTAAATTTCTTTTGATTTTTAGTATTTGTTGTTATAGCGGCAACAGAAATACATGATCTGTGAAAATTTCAACTGTCTAGCTACCACGGTTCATGAGATACAGCCTGGTGACAGACAGGCGGACGGACGGACGGACAGCGAAGTCTCAGTAATAGGGTCCCGTTTGGCACCCTTCGGGTACGGAACCCTAGAAACAGATTATAATAAATACTAAAGGGGGCTCCTATATACAACACACATGATTTTTTTGCCGTTTGTATAGATAATGGTACGGAACCCTTCCTGCGCGAGCCCGACTCGCACTTGACCGGTTATTATTATTTGTTATGCTGTGCTTCTGCCACCCCGTATGGAAAAGACATGAATATATTGAATATTGCTATCGAGAACTTGACATTTAGGGAATTTGCCCTTTAGCGACCAAAGGACCACTAAAGTAAAATATTAAACAGAAACATTATGAGGAAACCTTCACTACGCCATAGCTGCAGCGCAAAATGGAGTATTGAATAACTGGCTGAAGGCATATTGTGCCTCGGCCGCCCCGTATGGAGAACGGCGTGACGCTTTGCTATGTTCAGAGACTATATATCCAATTGACTGCGCCTGCGGGGGAATGCGGCTCGCCAAACGTTTGTTGTATTCAACAAACGTTCGCATACGCAACCTATGTACGATGACGGGCCGCCAGACAGTTTCGCAGCGGCTGACCAATCACAGCTCTCTTACCTCGTCCCCCACCGCCCGTAAATTGGTGAGTTGTGTTTCAAAGGAAAATGTATCTATGCGCTCTCCACAGGATAAGTGCTCCCTGACTATGTTATTTAGCAGAATCGGACTCGTCTCTGTCGGTCGTTTAATAAGATGCCTGGAAGCCTTTATGAGCACGCTGCGGGTGTTTATTAGCAGTTGTTGCGTCCAATATAGTCTTTATGGTGTAAACTTTAGCGCCTTCTGTGATGGAGATCAACCTAATAGGAATGGTCGGCTTTATAGACATGTACTCTCATCACATGTCTACTCTACTAGTGTTGAGTAGTCTACAGAGGCACTTCGAGCGCACGACGTGTCGTGGATGGGAGTGAGCGAGACAGCGAACGTAGTAGACAGCAGTGGGGCGATTTGGGAGGTGTCATCAGCTCTTGCGCGGCGGCAACAAAATCAATTATCAAACACACAATTTTAATTAGCTTGCTTAGGTTAGTTCGTGTCGCCTACCGAATCGCAGACAGTTATCAGTGGTGTGGCGTGGGTATTAGTGCCTTTAGTGGTTTTGCGTTACCATAAATGCGGGATTTATTATCTGCTGTAGGGCGAACCTGTAGGGCGTAAACTTTAGCACAAAATTAAAAATAAACTCCCCGTCGTCGTCGCCGCTAATGTAACTAAATGCAAAGTTATATGTATGGCAATTTCAAGCGACTTGTTTGAGTACTGTTTGACAGTGTGGATCATCAAACCCTTCTGCTCAAACTGCAACACTATGTAGTAAAGACAATGCGTTAAAATTTCTGGTAGACAAACTACTAAAAGTAGATATAAATAGAAGTAAGTGTTGTCCCCCAAGGCTCTATTCTGGGTCCGTTCCTTTTCTTGGTTTACGTGAATGACCTGGCGCATATGGTGGAGAAAACGACGCAGATTGTACTATTTGAAATTGTATTTTTAAGGCCCTTACATATTTTAAAAGAGGTACGGGGGAGTTTCTTGCCCTTCTGTGCTCCACCATCCCTAAGCCCACAACTTCCAAACGGGTGGCGGTAGTATACAAAAATATTTTTATTATATTGACGTGACTAAGAAATCTGTATGATGTTATGGTCAATAAAAAAAAATAACTTTGAACTTTGATTTGAAACTAAACATAGACTTTATGCCTTCTATTTATGCATACGGGGATTTATTTTTTATCCTAACATTCTCCATATGGTTATGGTTAATTTAATAGGTAGCTCAAGCTATTGAATAGCTATATTTAATTGTACTAGCTCTCTGTAACGCAAAAATGTTAGAACATGGCCACAATAGTGCTCCTAAAAACCATAAATATAGGGCACACCAGCGGCATAACATCCCACTAATATAATTATAAAATGCCTTATTTACATCTTGTATATAATTATTGCACATATCAGACAAAACACAAAGAATACAGAGAAGTACCTGTATATAAAGGCAAGTTTATCCTTATACCTCTTTGTGAAGGCACGTGTGGGAAGCCGCAGGCAATACGTTTAATATTTGTAATGGGTAAACTGATAACTTCTTACATACAAATATTCGTTAATAATTTTCTTCAGAGCCCTGAATTGGCCCTCCAGCGTAAAATAATTACTTACAACGTTACAATATATAATTTTAACTCCGTATACTCTCTCAAAGGGCTTCAGAGATGTTTTTTATGAGTGCTCCGGTCCTGGTAATTATGAGAAATGTTTTTGTCTTTATTAGTGGTAAGTGGTACACTTGGCGCTGACTGAAAATCAGTGCTGAAGGCCTGGCCTTCAGCATACAGCCCACAGATCAGCCTTTTATAATGAATGACAGTGGCACACCACGACGTCATTCATGAATGATACATATATTGTGTATTTTACTTTCTATTTTTGTTTCTATTTGTCTAATTGTAGTGTGTTCTTAGAATATTTCTTCTTCTTCTTCTTCTTGTGTGAAAAATGTTTTAGCGAGGTTAAAAACTATAATAACTTCTTGTGTAGACAGTATTAAGGTAAATACTTACAAGGAATAATGAATTGGTACGCTAGACTATTCTAGATCTTAGAAAATTAACTCTATATTAGTTACCAGTACCAGTGAATAATGGTTGTCAACGTAAATTAATTTGCCAGGTATTACACTAGTTCAGGCATAAAGTTACCTTGGTTCAGAGTCAGACTCCCACGTTATAATAACCCTATTCACTAACTCCTCTGGAGGGTGAACTTGACTCCTGTCTCATAAAACACACGAATACATACGTATATTAGAAGGAAAATAATGATATTAGGTACCTAGTTAGTATACTCTATTCCATATAGCATTGGAAAAAAGCAGTGGCAGTCAACATTCTTGCAATAGTTTTGTTTTGTTATTTTGAGGCACCAAATACTCACAACTGCAGTATTGCCTCACCTGAGACTTCTGCAGTTTTAAAGGACAAGAACTAGCTCGAATAAAATACGTGACGGAATTTATCAATCACTGACAGTTGACATCGGACCATTTCAAATCAAATGTTTGTGATCTCTTTCTTCTTAGGTATTTTTAGGCACAATTTCCGTATTAAAAATATGTTCTACCGTAAAACGGGGTGAATAGACACCACAGATATCGATATCTCTGATAGACACAGTTAAAACTGGGTGAATAAACACAGTTTTGAAATATGTTACGATTGTCGAATGTATCATAAATAAGGTATTGTATGTCTTGTTTCTTAGCCGGTTCAATATTTAATATTGTTGCGCTAACATAAATTAGTAGATTTTCTTTGTAAATTTTTCAGGGTTATCAATAGAAAAACTTTCCTGAGATTGTGTCTATTCACCCTTGCATTTCTATACACACCGTTTCACGGTACGCAAAGTGGGACTTTGAAATACCTTTTTTACTTCTTTCAACTTCTTTCCAATCCTTTATGGAATAGAGTATAGATAGATACCCTATGTTTGGCTCGGTTTTGTTCATTTATTTTAATGTTAATGTGTACCATTTGTTTGTAGCGTAAAGCTAGTAACAAACAAAATTAAATGCTATTGCGTAAGAGGTACTGAAAAAATATGAGAATAGAAAACATTTAGAAAATTCAAATCTCTGCCCAGCAGTGGGATATTACAGGCGCATAATAAATAATAATAATAAATAAATATTATCACTGTCACAGATCATCAGCTAAGTATGGTTTGTGATCACTGAATTGTAAAACATAGTATTTATTTATAATGATTTGCGTCCAAATGACGTCGTTATTGAAACAAAATCCGCGTGGCTAGCGAGCGGGGCCCAAATTCTACTAAGTTCACCAGCATACGACAAGCCTGGCACAAACTTCAATACGAGATATTTGGTATTCTACTAAAACCGGAATCCAATTCACAAGCGCCAGCGTGAAGCCAGCGTACTTCGTATTCTACTGTCCAAAACGTACTTACGCTGGCGCCAGTTTGACGCCAGCGTACTTCGTTCTACTGTCCAAAACGTACTTACGCTGGCGCCAGTTTGACGCCAGCGTAAGTACGTTTTGGACAGTAGAATACGAAGTACGCTGGCTTCACGCTGACGCTTGTGAATTGGATTCCGGTTCTATTAGAATACCAAATACCTCGTATTGAAGTTTGTGCCAGGCTTGTCGTATGCTGGTGAACAGTAGAATTAGGGCCCGGGTCGGGTCACCCATAAAACTTAATGGTCGGCACAAACCTGCTAATGGAGCTGGGCTGGCAACTTTTATTAACAGTAAGTAGACTACGGGTGTATCACGCACGTAGAACAAACTGAAATACTGGAATTTAGGTCGGATTCCGAGCTGAAACGCAGCCCGTCCTTAAAGCTTATGGCGCAGTAATCATTGAAATTAAGATGTCGAGGAATAATGTTACACCGCAGCTGACATACTTACAACATCCCTGGGCCCGAATTCTACTGTACATACACAAGCATACCACAAGCCTGGCACAAGCATCAATGCGACGCATTTGTTATTCTACTAAAACCGGAATCGCAATTCACAAGCGCCAGCCTGACGCCAGACTGTCCGACAGTAGAATACCAAATGCGTCGTATTGAAGCTTGTGCCAGACTTATGGTATGCACATGTACAGTAGAATTCGGGCCCAGCTCTAGCTTTTACCCTCAGTAATGTTGAACACCATAGCTTCACATAACCTTTTACGAAACCCAAATAGACTGAAAATGTGGAAATGTTAGTACTCCCTTTTTAGTATTTATTCGGCAATTTGATTTCACACGAGGGCAGACGGCAGAACATTGAATCAGTAGCGCCCAAAAAATATGTCAGCTAACACCAATTAACAATCTCTGCAGTAAACAATAATAACTGGAAGTATCAATGTGCATTGTGCACACTCCATTTAATGCACGAATAAAAAAGAATACTCTTGTTTAGGGTTCAGTACGTTGAGATCAAAATAGGACCATATCGTTAATCGTCTGTTTTTGTCTCTGAATCCTCCCTTAAAGACTTCCCATAAGTGAAGAAAATAAATAACTTATTACACTCAATACAATTGTACTTACCTACTCTTAATTACATACGTATGAGAGAAATAAAATTATGGTAATTTTGTACTTCTTTAAAAAAACGATTTAACATAACATTACATAGCGTCACGGTTGTTCCCATACGGGGTGGGAGAGTTACTCAGAACTCGATCCGATTTTTGCGGAACTATATTGATGCACGAGTCCGACTCGCACTTGGCCGTTTTTGTATCCCGCTACGGTCAGTCTACGGAACCCGTTTGTGATCGTTTGTGCAACAGTCACAAAGAAAGAGTGGCTCAACTTTAGTTCCTGACCTATTGACTAGGCTGTCAAAACTTTTTTAGCGTATAGTTGGGGTCATTTAATCATCTTCCTGAAAGTTTCAGGTAACGGAAATTAGTAGTTTTTAAGATATGATTTTTTGAAAATCTGAAAATATTGTAAAATTATGTAACAAAACGCAAAAAATATGTCAAAATCTATGGTCTGTGGTCAAAATACATTAGTTACGTTTCGTTGTATGCATATTTGAAAAGATGAATCTATTTTAAACGTAAAATATCACTTTTGATAAATTAAAAGTTGTAATTTTTCTGAAACGGAGTGCATTTGGGGTGTTGTCTGTCCGAGTTTTTGTTGGTTGGACGGACATTTTGAATCCGATTGGATCAATTATAGGTTACTTCCTGTTTGAAAACTAAAGATAGGTTTGTTAGGTACACACTTATAAGCAGAACCGGGAGCCGGAGCGAAGCGGAGCGGAGCGAGGCGACCCCCTACTTCTGGCAACCCCCCCTCCAACCCCTCATCCCCTCCAACTCCCCCGCCCAACAATGCAAAAAAACTTCAAAACTCAAAACTTTAAAAAATCATATCTCAGCAATTAGGCACTTCCGCGGGGGGGGAGAAGTAGGGGAGGCATCTGCCCCCCTCCCCCTTCCCCCCCTCTCCTCTCAAGGTCAAGGTCAGTAGGTCAGGATCTAAAGTCCTTATATTATGTAACCTCCAAAAATTAAAAAAATCATAACTCAGAAACTATACAGTTCCGTTCGGGGGGAGTAGTAGGGGGGGCATCCCCCCACCTCCCCCCTCCCCCCTTCCCCCCTCCCAAGGTCAATTTCAGTAGGTCAGGAACTAAAGTCCTTCCGAAAGAGTTTCAAATGAATGCATTTACTGTTTGTGGCAACAATGTCATCTGCAGCAGACATGAAGCTAATCCTCAGTACAATACGGACACATCTATTATGCATATCGACTAGTTTTCTTACAAAATTCATCATGACCTCTTTTGATTGTTACCAAACAGTCTGGTGAACATGTCAACGACAGCGAAGAAAGTTAATATATTACTAAATCAACGTACCTATGAAATCAAGGTCAGATATAGCGGAAGAGGGGGAGAGAGGGCCTTAGCCAATCAGTGGAATATAATTAATAAAGTAGCTATATTATTTGATCGAAAAAAAAACCGAGGCTGAACTAATAAATAATTTGTTTATCCAAAGTCGATATTGCTGTGAATTAGTGATAAAGGGGATGGACAAAATAGTGTACTACATTCCTAATAAACTCGGTTGGTAATTACTTACGCTTGATACAAAAAATTGTACCGCACTTGACAATATGCAAAAAACCGCAGGCGCACAATAGAACTGAGGCTGTCATCACTGCTGGTAAAGTGAAGCGACAACATGCTTACACAGAAGCGCATTTATGAAATAAACAGAAGGTGGAATTAACCTGCTACTCATTTGTGCAGCTGTACCTAAATGTTCCTAAACAAAAAGCTGGCTGGTTTTTAGAGCAAAGTCCCTTGCTCATAGAAGCACTCTAAAGTGCTTGAATTTGACAGTGACGACCAAGACGTCAATTAATGTCTATTGCAGGGGGATGAGAACTTAATTTCCCCTAATTTTAATGTCTTTTTTTTTTCCTTTTCGACCAGAAAAATTACAATCTCTCGTCTGAAAGGGTTAAAAACAAAGTGTAAACAGAAACACCACCGCTGACGGACAGATTGGACGGAATGTGGAGGTTTACTTTTTCGGTTTCCGAAAGGCAAATTAGCTGTGACAATTTGTTAAACTCGTATAACTTTTGTATTAATCTTCGATTAAACGCTTGTCACATTTAGTTATTCTTTCAGGGGTTATAGTAGGAACGCGTTAGCTTGGCAATAATAGAGAGAGAGCGTGATCTAGACTACCACTGTACTCATATTTTGGATAGCGATTTATCGCTTTTCTTAGTAAACATATGCCACATTATTATCGCTACGTTATAAGAAAAGCGATACATCGCTATCCAAAATATGAGTACCTACAGTGTTAGTAAGTGGTAGTAAAGATCAACGCTCTTTATTTCCAAGCTAACGCGTTCTTACTATAGTCTTTTATTAACCCATCCTAACATCAGGTATTATAGAGTGAGGCTTGGCTGGCACCCTTCAGGTAGAACTAGAGGTAGACTGAACTTTATAAAATCTACGTTATACCACAGGGTGCTCATCCCACAAAAATTAGAATTAGTAGGTAACCCTTCGTAAAAAAGAGATGGCGTGAGGTGTAAGATTTGTACTACGCCACAGTTTCATTTAACATACTTCTAGGTGGCGCTAATCTTAGAATAAATCCTATATATCTTAGCGCCATCTCGTGGTATTTGCAATTTTTGATGGTGCTGCACCAAGCGATAATGGCCCGAACTAAAGAAGCTTCCGTAGCATCTCAGTTTACGCCGGTGTCATATTTTATTCTAGGTGGTCTATCTAATATTATAGTATCTGTGGTATATTTACCTGATAATATCCTATAAAGAGAATCGTAATTTAATTTATCAGAAAAACTTATTAAACGATCTTACAGTTCTGTCAACGTACCATTCAACTCGCTCTTGCGACCAAAGTCCGTTCCCGCTTGTAGTTAGGTAGGTTTTTTTTCTTATTAAAATTACTTATTCGCCGTCGTCGTCCGAAAGGAAATTGGAACAGGGAGTCGAAGGAGTTTGCAAAAAAAAGTTATTTCTTAAGGCTCAAATACTATAGGTAACTAAATAAAAGTCCTTTCCGTCTTGTAGGCATAGGAAAAATTGCACCCCAACTCACTGGGAACTTTGTTCGTAAAACAGCGTAATTCGACTTTTCCTGAAGTAAGCAAAAGGGATAGGCAGGGCACTTTTGAAACTACTTATTTCCCGCTGCCTTAGTTAATCCAAGTTTTTTATTGAATCATAAAGTTTGGAGAGTTCGCTACTCAAACTCATATAGGTACTTGTAGATACCGTATTCCTCACAGTATGATAATATCGATTGAAAAAGGGCCAAAATAGCTATAGGCACGGACGGTTACACTGATAAAATTATTATATTTTCACAACGGTAAAACAGGTATGGAGATTAGTGTCATTTAACTACAATTCACGTTATGTCTTGCATAAAACAGTGTAGGTAGCAGGAAAAGTTACGCATCAAAAAAGTATTTGATTTGAAATGTCTTCTTCTTCTTTTTATTAATGGCGTCCTAACCTCTTTTAAGGTTAATTTTGCCAGTGTCAAGTGGTCAGGTTCTCAAATGATAAGTGGCTGTCTTCAGGTTTATTTAATCAGCTCGAACACTTTTTCGATCTGGTAAATATTCCTGCTTGACCCACTGAAAGGAATGTAACATAGCTACATTTATATGCAGCTCTATTTCCTGTCTAAATAACCCTACGTCCCGTATCTATAGTTTAGTCCCTATCCCTATCGTCTCTACCAGCAGCAGGGAAAACAGCTGACAATGATGGAGTCACTGCGGTCTCCCGCGTCGAGTTAATAGCACGACATGCCTCCGAGATGAACTTTCCGTTTAAAGACATGTCTATGTCATAGGTACTAGAACGCAAAATTGTACAACATAAATTGCGAAGCGAGAGTGAAGTAGGTAGGGTTTAATTTAGCTGTGTGAGAGATTATAAATAAGACAATAGTAGTGGTATAGTCGATTTCACGGCTTTATGCGCCCTTAGGTTTGTGCACTAATACGTAATTTTACTGTCCGACATTTGGTACTTATCTAATGGACTGTGAAAAATCAGTAAAGCTTTACTGTAAAACGTACAATATTGCCCTCCTGCAGTCTGCCCTCAGTATGCGGGCCTTCACACAGGTTCACACAGCCAGCAGGCAGCTCCGATTAATGATGATGATGAATATAAGTAATGCTCTTTTTACTTTTATAGCGGCACCGCACTTGGCTATTCATATTTGCGTATTTGCCTTAACCATACATAACTAATCTCCGCGTGTGGAGAGTATATTTGCCAAATATATTGCCATTTTTGCCTGTTTGGCAAATATAGCCAATAACAAATACGGCTATTCAAACGTCTCTGTCGGTTTTAAAGGCACATCAAAGGAGACAAATAGGCAAACACGCAAATATACTAGCCACACATACACAAATATGAGTGCGTTTCACCGAATTGTTCCTTTGTCGAAGTCTATGTCAAAGGTTAAGTACGAAAATGCTTTGATACAGGGGAATTTAAACTTGAAACAGACCCTACTGGCCACACCCTACACAAGTATGGGCGGTTCTATCGCCTATTTGCCCATACGTCGAATATTGAATTATGAATTATGAATATTATTTATTATGAATTATGAATTATTATTATTATTATTTTTGGCAAATACGGGAAATTGCCAAATACGCCAAGTGGGGTGCTGCCATTACAGTTTTGTTTTACTCCGTCCGTGATGGCCAGCCAGCTATTGTGTTTCCGGTATTTCCCGCCCGCTCTACTGCTGAAGGACAAAGAGTTTCAAAACACACTATCCCGAAGTTACGCGACCGAAAAGTTCGGCGTGATTACGCCGCCGTTGCGTTATGGCGTACAGCGTAACTTCGGTCGGGCGTAAGTTCAGCGGCATCTAAGTAAGGTAACTACTAAGTAAATTCAGCACATAAGGTGTGTCATACCAGACATATCAGCCGAATACGTCGAAACTTAAAATCAATTCTTCGGTCGCGTAATTTCGGCATAGTGTGTTTCGACACTTACTAAAAAAGTTGTGACGTGAACAGTGAACACACGAACGAACAAACGTCAAAGTCAAACAAACTTTCATTCACTTCACTTCACTCACCCACCCACCACCACCGTTATTGTTCTGAGCTACCACCAACCACCACCACCACCTTCCATCTAGGGCCGTACAACATAAGCAAAAAAAAAACTCTCAGAAGGAAGACCAAAGAGGACCAAAGAGACCTCAGAAAGGTCAGAAAGAGAGAGAAAGAGACAGAGACCACAGAGTACTTTGAACAGAACTCAGGAACAGAACACTTTCCCCATGTTCCGAGTCACGCCATAGCGTCTACGATGCGATCGTTTTGTATCGCCAAACAAAAGCTGACTCGGAACGTCTTCGTAGACGCTGTAATCGATTGTGGCATGACTCGGAGCAGGGGGTTAGAACCCACCCCCCTAATACAAAAAAAAAAGAATCACCATGAACAGGCTGTACGGCTTTGAGTGCCCTTGCCTATCCAAAAGGATAAAGATG